>VWZO01001978.1:0-82760 GCA_013396975.1 Bucco capensis
TTGAGGGCTCCAGAACTGGACACAGTATTTATTGTAAGAGAGGAGACAAACTGACCCAGAGGTTCCTCCTCTGTCCAAAGGGTCCTGCCACCAAAGGCTCTTCTCTCAAACATCCTTTTCCCCTAACTGGGAACTATGCTAAACTAGAGAACTACTTTTGTTTAAAGTCAGCTTTGCAGCTTCTCTACCTCACTCTGCTAGGCCCTGACCAACCAACTACTGCACCATGCTTTGGATCATCTCATTTCAAGCCTCTTACCATGATGAAACTTCCCCCAGCTACCCAGTGTCCCCTTTGCTGGATCCTTCATTCACATGGCTGGTAGCAGTAACATCTGGCAGATGTTTGAGCATCTGGGAGATGTTTGAGCACATCTAATATCCAAATCCCTTTCAAACATTTACTTTTCAGAGGCTGTGGTCAAAATCCATCACACAGAATTGATCCCGAGCACTTGGCAGCCTGTGCCCAAGCATGTAACTAATAGACTTTGATTCCAGCCTGATCTATTTATTCTGTAGGACTAATAGAATTTATTGAAGGGGGAAAAAAAAATCTAATATCCAAATCCAATTCTGGAATTCAACCCAGAGCCTCTGCAATTTGTTTCTTTCAGGTCACCCTACCTGAGGGTGCAGTCCAAGCAACAGCTTTGGACTGAAGATTTGCTTCAGCATCATTTCAATTACATTTTCAGTTTCAAATCAAAACTCTTTCCCAAGTAGCTGTGACAAGCCAACAGAAGGCATTTTCTAGGACAGCATCTGCTCTTTCCTGCAGAGTCTGAATAATTTAAGCAGAACATGGAGGTTCCAGTGGAACCAAGGAGCCCACCTTTAAGGAGAAACAGGACACACAGTTGTTTCCTACTCAGAACTGCTAAGCCTTCACGTTTCCTCCTAGCTCCTCTCCCCTTCTCCATTCAGACCTATTGGGAACTGCTCAGATCAATGAGAAGGAAGCTGAATTCTGTCTCTTGGCCTCCTAAATCAACATTCAAACAGCAAGGACTCTTTGGTCATTTCACCAAGACGTGAGAGAGGAGAAATTTGTGCTTGAGGTCACACTTCAAAGGGGGAAAAGAGAGGAGGAATGACATAGTGGAGCAGAGACAGCTGTGAGTGTTACAGGCTGTTAGCTTTAGGTGTGCTGGAAGAGAAAATTAAACCTAACAGTCAAGTTATTTCCCTTCAGGAAACAAAAGCATTAGAGGTGACAGAGTAAACATTAGCCATCACTAGCCAACTGCTGTCCTGGGCTCTGATTCTTCAAAGGATTTCAGGTCTGGGCATGCACAACAAGGAAACTGTTGAGGTCTCTCCTTCTCTGTGCCCTCAAGTATTTCTAGCAGCTTCCCTTCTTCTGCCCAACCTTATCTCTAAGGCAACCCAGGCTCCAAGGATGAAGCCAGCACCATCACTGTGCTATCCAAACCTGCTTCACCACAGCTGGGATCTGTTCCTCCTGCTGGTGAGGAAGTGCTGGTGGCTGGCTGAGTGGCAGGGACAGCTTGCTCCTGCAGAGCACTTTGGCTTTGCTTACTCTGAGGAGCTGTGCCAGGGGCTGCCTTCACCTGGGGAGCAGATCTGGTGGTGTCACTGCTGCAGGACCCTTTGCAGTATCTGCCACAGCCCCCATGGCTCTAACTGACCGGAGCCCCAGCATCCAACACGTCCCAGTGCTGGCTTCCTTCTTTCCACAAAGATCATCAGGACCTGNCCAGGGGCCACAGGAGACCACAAGGGATTGTCAGACTGTGCCGGTCAGCAGGACCTGGAAGCACCACAAAGGATTCAGGCATGGCTATACACACTCAATACCAGCACATTCCTTCTCACAGAATGGTGAAGGTTGGAAGGGAACACAGAGGTCATCTACTCCAACCTTCTGCTCCAGCAGGGTCTCCTAGAGCACATTACTCAGGATTGGGTCTGGATGGTTTTGCAATCTCTCCAGAGAAGGAGACTCCACAAGCTCTCTGGGCAGCCTGGGCCAGGGCTCTGCACCCTCACAGTGAAGAAGTTTTTCCTCACGTTTAGGTGGAACTTGCTCTACTCCAGTTTGTGCCCATTGCCTGGTGTCCCAGTGCTTGGCACCCTCGAGAGGAGCCTGGCTCCAGCCTTTTGGCACTCTCCCTTCAGACACTTAGCTACATTGCTAAGGTCTCTCTCAGCCTCCTCTTCTCCAGGCTAACCAAGCCCAGCTCCCTCAGAAGGGAGATGCTCCAGTCCCTAATCATCTTTGCAGCTCTCTTCTCACCAAAGCAGAGGTGAACAAAAAAAGCAGGGAAGGTCTCAGCAGGTTTGGCAAGGACACAGTGGGAGGAGAAAGAAACTGATGGGAGCCAGTGAATAAAGAGAAGAAACCATCTGGAAGTTAAAGTGTTTATTGATGTGTTTAAACTTTGTACATTCCCCACAGACCACACTAAGGAGTTTGCAGGTAAATCTGTGCATAGTGGGAAGAGACACGGAAGGAGGAGGAGGGAGGGGAGGGAGAAAAAAAAATGAAGTCACAGGAAAAATAGAAAAAATACACCACAGGTTACCAGAACCTCCAGAGTTAAAAAAGCTGTGAGCAGTAACACCAACTATACAAGCAGTATGAGGACATGATGGTGAGTGGAACGACACCCCTTCTGTTCTTCTGGGGGCCTATGCAGCCAATTTCCCTTCAAGCAGGCAGGATCCCTTTCCCAACTTGTCCCTCCCCTTGTTCATCAGCTCCCAAGGGACTGATTATTGCAGTGATTTGTCATTGCTGGGCAAACAGCCAGAGCTGTGCCTATGGCCCAGCATCACTGAAGGAGACACAGAGCCTCAGCATCCTCTGTCCCTTCCCTACTTACCCTGGTGGTGAGGCAGGAGAGCTGGGAGAAATTAGAAAGTAGTAGCAAGAGGAGGGGGCTGTTAATGCCAGGTGAGTACTGAAGGAAACTGGTTCAGAATGGAGGATTTCAATCCAGTACCAGGAACTTCCAAAGTCTAGAGCAGAACTGAATCTGGCAGGGGAATGTGCAGACCCCCAGGATGCACAAACCATGTTCTAACATTCCACTAGAATAAACTATGAACAGAGATGCTAGAAGCCTTTTAACTCCTTGCCTCCAGGGAGTCTTGATTCCTAGAGCCCAAACTGCTAAGCAGCAGGGTGCACACCACTGGCAGATGAGGAGGGGGGGGTTCTTTTTCTTTTTTTCTCTTTTTTTTTTGTTTTGTCTTGTTATAAGGATTTTTTTGTTCATTACCATTCCCAATTGCTTCCTTGCTTATGCTGTCAGAGTTCCTATCCCTAAATTAATCTCTTAGCAACTCCCAGCAAAAAAAAAGGAAAAAAAAGGGAAAAAAAATAAGAATACTGCTTTATATATAAAAGCCAAAATGACTGAAGAGCCACAACTGTCTCCTTTTTTTTTTACAAGGTGGGCTGGTACAAATAAGCCTCAATATACAGGTGGTCTATCTGAAATAAAAATCAACGTTTCCCATCTCATATATATAGAAGCTTGTATCAGACAACAGGACAACAGAACTGGTGTTGTGTCAGGTTATTTAAAAAAAACAAAAAAGAAAACTACATCTCAGTCAAATATCTGCAATAGATCCATTTTTTCCCATTTAAGGAGATTTATATATCATATTGTTATATTATCATTTCTTCACCCATTTAAAAGAATGGAAATTGCAACTCTACAGTAGTAATTATAGTCTTAATGATCCAGGAGTTCTGAACATAAGATGAAGTCCTCTCAAAGCAACTGTTGGTCAGTAGTTGATCCAAAACACTGGACCCCTTTGGCCCTCTGCCCTGCTCCTTTCCTGGTCAGGGCTGTTATATCTTCATCTCTTTTATATCTGCATCTGCTCCAGGTATTTGTAAGTGGGATTCTCATAGCCATGGTTTTGCATCTTGCTCAGATGCCTCTCTTCTGGGGTGAGCATGGGGTCAACCTGCAGAGAGAGCAGATGGTTACCAGGCACAGGAGACACTTGCAGCTCGTAATTCACAGTGCCAAGAGCCAACAGACAACTATGGATAAACACCACGGCACACAGGAGAACAAACTCTAAAAAACCATTTGCTGAATGAAGACAGTTCCTTGTTTGGGTGCTAATGCTTCCTGCCTGCCCTTGCCTCTTTGGGGATGTTCTCCACACACATCAAGAGGTTTGCTAACGTTACAAATGTGGGCTCTGCTTCTCTCATTAAAGAGGTCCTTCTAATTTCACACATCAGTTGGGCAAAGGGGAAAAGCAGTTTTCTCCAGACTCCATTAAGTTGCCATTAGAGATGTGCACGTTGGAAGCAGAAGGAAGAAGCAGGAATGGATCAGGCTGCCTTAATAGTTGCTACATTAGCCAGGAGGGCAAAGTGCTATAGATTGACTGACTGACTCCCTGGCTAAAGATATCTCCTGAAAAGCTCATTTACTCCTAAATCCCATCCTGAGCCAGACAGGGAAGTCTAATTGAATTCCCTGTGATAAGTGAATACAACTGTGATGTGACAGGTCCCAGCATGGCACACCAAGGACGGATACCTGTGTACTAATCAATAAGTAATGAAGATGTCAGCACCTAGAGTTAAGTCCCATCTAGCTGGGAGCAGAGCCCTTGATGGCTTGACAGCTCCTGCCATCTTCGCCCCCGACACACAACATGTGATTCAGTGCTGCCTATTTTCATCCTGAGTTAGGGAGCAGGAGCTGTTTCTCACCTCCACAATTCCATGGCTGATGGTACCATACTGCCTCTTCCTCAGCATCACCAAGCTGATGACTATAACAGTAGCTATAGCAACAGCAATCACCAACAGACCAATGAGGGCACTGCTGCTGAAACTGAAGTCATCACGAAGGGAGTTGTCATTATCCTAGAGGGAAGAAAACAAGGGAGCAGGTAGAGGAAGAGTGATGCAGGAGTTGCACTGCTGAACAAGAACCCAGAAGGTGGCCACTAGTAAGGTCTTCAACCACCTGTGGTATCAAGACATGACTGATTGCACTAGGCAGCTGAAATGTTTCACTTCTAAATATTTCACCAGAAGGATGATGAACACAAAATCACTTCCCCACTGATGCATTCTGCACAGACACCTAGACCCACACCACTCTCCTTATCCCAATTTTGCAACAAAGAAGTCAGGTTAGCATCTGTTGTATGTTTACATCTCCACAAAGCCCCATACTGCATTACACTCTGCCTGACCTCCCTGTGTCAGGGCACCAAAGGTCCAACTCAGTAACACACTGGAAGCAAAGGCCAGCTGTAAGAGCTTGCCCAGCCCTGCACTCAGCAGCCACATACGTACCGGCTCGTCCACCAGCCCCCCGACACGCTCCGCGTTGAAAATCATTTCCTTCACATCCAGGGTCTCATCAATCACCTGAGAACAGGCCCAGAAGGGTTTTAGGAAATCACTTGGGAGAAGGAATATGAAAGCAGGCAAGAGACCTTTACTGGCTACTGGCAAAGGCTCAGAATCACCTACCATCTGTCCCCTGCTCTCGTGTGGGATGTTCTCCAGCTACCTGGGTTAATACTGCAACCAGGTGAATGTCCAGACTACCTCCAGCTATGGACCCAAATGAAAAACAAGATCCTAACCTTGGGCACAGCATTCCTGTTGTGTCAGATCTAACCTTTTTGATTTTTTTAAACCCAGGGAATTGAGGCAACATGGCTGTGACTATAACTTAGCCAATTCTTTACTCTGGAGGTAGAGCTAAGACCTACTGGGTCCCTCCACCCAGAAGATGATGAGGCCTTTCTTGCCCTGGAAGACGGAAGGAACACACTAGCATTCACTGTATGCAGGCAGCAAGTTATCTAGCTTTAGAACAGAGGTGTATCAAAGGCTTTGTGTTTGGGAAAGCAGTTACTAAGTCAGACAGCTCTCCAGCTCAGGCTGCCAAAGATCTAGATCTCTCTCTATCCCTCACCCTCCCACCCTTCTGCTGCTAATCAGTATTAAGAGCCTACAACAGTCAGAAAACTGACTCCCCCACACCATATGGATAATGAATACACTGACATTCTGTAAGCAGGAAGGAAAGATGGAAATAAGCCACTGCTATTAATTAGTGTCCATGGCAGGCTTTGCTTTACAAAACAAAGGTGGAGGGCTCACCACATTTTCATCCACTTTGTTCTTGCTGTTAATCACTTTCTCTTCAGCACCAATCAGCCCATCCAGCTCAGTCATGCCAGAACCTGCACCAAGAGAGCAAGGCAGGGACTGTTAGCCAGCCCCCAGGGAGGCTCAGGAAGGGTTACCTACTCTGTAGAGCACATTTAACCACATGGACCACTGAGTATTAATCTCTCTTCATGCTACTGTGTGAGGAGGGGAGCTCAGAAGCTATGCTACAGTGACAAGTGATTGGGAAGGGTTCTGTTAATGAGGGGAAATGAGGTGGCAATGAGTGGACAAGACTCACCAAAGCCAGGCTGAAGTCTAAATCCAGAAATACCATATTGTTAAGTGCTGCTGTTAGAAGGTCCAAGGCAAAACATAAGGCAAACTGTGAGCGTGCAGTTCCTCTCTGCAAATGTCACTGTGGGTCACCAGCACCTCAGTGTGACCCCTGTGACAGAAGCACCCAGCACAGGGTCAGCAGCAGCCCTGCTCTGGAAACCTAGCCCATCAGCAAGTGCCTCAGGAAGGAGAATATCAAGGTCACCCCAGTACAGTTCTATAATGAGCTGCTGTCCCCTATCTGGCACAAGCCCAGAAACAATAAATCCCAGGGCAAGGGAGTAGCAGAGAACTACACCAGCCTTTGTACCAGATCATCACTCACTCATTTCTAGGCTGAAACTAGCATAGCCTCAAGAGAAGAATATCAATTAACACAAGTTGGCTGCTCTGCATAAACTGTTTTGCTTCAAAGCATTTATAAATAGATCAGATCAATAACACAAGTCTGATGCAAGACACTCAGGTCTCACAGAACACAGCAAGCTAGGAGAACACCCATTTTCCATTATCAGTAGGGCCAATGTGATGTCCTTCACACCACCTGTGCCTCTCCAGTCCAAGAGCAGAAGGACAGGGAAGTCTCAAACCTAGAGCAGGTTCTCCCCAACAAGGAGCACAAGGTAGGGGAAATATTGCTGCAGCACTTAACACTTTGCCAGTGGACTGCATACACCTCTTCACAAGCTGCTGAGCTTGCAGGTTGCCTAAGACATGATGTCAACTGCTACTGAAATTGGCAGCCTTGTTCTTTGATGAGATGCAAGGAAAGGCTAGTTGGATCCAAGGCAAGTTTGTACAGTGACAAGCTTTTACTGCCTGAAAACACCAAGGAATTTAACATTGCACTCCAACTTCTTCCTAAAGCAGCATCTTGGGATTTAGTGCATCCCCTTTTCCTGCATGGCTCTCTGGAGCCAGTAATGAGATTCCAAGCACAGCCCAGGCTGCCAGTCTGACTTCTCATGGCTGTCACAGCAGGGCACGTTACCATGAAAGTCAATGACTGGGATTTTCTAGAGAGATTAGCCACAAACAGTTTTTAGAGAACTCCTCTGCCAGCCTCTGCCTGCTTCATCCAATTCTCAGGAGCCAAGGCAGTGTAGTCTCCAGAGCTGGGAGTGCAGCTGCTGCACTGAGCTTTGCTATTTGTCACAAGAGTGCTGTAGCAAATAACAGACCTAGTGCTATGCAGCTCAAAGGCACAGTTTAGATTATACACGTCCCAGGGGAAAAAACACACACACACACAAAAAAAACCAAACAAAAAACCAAACCAAACCCCACTCCCTACTCCTAGCAGCACTCATGAAATGAAAAGGGAATCACAGAATCATCAAGGCTAGAAGAGACCTCTAAGATCAGTCCAACTGCCAACCTCTCATCCCCATGCCACTAAGCCATGTCCCCAAGGACCACAACTATATGTTTTTTGAACCCCTCCAGGGCTGGTGACTCCACCACCTCCCTGGGCAGCCTGGGCCAATGCCTAACAACTCCTTCAGTGAAGAAATTTTTGCTAGCATCTAATCTAAACCTCCCCTGGTGCAATTTGAGGCCATTTCCTCTTGTCCTCTCACTGTTAACCTGGGAGAAGAGAAAGGCTAGAAGGAAGGGGACCTACTAGTGACTTTCCAGTACTTAAAGAGAACTTCCAAGCAGGCTGCAGAGGGCCTGTTTGCAAAGGGGCAATGGTTTGAAATTGGAGAGGAGTAGATTTAAATTGGACATTAGGAAGAAGTTCCTCCCCACGAGGGTGGTGGAACACTGGCCCAGGTTGCCCAGGGAGGTGGTTGAGTTGCCATCCCTGGAGGCATTGCAGGTGAGGCTTGCCAGGGCTCTGGGCAAGCTGCTCTAATTGGGGATGTCCCTGCCCAGTGCAGGGGGGTTGGACTAGATGAGCTCCAGAGCTCCCTTCCAACCCAAACCAGTTTAGGATTCTATGATCTTGTCCCTAAGTCATCAGAAACACTTCATTTACCCAAATGAGGAGAACCAGCCTATATTTATCATCTTCAAGTCAACAAAGCAGTTGTTGCCCTCCCCAAAATCTAACTAAAGGCTGTCCTAGTTTTTTCCAGAGCAGCAATACTGAATTAGCTGTACACTGTTCCACAAGAGGGATGGAAGTGACTTACATTTGTAGAGAAACACTGATGGGAATAGTTTGAAGCTCTCTGCCCATCACTGTGGTACAGAACTATTGGTGTTCATAATAAATGACTATTAGCAAAATCCTTTGCTCTCCTCTGCGATTCTGCACAACAAATTTGCACCAAGGCAGATTAAGAAGCTGGGTTTGCTCCTCACCCATAGCACAACTACCACTGCTCTGCAAGAGCATTTTGAACTTAGCCTTTATACTTTGACTTGGGAACTAGATCTGCAGGAGCAGAACAACCTATCTGTACCTGAGACAGACAAGTTTCATGCCAGTGTTTCTGTGCTGCTCTTAAAGCCCTGTCAGCCCCTTTTCAGCCAGGCCTTGAGTTACTGCAGAGTTAATAAGAAACTACAGGAGAAATGGATGATCACACAGGCCTTTGCTAGCAGGGAGAGATGCAACACTTGATTTTGATGCTGAGGAGGCCATGAACACAGAGAAGGAATCTCCAATTATCTGTCCCAGCCCAGCTGCACTCTGTAACACCTATGAGGACTTTTAGCCAAGAAACACAGCCCATGCTTGCTGCAGCACTCTCCTTCCTCATTTAGTGCTGTCATCAGGAGGTAAGGACAGGTTCCACAGCAGGCAGAAGAGTTTCTAGCCTATTTACCAGCAGCAGTGCAAGGTTTCTTTTGAGAAGTGTCAAACATGAGTACACACACACGTGGAGAGATGCACAGAACTGCAGGGTCACAGACTCCTAGCCCCACATTTCCTGAGGGCAAAGAGACACCTTGTGAGCCCACCAGGGAGGAACACACACAGATGCTCAGACTACCTCATTCTTTACCACTAGGCCTAAACAAGCAAAGTTGGAAATTACTGATCTAAATGAGAGCAGGGAAATGAAAATAAAGGTGAGTATGAAACTAAAATGAAGCCAAACACATTGAGAAGGTAGGAGAGTGATCAAAAGCACTGTGAGGGAGCAGCTTAGAACCAACCTTTTTTCATTGGGTGGTACAAATCCGGCTGAGGATCTAGCAGGAGGGAAAACAAAAACAAAAATAGCAGAGAAAGGAGATTAAGAGAGAAAGGAAAAAAAAGCTTGTGCCTGATTTCTGACTCACACCCTGGGAAAAGCTTTTAGTGTACAGCTTGCTTTAAGCTCAGGACTCTGTTCAAGCATTTTTCAAATAAACAGACACACACCAGCTGTCAACACCCAATGAGACAAAAACAGAGAGAGAGAGAGATTTAGAAAGAAATAAAGAGAATTCCTGCAGCCCTTCAGTTGGTCACTGCACAAAGGCTTAACATGACAGGAGAGTACTCTCCTTAAAGATTGAAAATTAACTCCAGAGTCAAGCCACACAGCACAAATTTAAACACTCCCTGCAAAATGGAAAGAGATCACTTTGCAAAGAGAAGAAATGGAAAAACAAGAGAGCAGCTGAGTGCAAGTCAGCAGTGGCACTGCCTCTTCCCAGGGGATGAAGGGGTACTGCTGGGGTGGCTGCTTTACTCTTCAAAGCATCACCCAAAGGGATGGAGCTTTCTGTGCCACACGAGGTAAAGGCAGTGAGCCCAGTTTTCAGTTCCACATACCTTCCTTTTCAGGCACAGCTGGGAAGGTTTTCACCTGGAATGGACGGAAAGGTTTGCCCTCCAGGGGAATTTCTTCACTCTCCTCAGAGCTCACTCTGACATCCACCTGAGATTCAGAAATGGAGGATGTGAACTGATCCATGTCTGCACGCTGCTCCTGAAGCAGCTCATCTGAAAGGAATGAGAGGAAATATTACAGGAACTGCAGGAAGCCTGGCAGGAACAGAAAGGGGCAGATGGCTTGAACCTAGCTGAGGCAAGGCTGCAGGGGAATGCTGCTCAGAGCTGCCAGGTTATTTTAGCTTGCATGCTCTGAAGTCTCATCTGGAATTCTCAGTAAAGGTGCTGGCTAGAAAATACATACAAATAAGGGCCAAGGGGTTTGATGTAGCAAGATGAGATTAAACTCCTACAAAGCAGGAAAGCATCTGCTTATTTTTATGGATCTTTTTCATCTCTTTCTGAAAGACAGCTTTGCTATTCTGACTGCTGTTGACTTTAAATGGACAAGTACAACCTATTCTGACTGGCTGTAGTGCAAAACCCAAAGAATATCTGCCCTGAGGTACCTAAGCCCTAGCCCCAGTGCTTGCTGCTGAGAGCATCCCCTCAAAGCAGCTGGTAAACTTTTTGGAGCACATTTCATCTGATCTAAAAGCTTGTAGTCTAACATGGTGGCAGAGAAGCTGGCACACAGAGACACTCACCAATCTCATCCTGGATTTCTTCAGCCACATATGGCACCTTGTAGAGCAGAGACAAGCTTTGATTCATCCTCTCCTCAATCACATGGAGATGTGTCATCACCTGCCAAGGTACAAGAGCACGTTGGAGTAGGCACAGGCTGTCAGTCACTTGACTGGTGCTGGTACTTCACTTCATACAGTATTGACTACTGGTAGACCTGCCATGGCAGACAATGGAATGGGACACAGGCCAGTTCTCCAACTGATGCTCTCTAACACATGCTTCACTGGAACTGGCCATTTGTACATGGCTCTCAGAATTTTGGGAAAGATAGTGAGAGAGAGAGAGAGAAAGAGAGGATTCAGCTGACTCTTGCTGTAACCAGCTCTCCACTGGAAACACTAAAGCTGCTATTTCCCATATGGCAGACATGCTCATAATTCATTCCCTGCAGCAGCTACAAGCAAGTGCTTTATTAAATGGATTATCATTCCTGACTCCTAGCAAAGATACAGGCAAAGGGAGCAGACAATATTATTTATCAACTCTGGTTTCAGAACAAAGGTGCCTTTCAGAACAATGGTGGCATTACATTTGTCTTACTACACCCACTCACTGGCAACAGCCTTCTCCCTTCATTTGAGAAATAAATTCAAACCCTGCAACCTCAAATGGCTCTTCCCCAGCATACTCCATTCACCAGTGAAGTCAGGCCTGACCTGAAGAGGGTGCTGCATTATCAGAGATCATGCTGACCAAGAAAAACATTTCTATGGATGGGCAAATGGTGAAAGAAAAAAGCTAAGGAGCTGAATGGACCTGTTTTACAGTCTGACATGTGCCTGACCTTTAAGAACAAGGATAAAAGCAATTTAATTTTACATGCGGCAGCTTGTCAATCAAGGGAATCGATGGAGGAGCTTAGAGTGCATCTGAAAAGTAAAGGGAATGGAAATTGAACTGTACCACCCACATCCCTCCCATGTCGATCTGTTGACACTGCAGCCTTCAGAATGAATTAAGGACTGTTTAGGTTTTAGCTTCAGAATACACTTCACACACTCCCCCCACCTTGGGCTTTGGCAGCAGCAGAACAAAGGGTCAGGGTGGACTGTGCTTGATATGCTAAGCTGTCTCTGAAAATGCAATCCCATTATTCCACACTGCAAGCCAAACATCAGCTTGTGAACACAACTGCTACAGCTCCTTCTGAAGATGTGCAGCTTAACAAGAATCACAGCAGCAGTGGCAGACAACCAAGGGGTGATGGTACACTGCTAGCACCCAGAAACAACATGAAATCCACAGGGGACCAGGCACCTTGAAGATCACTGCCACGTTAGAATCATAGAACAGTTCCAGCTGGAAGAGACCTTGAAGCTCATCAGTGCAGCCTTTGTCCTAGCCCTAGCAACCTGCTAAATGATGCTCCCCAATGCAACATCCACCCGGCTCTTAAACCCCTCCAGGGATGGGGACTCAAGCACCTCCCTGGGCAGCCTGTTCCAATGGCTCACACCCCTTGCAGCAAAGAAATTCCTCCTCATGTCTAGCCTGAACCTCCCCTGGGGCAATTGCCATCCATTTCCCCTTGTCCTATNAAGGTTGCACTCCATCCCCTGCTCCAAATCATTGCTGAAGATGTTAAACAGGAGTGGCCCCAGCACTGAGCCCTGTGGGACCCCACTCGTGACTGGCTGCCAGCTGCATTGAACTCTGTTGATCACAACTCTTTGGATTCTGCCATCTATCCAGTTTTTAATCCAACAAAGTATATGCCCATCGAAGCCAAGAGCAGTTAATTTCTCTAGAATGCTGTGGGCAACTATGTCAAATGCTTTACTAAAATCAAGATAAATAACATCCACAGCCTTTCCATCATCCATTCATTACACCTCAGCAGAGCTAAGAGCAATAGACTCCAGTCCCTGTCTCAGTCTTAAACCATGGTATTTCCATCTACTGGTTATACAGCCAAGTAGTAAAGCTCCCCCCACCCCCAGTAAACTGGGACTGCTAAAGCAGAGATTACATTCCTAAAGCTGTGACTGTGTCAGTTCTCTCTGCTTCTCTCTCAAATTGTGCAAGGACATACCCTAAGAACAGATTTTTAAATGCTAACAGGCCATTCTTCCTTTGACTCTCAGGTCATTCAGTACATCTTTCTCCACTGTAGAAGTGGGTGGTAAAAACAAGTATCAGGACATAATATGACAGATTTGTGGAGTATCTGCAACTACTCTTACAAGAGCAGAGGGCAGGTTTGACATCTGCTCAAAGCAGCATATTCACATACACTACCCAGAAGGAAAACGACTTTCTGGTTGTTTAGGAGTAAAATACATTGCAAAGGTACAAAATAACCTAATCAAAACAGACCTTCTAATAAAGCCACCAATGATGATGAAGTGCTTGGCAAGGGTTATGTATTATGCTTTAGAAACATGGCAGTAACTCTGCAGAGGCAGAAGAGAATTCCCACAAACCCAAACCACAGGCATTGTGAAGAACGAGTAATGAAAGAAACAGACATGGGGTCTTAGAAGAAGTGAGGAAGTCTGTCCAAGTCCCCAGGAAACAATTTCATGGGTGTCTGAGAAAAGGAAACACAAAA
Source organism: Bucco capensis (assembly GCA_013396975.1). NCBI lineage: Eukaryota > Metazoa > Chordata > Aves > Piciformes > Bucconidae > Bucco > Bucco capensis. Next base: position 13,495 of record VWZO01001978.1, read on the forward strand.
AATGATACCAAACTAGTTCTAAAGCCCTAGACTTGTCATTGTGACCAACAATAATTCATGGATAAAGCACAGTTCCAAGGCAAACTGCCCAGTGTAGCACACAGAACGGAGATCTCTGCATGAGTAGAAGAAGTTGCTAGAGTACCCAGAAACATGTGTGAGGACCTCATGCATGGCTTCTAGAGTCTCTGTCAGCCAGGGCTGGGGAACAATGCCTCCCTTGATGGAAATAACCTTCTTGTACCTGAGATTTCATCTGTGCAGCCTTTTCTGGGTCAACTGCCAGGACGTGCTGGTAATGGCGGATGGTGTGCAGCCGGTCCTTGTTCTCGGCACGAACATAGCGCTTCAGAGCCTGCAGGATGCGGTGAGGCTGCAGCAGTGGGCAAGGGGAAGAGTTCAGATCCCTTTGAGTCAAACACAATTCACAGCTCAAATACAGCACTTGAGATGTGAGCCTGCTTTCTGACTGGACAGATCAATCACCTGTGCTAACCTCTTAGATATTTTCTCTTTAATTAAGCCTGTTTGACTCTGAACACTATGCCTTATGAACACTAAACAAAGCACAGGAGTTTTTCACCAGGTTTGAAAGAAGAGTGAGTCAATTAGGAGACCACTGCTAGGTCTGCAGCACCAACTACCACAATGGAGAGAGCTTCACTGGGAACATATACCCAGTTTCTGCCCTGGCAAGTCACAGGCAGTCTTCTCACCAAGCCATTCCCACCTTCCACCCTGGCTGGCACTACCCTACTGCTGCAAAGCTCCTCACCCGTGGTGGGTCAGCCTGCAGAGCAGCCAGGTAGTTCTCCAGAGCAATGCGACGGCGATCGTTCAGCATGGCTTCCACACGAGCCAGGTGAGTCTCCACAAGCTGCTGCTTCTCACTTGCTGCCTCCTTCTCCAGAGATTTCACCATTGCCTGGAAGTGCTGGAACAAAGAGAGGAGTCTGTATGAAATGCACTGGATGCATCAGGGTCACCTGCTGTCTGTCAGGCAGCTCCTTAGAACAAATGGAGCCTGTCAGAGGAGAAGGGCACTGAGCAATGGTGATGCAGATCTCATCTCTGCAAATTCAATAGTGACAATTACTCTTCCAGTCTTCCTTCACAACCCATTGCAAAGGTCTGAGGAGGGCACTCCAGATCACACTAAAGTTGGGAGATCCACACTTTACTGAAAGAATAACACAGTATTAACTCTTTCCCTTGAGCCTGCAGTATGGAAGCAGGATCAGTCCCTTCAATCTGGAGCCATTCATCTGAATTTGCATACATTTACATGGGTGCTGCATAGAGGATTTCTCATCAGCATGCATTCAGATCAAATCTCTATAGAAAAGGTCACAACCCACATCTCCAAATGAGCCAGAGAAGTCCATTAGGCATTGTTATGTTTCAACAGAGATGATGAAAAACTCTTTTGGACTTGCAGTGGCTTACATTAAAAAATGTAGAGACAAAACTGTTCCAGGACAAAATCCAAAGTGGGCTTAAAAGCTGGAGTCAGCTGTATATTGGTTTGAGGGAACTTCATATAGTTGTCACTGCCAGAAGAGCTTGCCCCTAACAATCCCACACTGAGAATATCCCTGATTAACTTCACAGCCTAACTGAACTCTCCTCATAAGGCAGAAGATTGGCATTTTGGCAGCAAACCAGCTTTATCTGCTGTCTAAGCGGGTTTCACTAAGTCTGCCCCAACAGGAAATGTGTGTCCAGAGAGTCAGAGCCAATCTGAGCTGGGCTGTGAGGCCACTGCTTAGTGCAGAGCAGGCCAAAGGTCTGAAGTTACAATTTGGCTCTGCTGTTGCTACGCTTGAGGGGCGAGATGGTTTCCTACTGCTGGGCTTAGGAATGGACCTGGCACAGTATCAGATCATCTCCAGCTTTAAGAACAAAGCACCCAATTGAACCAAATCTCCTCTAAAAGGCAGCTGTTGACAGAACAGGAAAGCTGTTCTTCCATCTCAGTCATCTTTTGGCTTTGAATATTAGCATCTCTCATTTAGTTTATTGTGAAGATGAAGGCCAAGCACCAGTAACCTCCTCAGGTCCTCTTACCTGAATGAGAGTCTGTCTTTCTGCCTTGGGGAGATTTACAGCTTGGTGTTCTGCTTCCTCCCATTCCTTTTTCACCTGGACAAAGAAAAGGACAGAACACCTCAATGAGACACAAACACAAATCAGAACTTTGAGAGCTTATTTGCCTTCACAGGCAGATCCTTATACAGCCTGGCTAGGTTTTGAAGGCAAAAAAAAAGCTGCTGTGGGGTTTAAACCTAGCACTTAAGCCCTCTGAGCAGCAAGGCAAATGTTCCCACTGATTCCTCTCTCCCAGCATTCTGAAGACATGAAAGTCTAACTACCACAGTGTGATCACATTGTAAGAAACACTCAGAAGGCTGGTGACTGAAAGAGAAGTTGGTGACATCTTGCCCAGACAGACAAGGGCAGTGCAGCACAGCAGATGCAGACACTCACCCGGTCCATGCGGTTGTGGTGTCTGACCTCCAGCTGCTCCTTTGCCTTCTGGAAGCGAGCATGCTCGTTGTCATCAGCAGGGGTTTCAAAGTAGACATCCACATCATCAGTTGGCACTGCAAAGAGAGGCTGAGGCTAAGTGGAGGGTCAGAAAGCTGTGACCCTGGATTGCCAAGGACAGGTAAGGGAGAGGAATCTTCACGCCTGCATAATTAACAATCTGGCAGGCTGAGTTTACTGAACTGCCACCTACTACGAGTCCATTTTGGTCTCTTGAAGCTGCCAGTTTACTGCACAACATCAGTGAGTGCCATCACCCCCACAATGTAGCCCAGCAATGCACTGGTGCAACCAGCACCTCATCAGTCCTCTCCTTGGTGCTGAGAGAAGCATTATTCAGCTCCAGCAACAGAATAACTTGGGATTGCAAGGGGGGAAAAGAGAACTTGTTTCCTCTTCCCTTTCACATTGGCTTTGGGTAGTTTAAATGACATTTTGTGCATGAGCTGTTCACTGACAAGCTGGCTCCAGACATCATTAATATGATTAGGGAGCTTGACAATAAATCAGCACAAAACACTACCTGATATTTTACACTTCAAACCTACCTTCCCTACCAGATGCACCATGCAGGACTCACAGGCAATGATATTAGACAAGACAGCAACAAAAAGAGGCTCAGTGTGACAAAGTGACTCGTCCAGTAACCTGTACTGTTTGTGGCTTTACCACATTCAAATCTGACAAGGGGAGAAATGACATTTCAGCTCTGACAGTTGCAGGCACCTGCAAAATCCACACCAGGAGCTCTGTGCTCCATACACTGCAGCTCAGGAAATGTTCAACCAAGTTTTTGTGCTACAGGTTTAGAAACTACACATGCCACAGCCCTTTTTGGAAGGATCTGTGGTAAACACGATGCACTTTGCTGTTGCCCTTCAGCAAAGGGAGGGCAGAAAGGGAAATTTAAGGCAATCACATTAGATATCTGGGTAGAAAAAACCTTCCATATGTCACTGAAAGACAGAATGTTTCATAGGAAAAATCACCTTGTGGTTTTGCATGCACTTGAATCCCTGAACCTTCACTCTAACTAGGGCAGAAGGGGAAAGAATTGTTGTGTGCAAGGGACAATGTCAGATCAGTATTCTATTGTGGGTCAGCTCATGGCATTTCTGACCCAGGCTTGGGCACACAGAACTCTCCTTCCAGCCCCAAATCCCTCTATAACAGGACAAACTTTTGTGCAAAAAGCTCCTGACATCCACATCTTTTATTTCAGTACTTCAGTTAGATCAGCCCAATCTAAAGCACTTGCATGAAGCCCATTTTGTAAACAGGATTATGGCTGTATAGTCAGACTGCCAAACCCCAGATAACACAAAAAGCCTTTCAAAAAGCTTTAATGGTAGCTGAAGTGGAAGTGCTGCAGTTCAACAATAAGATTAATAAGGAGGTTAAAATGTTTTTGGTTGTTTTATCATCTGACATAAAAGCCAGTTGCAAGTGGTGCCAAAAACCTCAAGGTCTCAAAAATGCAGAGATTGAGTCTTTATTCATATTTCCAACCAAGTTGAAAGTGGAAATCTGAATTCTATATTATTGCTCTAATATTTTCCCAAAATACAACAGCAAGAAGCCACCTACTACCAAGAGAATGGTGAGCAGCAGCCTACTGCTCAGGACCTACTGGTCAAACACATGCATGCTAACATGACTGGGAAAGCAAATGCTTCCTTCCTTAGATTTGGAATAAGAAAAACCCAGTTACACCAACAGGCAAAGCATGTATTTTCACAAGAGGTTAGAGACAGCCCCTAGTCCCTGCTGTAGGTCTGAAGAGGACAACCATGCCCTGAGCATGAGCTGCAAGCCAACAGTGAGCACAGAGAGTGTATGGCGAGAGCCACTTTCCCCAAGAAAGTTCACCCTAAAGCCCTAGAGAAGCAGAGACAAGAGGAAGTGCTGCCAAAGGACAGACAGAACTGCTGCAGACACCAGAACCAAAAGGATGAGCTACAGACGTATCCTCTCTTGACCTAGGCAAGGAGGAGGAAACACCAAACACCAGACAGACGGAGGCCAGCTGCACAAGGGCCAGTGGGAGGCAGGACTTACTCATCTTTTTACACACAGCCATACAATACTCCTCTGACTCAAAATTGTTCCTGTTGCCTCCGCAGCCTCCATATATAAAGCGAATGCACTTTCTCTTGCTGGGATCGAAGTACCAGCGAGGCATCACAGCCCGGCAGGGCCCTGTCAGCGCCTCCTGCGAGCAGACAGCTGTGTGGAGACGGGTTAGAACATCAGCTAGCGAGGAGCACAGGCCTTGCCCACACACTAACACAACACAGCAGGGCCTCCACTTCACACCTTCTCCTAGGGCACTAGTGCTGGCCTCAGCATCGCTGCTTCAGCGGCCAAAGGGCTTTTGTCAGTTCTGGGGGGTTAACAGTGGAAAAGCAAGAGGTGCCTGCCCATGCAGTTGTCTCAACATGGAGCTCTCAGCTTGAAGAGTGGTTTCTCCTTAGCTAGATCCTTGCTATTTAGCCTCTGTTTTGCTGATGCCACTGCACTATGTTTTGGGTGGCCCAGTGCTAAAGCCTCCAACTATGAAACCAACATGATGGAAAGAAAAGCTATTAGGGCTGCTTAAAGCATTCACACATGTCCTGCTCTGCTGTGCTCTACCTGGACAGACACCTCCCACCTTAAAGGTGAGGTGTAAAAGCAAGTGAAAAGGCATGTGATGGCTATGGCAATCTCAGCTGCAGGGCTTCTAGGCTGTGCAACATCTCTGCACTGAATATTGGAACTCCAGGTAGCCAAAGCACGTGGACTACTTTGCAGTAAGTGGGCAATATAAGCAACTAGGTTATTTTGAGGGAAGAAAACAGATTCATCTACAAGTCAGCAACTGTTCACAGTACTCTGGGGGCAAAAAAGATTGTGTACCCCCAAAATAGACACCCCAATCATGTTGTTCCAATTCTGTTTCCACTCCTGCAGATCTCCAACAGTCCTGTAGGTATATGAGGTAAGCCCTGTTTCAGCAAGAAAAATTATCTGCAGCATGCTGGCATTTTACCAAAAAGATGCAAGAACTGCTGGCAATGATTCAGTGATCTGTAGCTAACTGAATTTCATTCCCTCTCCCCTCCTCCTTCCTCTGCAGACACTTCTACATGCAAAGCATAGGACATCATAGAATGCTGAGGCACCACACAATCAGCAGATGCCCTCTGCAATGTCTCCTAGCACTTAACAAAAGCTACTGCAAGTACAGTATATGTTACCACTGCAGTAAGTATATATTACTCATGTAATAAAAGTGGCCCAATTGTCTTGGCTGACATTCTTTCATTAAAGAGAAAAGGTTTATGCAAAGGCTATTAAGGCAGCACTAAGTATCTTCCTCACCCTTAAATGGCATCTTTATGCCACCTCTGCAGAGCACTGCCTACCACTTTTAGCTTCCTTGTTTAAACTGGTGTAAAACACCAAATCCAAGGTAATCATCCCAAACTAGGATTTTAAATTCTTAGTGTACTCCAAATGCCTCTAAGGTTTTCCAAAGTCAGCCTATGCAGATATGGTTTTCAGATTCAACCCTGCACCTTCGTGGAGGTGCTCCTTCAACGTGCCAAACCCTGGGCTTTCTGCCAGCAGAGCTGCTGTTTATCTGGAAACATATGGTAGATGCTCTAGAGAGTTAATTTCAACACTTGAAACATAAGCATCATCAGCTTTCCTCTGTTTGCCAACTTCTCTGGCAAACACAACTTCTGAGTGCCATTTATTGACTCGATCAAAACCCCATCACCAGCTGAGAGGCACCAGGAATGCTCTCAGGGAAGGCAGAGGCCTGGAGGCTAGAATGTGTCTTACATTTCATATCGCTGCTGACTTCTTTGTCGGAAGCAGCCTTGTCGTTGCTAGGCTCTGTGGTTGTCTCTTCATTGTAATCATCAACTTTGTAGCTATCATAATAGTAATCACGGTCTTCCACCACCTCCTCCTCCTCTTCACCTTCATCTTCTTCATCCTCATCTTCCTCCACAGCTGCTCCTGTGAAGTCTTCTACACCTGCCTCTGTAGGGAACTCACTGAAGAGATAAGAGTTGAGTTAGGGGGTAAAGTTCAGGCTACTCACTTTGCAGCCAGCCTTTGGTGTGCCAGATTAATGACTCTCTTCTGTTCTAGAAACAGAAGAGATGGGGAAAATAAATGCACCAATTATTGATCAGCCCAGCAAGGGGATGTCCCTCTCTACAGACTCTGCTGTTGCAGGCAGAGCTTCTCTGTGCCTCTGGCTTAGATAGTTTTCCCTAATCTATACTGTGATACTGTCAGGCACAGTCTGAAAATCCCTTGTGGTCTCCTGTGGCCCCTGGTGCCATAACTGTGCCCACAGCAGAGGGAGCATTAAACTCATTGCCCACGGGAAAGTGTGGGCAGTGATACCCATGTTCCTAGAATCCTTGCATGGGTAGGATGAGCTCATTAGCCTTCTGGCAGTCATCCTAGGACAAAGACAACTCTGATTCCAAACCTGGGCAGATGGAGCTCGTTTAGCCCTGCAAGGCCTTCCATCTAAGAGAAGGACACTCTAATAAAACCTCCATCCTAAGGACTTGGCTGCCAGTGTCCAAGCTTGCTAGGCCCTGGCAGATGAACCTTAGGACTAAAGGGTGGGTCCAGCTCTGCATGTGCTGTGTCTCACCTAAAAAAATCCCTAGTGCAGGCTCGAGGGTGCTATCTGCTAGCCTCTTTTTATCAGCGCTTGGAAAAGGCGCTGAGGAGGAGCATGGATGGAGCCCTCCCTGGAGCTTTGTTCACCAAGCCTAGCCACCACTGTGATACTGTGAGTTCACTCATCAGCCTCTTCTCAGGAAGTGAAATTCTCCCCTATCTGGGCTGGTACCCACTGTGGCAATCAGACAGTTTTCTGGCTATCTAAGGATGAACTGTTAACATCTCCGCCAGCAACAACCCTACCTTTTATAAAGGTCATAGTCCTCATCCTCATCTTCATCCTCTTCTTCTTTGGACAGGGCCTCATCCACCACCTTTGTCTGAGGACAACATACATATTCTGTTCCATGGAACTGGTCTACTCCACAGGGCAGCAGCATGCCATAACTGTGCAGGATCATCCCTTCTGTCAGACAGGCCTGGAAGAGGAGCACATTTATGCCCATTTAGTATCATGCTCTTGCTTTGGATAAAGCTCAAGTTCACCTATCATAGATCCTAAGAAGGCTACCAACAGTCTAAATTTCACAGCAAAAAGACAACAGCAACATAGAACCTAAGACTTAACAAAGGGAAATGAATGAGAAACCTGTAGCTTCAGCAAAATCCCCAGGGAAGTCCCAGGTTCATGCAGTGTTTCCTGGTATTGACATACCAAACAGCCCCAGCCTGCCTAAGTTCAGGAAAAATAACTAGACACTTTGTGCCAACTGAAGGGATAGAGCACTTGAAAGAAACAGAGCTGCTGTTTGCTTTTCTGGGCTGGCCATTTCATTAAACTTTATCTATTAAACTTTACATTCAAGTAAGTGAATAATTGCTCAAATGGACTTTGTGTCAAGATTATTTTCATGTGCTGTAGATGAAAATCAATCAGATAATTCAAGAAAAAGCCAAATGCAAACTGTGATTAGACTTTATGTCTATACACGTCTCTTAAGCCAAGGAAATAAATGGCTTTGTGGTGCCCCAGAGAAGAATGAAGGAAGAAAGGCTTTGTTATGTCCATCAGAAGCCTTTTGTGCTTTCCTTTGTTACCACACAAATGTAAAATGAGCCAACTACTCCTGGGAAAGTTCTCTAACTATGGTGAAAGCAAGTGAGGTTTAGATTTGCTAGACATTAACAACTTTATCCTCAATTCAAAGGTGATTTCTCTAGCACAGCTTTATTTAGGCAGGTTTGGACTCCTGAGATTTGAAAGAAAAAGGAATGGTGCATCCTTAACCTCATCTTTCCTAGCACTTTCCCATGGAAAACATGCAGTTTAATCCCAATCTTGATTTTATTTCCCCTCAGTTTAAAGGGGTGTGCAGAGAATTTGCAACATTTTTGCTAGTCAGATTAAAACAAAACAAAACAAGCCACACAAAAACCCCTCATGGGCTAGATTTATTCTGAGAAGATAATCCATCTCTTATGTAAAACCTCCACTAATCAGTCACAACGAAACTCAGATTGTCCCCAAGTAAGTGCTCCCAACCAAATCCCCAGCAGCAGCAGGTACATTAAAGGAAAATGGGCAAGAACAACAGGAAACATCCCATGACCACTGTAGCTCTCTAACCTGGAAAGAAGGATGTGCCATTGCTTAAAGCTATATCCAAGAGGGCTGATTTCAATTCCTAGAACATGATTTCAGGCAACATATTTACACAGCTTTGCAGTTGTGCAGTTTCTTCTAAGGGCAGTTACTCAGAAGAGACTTAGCTACAAAGTAAAATCCCTGAACAGAATTAGTTCTGTTCTAGCTCAAACCAGGACATGAGTGAAGTGAAACTCAGCTAGCTACATGATTTTTTTTAAGTTGCTTGAGTACTTCTGATTTTTTTCCCCCACCATGGCTCTTTGCCTCAGTCCATAGACTGCAAGATGGGAATAACAGACCCAGAGGTAAATGCTGCTATGCTCCAGTCCTACAAGCATCCAAATGGACAGATGCAGTACAAATATTCACAGAACCTCAGCACATTGGGGGTTGGAAGGGACCTCTGGGGATCACCTAGTCCAACCCCCCTGCTAAAGCAGGGTTACCTAGAGCCAGCATCACCTCCAGCTGGGCTTGGAATCTCTCCACACAAGGAGACTCCACAAACTCTCTGGGCAGCCTGGGCCAGGGCTCTGCACCCTCACAGCGAAGAAATTTCTCCTCCTGTTCATATGAAACCTCCTGGGTTCCAGTTTGTGCCCATTGCCCCTGGGCACCACAGAGCCTGGCCCCAGCCTCTTGCCCCCCACCCTTCAGATCTTGATAAGCATTGAGAAGATCCCTCTCCTTCTGTTACCTCTTTTGCCACCGTGTGCCAGTGCTGATGGCTCTCACACACATCCATCCGCTCCTTGTGGAAGAACCTGCACTTCTCTGGAACCAGGAGGACATCACTTACAAACTCACCCACTGAAAAACAAGGAACAGCCATAGGTCACACACATGGCCAACTTCCAACAGAAAACAAAGCCAGTATCAAAACTCTCCTCAAGTACACTTTGTGCAAGTGCCTTAAAGGTTTGGTACATAAGCCTGAGGAGGAAAGACTGAGGGATCTGGGCCTGTTTAGCCTGGAAAAGAGAAGGTTGAGGGGAGACCTCCTGGCTCTCTAGAACTCCCTGAAGGGAGGTTGTAGAGAGGCAGGGACTGGTCTGTTCTCCCTAGTGGAGAGTGATAGGACAAGGGGAAATGGATGGAAATTGCCCCAGGGGAGGTTCAGGCTACACATTAGGAGGAATTTCTTTGCTGCAAGGGTTGTGAGCCATTGGAACAGGCTGCCCAGGGAGGTGCTTGAGTCCCCATCCCTGGAGCTGTTTAAGAGACAGGTAGATGTTGTATTGCATCATTTAGCAGGTTGCTAGGGCTAGGACAAAGGCTGCATTGATGATCTTCAAGGTCTCTTCCAGCTGGAACTGTTCTATGATTCTATGATCTTACTGTGTTCAAGGCAGAGCAGCAGCTACCTCTGCAACCTTACAGGAAAACAGAGCCTCAGGGTTTCCAAGGAATGAGCAGGGGCAAAAGCCAATTGCTGAAGCATCAGCTGAACCCTAAGGCTGAAATTTCCAAGGCATGCCCAGGAGCAGGGGCTGATTGCTGAAGCATCATCTGAACCCTAAGGCTGAACTGAAGGCAAAGCTAACAGTGCATGTTAATAAGCAGTTATTTGTGGAACAGACAGGATTGAGGTGCCAACCTCATGAAGTTCAAGGTTCTGCACCTGGCAACAAGTGGATTGAGAGCAGCTCTGTGGAGAGGGACTTGAGGGTCTTGGTGGATGAAAAACTGAATGTGAGCCAGCAATGTGCACTCACAGCACATTGCCAATCACATCCTGGGCTGCATCAAACAAAGAGTGGCCTGCTGGTTATGGGAGGGGATTCTCCCCCTCTGCTCTGGTGAGATGTCACCTGGAGTATTGTGTTCAACTCTGGGGCTCCAGCATAAGAAAGACATGTGCAGAGGAGGGCTACACAACTGATCTGGGGCTGGAGCACATGCCCTATGAGGACAGGCTGACAGAGCTGGGGTTGTTCAGCCTGGAGAAGACTCCAAGGGTACCTTATAGCAGCCCTCCAGTACTTAAAGGGGGCCTACAGGAAAGCTGGGGAGGAACACTTTATCAGGAAAGGTAGTGCAAGAGAAGTTGTGACTGCCCCATCCCTGGCAGTGTTCAAAACCAGGCTGGATAAAACCTTGAGCAACTTGATCCAGTGGCACCCTGCCCATAGCAGTAGGGGTGGGACTAGATGATCTTTAAGGTGCCTTCCAATCCAAGTCATTCTATGACTAAAGAGATTTCACCCAATCTGAAAAGATTGTATCTCCATATGGAAGTATTCAAAGCACTTAATCCTCCCTTTGTGAATGAGCTGCATCATACCAAAGCCAGTTCATGCTGGCTGCTGCTCTAACAGCCTGGAAATGTTTATGTGTTATCTATATTTTCAGTATCTGGGTAGCTGAGCAAGTCTTGTTTAGTTTTGTTTCGTTTGGTTTCCAGATGGTTTAGTTCAGGATCAACTGCAGCACATTCCCTGACTGGACAGGCCTGACCAAAACAGAGAGAGCTGGAAAAGAAAATCTAGAGAGTCTAAAAAGCAGAATAGAGCCAGAGTCAGCAAACAGACTGCATTCCAACATCTAGATAATCACAACCTCACCAGCACCATGAAGCTCTGGCACAATCTTAAAACCAGACTTTTGAGGAAGGTAGGAGGCAAAGAGAGAATCAATCTGCTCTACAGACTCTGTATGAGTTGGACTTCAAAGCTATTTAGCCTAATTTTCCACCACAGCTCAGTCTGGTACCAACACATATGAAGTATAAGAACTAGATAAGCATTACTTTGTGTTCTTAGCCCAGAGGTCCTAACAAACACTACCACTGGAGTTCAAGATGTGAAGCTTTCTCAAAGTTATTTGTTTCTTTTAGATTTAAGTGACACAACCAGTAAATTTAAAATAAGGTTGGACCTAGACACTCTGAGAAGACCAGAAAAACATCTTCAGTCCAAGTGTTTCAAAACAACATACCTCACACACCTGACTGGCAGCTTTAGGAATACTGTGTTAAAACTGCAGAAAAGTTCTTTAAGTCAAAAGCCTTTTCTCAGGGAGTCTCCAGGGAGCAGAATTATTTGTCCAAACAACCTTTAACATTCTGATTTCAAAGTAAATTTTAGTATTTTGCATGACCAATTTTTGTTTAGTACTGATCCCCAAAGGGTCATGGACACTCTCCTACACAAAACAGAGAAGTACAGTTTAGGGAGAGATTATCTGATGATAACTGCAAGGTTACAAATCATCCAGTATTCATCACCCTTTTTCAAATAGTTACATTTTGAACTAACAGACACAACAGAGAAATGGTATTTTCCCCATTTTCTTCTCTAACAACAGGTCAGCCAGAATTTTCAGTGAATAGTCTTTCCTCCTTCCTTCTCACAAGAGGTTAGTTGCTGACATGAAAGCTAAAACAGACTAAACTTTCCCCAGAACCACAGTCTCTTGATTGTACTGAAAGCAGAAGACTCAAACTGATCCAATATAACAACCAGCAACAAAACCCAGTCAGTAAACAGCTATTCTGAAAACCAATGAATCCTAGCACCTGCACAGAAGGCACATGGAAGGTTCTCTCAGTTCACCTAGGAACTGCAAAGCCCTTACAGGCCACACAGTAATGGTCATCTGCCCCATGAATGGCCACCGTCTTGGCTAGGCTTCACAAAGGAAGCTCCAGGGAGGGCTCCATCCATGCTCCTCCTCAGTGCCTTTTCCAAGTGTGCTGATAAAAAGAGGATAGCAGATAGCACCCTCGAGCCTGCACAAGGGATTTTTTTTAGGTGAGACACAGTATGCACAGAGCTGGACCCACCCTTTAGTCCTAAGGTTCATCTGCCAGGGCCTAGCAAGCTTGGACGCTGGCAGCCAAGTCCTTAGGATGGAGGTTTAACCTCTTAGCTGGAAGGCCTTACAGGGCTAAAGGAGCTCCATCTGCCCGGGTTTGGAATCAGAGTTGTCCTTCTCCTAGGATGACTGCCAGAAGGCTAATGAGCTCATCCTACCCATCCAAGGATTCTAGGAACATGGCTATCACTCCCCACACTTTCCCATGGGCAATGAGTTTAATGCTCCCTCTGCTGTGGGCACAGTTATGGCACCAGGGGCCACAGGAGACCCCAAGGGATTGTCAGACTGTGCCTGAATGGCCACTACTATCAAAACAGACAAACCCTCTCCCTCTTCAGTTCAGGGCAGGAGTAGGAGGTGTTTTCCATGCCACCTAACAGCCTAGCCAGAGCTGTCAGCAGTTTGTCTTTTCACACTTGGCCAGGCTCAGCCCTGCTCCCACCATCCTATTGTTACCTTTATTTTACAGTTCAGTGAGAATGCTAATGGCTTCTCCTCTTCTTCCCTCTTCACCTTTGAAATACAAAAGAGCTTTCACAGGTGGGGGAAGGCAGGAGAAGGCTACACATGGTGTAAGAGCAAGATCCTGCTTCAAGACAGTCTGTGATTAGTGTAACAAGGGAGATACAAGAAGGAATGGGAACAAAAAAAGTCCTATGCACCCCAGAGAAACACACCACCCACTTACAACAAGCAGTCTGTGGGCTGCTAAAGGAGAGGGAAAAGGTATTTTGTTCTGTTTTATACTCGTAAGGATGGACTACTGACTTGCAACTCAGATCTGAACACCAAAGCTGCCTTGCAGGCTGGACTGAACAAGTCAAGAAGACTGTGAAAGGCACTAATTAAATACTTGAACAGTTTAGTGCTTATCAAATTTTAGGGCAGAGTCACTAAAATCAGCTTATTCTTCAGCTGGAAGAATCATAGAATCATAGAATGGTTAGGGTTGGAAGGGACCTCTGGAGCTCAGCTAGTCCAACCCCCCTGCAGTGGCCAGGGACATCCCCAACTAGAGCAGCTTGCCCAGAGCCCTGGCAAGCCTCACCTGCAATGCCTCCAGGGATGGCAACTCAACCACCTCCCTGGGCAACCTGGGCCAGTGTTCCACCACCCTTGTGGGGAGCAACTTCTTCCTAATGTCCAATTTAAATCTACTCCTCTCCAGTTTAAAACCATTGCCCCTTGTCCTTTCATTCCAGGCCTTTGCAAACAGGCCCTCTGCAGCCTGCTTGCAAGTTCCCTTTAAGTACTGGAAAGTCACTATTAGGTCCCCCCGAAGTCTTCTCTTCTCCAGGCTGAACAATCCCAGCTCCTTCAGCCTGTCCTCATAGCAGAGGTGTTCCAGCCCCCTGATCATTTTTGTGGCCTCCTCTGGACCTGCTCCATCAGATCCATGTCCTTTCTGTATTGAGGGCTCCAGAACTGGACACAGTATTCCAGATGAGGTCTCACCAGAGCAGAGTAAAGTGGCAAGATTATTTCTACAAGAGATGATGCCTTATAAACGCAGAGATCTTGCTCTCATCATTATTTCCATTAGAAGTTCTCAGCATAATCAGCTGGGTTTGGTTTGGTTGCTTCTCAAACCTGAATTGCTACATCTTTAAAGAGAGAGATAAGGCACAGTCTGAAAATCCCTTGTGGTCTCCTGTGGCCCCTGGTGCCATAACTGTGCCCACAGCAGAGGGAGCATTAAACTCATTGCCCACGGGAAAGGGTGGGCAGTGATACCCATGTTCCTAGAATCCTTGGATGGGTAGGATGAGCTCATTAGCCTTCTGGCAGTCATCCTAGGAGAAGGACAACTCTGATTCCAAACCCGGGCACATGGAGCTCGTTTAGCCCTGGAAGGCCTTCCAGCTAAGAGGTTAAACCTCCATCCTAAGGACTTGGCTGCCAGCGTCCAAGCTTGCTAGGCCCTGGGAGGTGAACCTTAGGACTAAAGGGTGGGTCCAGCTCTGTGCATGCTGTGTCTCACCTAAAAAAAATCCATAGTGCAGGCTCGAGGGTGCTATCTGCTATCCTCTTTTTATCAGCACACTTGGAAAAGGCACTGATGAGGAGTGTGGATGGAGCCCTCCCTGGAGCTTTGTTCACGAAGCCTAGCCACGACGACGACGAAAGAGAGAGATGTATCTTTCTCCCAGGATGCAGCCACACCAACTTTCATGTTTGAAGTGCTTTATAATCATCTAGTGGAGAGTACTAGACATAGGAGAGCACTACCCATACAGATTTGCTGTGTTCTCCTCCAAACGACCACATGCTAACCTGAGCTACAGCTCCAGTTGATGAGAACTGGTTCCCCCTGAAGGCTCCCAGGAATTCAGACTCTCCAAGATTGCACAAGACTTCTTACAAAAGAAGCCTTTTCCAGCGAAGAGATTCAGCCAACTGACACTAAGCTTACCACTAAGCACACATGCAGTGCAGCACAGCATCAGGCACAATCTACAGGTCAAAAGGCACAAGGCAAACAAGCGAAACACGTTGCCTGATTCAAGCAGGGGAAAGATGCTGGAAAGCACCATGAAATCCATCATGGTTTATCTCATATTCTTTCCCAGTTCAAAGTGGGGACATGGGATACAGCTGCAAGGAGCAGAGCCTCTTTGAAACAGCTAAGTTTAAATATAGTCATTGAAATAGAATAGAGATCTCTTGCCAAGACCAAAGCAGGAAGCCTGAACACTCTGAGCATTTTTAAGTCTCCAAGGCAACAAAATATTAAAGCTCCACAAAAACAGGATCAGAGAATAAAATCCCAATGTCTTTGTGATAGATACTCAAATACAATAGCCTTCAGGTTTTTCTGGCAGTTGTAGAGAGAATGGGGATTTCTTTTTCAAGCCAAGCACTATTATTCCACCACAGCTGTTATCAAGCTGTCGATCTGTTTGAGAAAGGCACAGTTCCATCTTGTGGAAATAAAAATGGTTAAGTGGAAGTTGGATATGGAAATGGCACCCTGATATAAGACAAGCCTTATAAACTCAATCATTCTTTCTGTAAGCAGCCCTGTAAGAGGCAATTCCTTGCTCCTCCCACAAGAATGTCCAAACATCATTCCCCATACTCACCCAGGCACTTGAAGGGCACCACAATGTGAGTGTGGTCCTTGCACTGTTTCTTCCCTCTCTTGCACCAGCTGTCAATGCTGACAGGTTGGTTTGCTTCCACAACATTGGTAATCTGAAGGTCTGGATACATCTGTTCAACAAGACACAGAGAACTAAGTTATTCTCCAGAAAGGACAAAGAACATGCAAAGTGGCTCCCAACCAGAAGTGATGAGGCTGATTCTCTACACAAAACCACATTTAAAATTGCACATGGACACATACTCTCTTCTGGATCAAGCTTACAACAGCTGAAGACATAAAAAAGCCTCCAACTGCTTGTCACACAGGGCTTGAGAAATGGAATGTGTCATCACTTCTAAGCAGCAGGACAAAGCCAGGTCATGGCAAGAGCACTAAGCTGAGATGTTTGGCTTTGTGTGGTAGTGGAGAAGTATTTATCTGTTCTGTTCTGTCTGGAACAGTCTTGGAGAAGAGGGCAGTCACCAACAAGTAGGGTGTAGAGTGTAGTAACACCTTCAGATTCTCTTTTCAAGCTCTCATGCACCTAGCTCTTCAGGTTTCCTTAGGCCTGCTCCACTTCTGATGTATTAATAGGATCCCTATGTCCTGCTCGAGCTCTCCACAGCCAGACATTGACTCATATTTAGGCTTCTGCTCCATGAACCAAATGTAGCTCCAGATAGATCAGCTTTGCTAAGCAGTTCTAAAAAGTTTTCCAGTCCAGACATGGTGTGCTCTATCATTTCCTCATCTAAAAAAAAAACCCATTCCTTGTGGTAATTTAGGAGTCTGTTACCTCAGAGGAGCAATTAAAGACACTCATCAAGGGCAATACACTGCAGTGTATCTGGAGCACATTGAATGGGGATTGTAGTTTACCATGAAGCATGAGGAGCCTAAAAACACTGCTGACATCTTGATGAAAAGATTTTTCTGATATTCTGGCTGATGTGAACACATCACCAAGACCAACACTGCCACCTTGTAATTAGAATAGGTGTCAGGTTCCATTTTGCACCACACAGAGCAGATACTGCTTAACCAGCTCAGTGACAAAACAAACACAGACACCTCTCTGACTTACAGACTGAGGACCTTCTGTGGCAGCCTAAGCTGATCTAAATCCCACTGCAGCACCCTACCTGCTCTTTCTGGGCAGTAACTCAGGAAGACAGCTCAGGAAACTGAGCTAGTCAAACACAAGCTGCTCTCCTGCAGAGCTAATTTTCTACTGACTGGCTAAATTGGAATCCAATTCCTTAACAGTAGTGAAGATTCAGGATCACACAGAAAAACTCACATCCTGGCAGTACTGCAGAATGTCCTCCTTTCTTCCAAAGCAGCTCTTGCTCCCAGAAGGGTCTGGTTCCCATTTCCCAGTCTGGATATTCACATGCATATTGAGCTTCCCACAGAACATGGCAATTTGAGGCTCTGCTACAGCAAACCCTGTCCCAGCATTGGCTGCCAGGGCCTGTGAAGACAAACATAAAGAAAACATGTTGATTGCATTATTTGATTGAAAGCAGAACAACTCCAAGGACCAGAAACCCCCTGGCATCTTCTCAGGGAGCTCCTGCTTAATCCAGATAGCAGTGGAATCTTGCACAACCATAGTCCTTAAGGCTGGTGAGCCCACACCAAGTTTTCACCAGCAAAGTGCTTGTTTTTCCCAAACTCTGGGTTTATTGCAACAACAGCTTCCCCAAACCAAAAGTAATTCACACTTAAAGGTTGCTCCCACAAAGGCTAAAACAGATGACCGAAAAACTTCAACCAATAACTGAAGATAACTAATACCAGTAACTTTTGGCAGAAGCACCTCTGTCAGATTACACACAAAGTGGGTACTGATGCTACTACTAAAATAACTGCTTCCCACTGCAGGGATCCTGTTCAGTGTGAAGCCATCTGTTTCTCCCCAAATCTTGAAGTATTTGGGATAGAAACACCCAGGCTTCTTGCCCAGACATACGAGTAGAGATGACTTGTGCTGAATCAGAAAAAGATAGCTGTTGCAACCAACTCCTGAAAGCCTGCTGGCTCAGTGCACTCCTAGGGGTATTTGTGCTGCCTGCTTTCTGATGTGTATTCTGTGCACTTCCCACCCTCCACCAGCAGACAAAAACCCAACAACCCTGACCCACACTGGGGTCAAACTGCAGACTGATCAATGAAAACAAGGTCAGGTTCCCTTTCTGAAAGCTTGCTGGCTGACCAAAAGAAGAAAAAAAAGGCATTAAATTAAATTGCAGACTTGGGTTTTCTCTGAAAAGACTGAGTGGCTGCTGGGAGCTGAACATCCTCTCCCTACATAACTATTAGCTGTTGTGAAAGAAAAAAGGAAAAGAAAAGAGGCATGAGACAAAAAAAAACAGATGAACTCCTAAATCGAAAGCTCTTTAAGGTGTTTAGGGGAATGAAACTCATTTCAACTGCTTCAGACCAGGCAGATTAGAAGCAGCAAGACATAGAGGCTTCAGGGCACCACTGGCCCTAAGCTGCTTTATCCTGGCAGGCAGCACTGCCCTAAGCCACCAGTCCTGCCTTCTCTTTACCTTCTCCTGCACTCCAACATGCATATATTAGTGTGGGCACTGCTGACTCCCCACTGCCTGCAGATCCCCATCAACCTCTGTCAATAAGTGTAGGCTTAAAGCAAATAAACCAGCAAGGAGAAGAATTCAGCTGGACAAGCCCTGTGTGCAGCTCCTAGCTGCTGGATATTAGGAAAAATAAATAACTCCATTAAAACTAGCTCATTTCTCCCCCTCCCCATTTACACACAAAGTCACTGCCTGGAAATAAGACATTTTAACCCTTGAAGAGTCAAGTTTTAGCACAGATCACAAAGTAATGAAAACCTGAACTACATATAACAGATCCCAGCATCAATGTCCCAGGAACAAAACACTGCCAACTCACAATCACAGAAGGTTTGTGTTGGAAGAGACCTTAAAAGATTATCCAACCTCCTTGCCATGGGCAGGGACATCTTCTACCAGATCAAGTTGCTCAAAGCCCCATCCCACCTGGCCTTCAACACTTATGGAGTAGAGCATCCACAACTTCTCTGGACAACTGTTCCAGTGTTTCACCACTCTCAGTGATTCCTTGCATCTAATCTAAATCTACCCTCTTCCAGTTTAAAGCCATTACTCCTCATCATATCCTTTCAAGTTTAGTGTAGGTACATTTGCTGTGCTCTTTGTGCAATAACTTTGTTCCTTCAGAAATCAAACCACTTCATTAACATGTGTTTCCAACAAGTGCTGATGATACCATTCAGCAAACCCCAGGCTCCTGCACTGCCTTCCTCTCTATCCCATCATTCTAGAAGAAAAAGGCAAACCTGGAATGATCCTTCCTAAATCTATAAACACACACATACAAAGTTTGTAAGAGAGCCTTTTTATCTCTCTCCAAACAAACACTACTTTAGTACCAACAACCACTTTCCAGAGTGCACAAGGCCTGACATGTTAAAGCAACCGAGAACATAGTTTTGTTTTATGACAACACTGTAACTGCATCCAAGACCCAAGATGAACTTAGGAAGAAAAAATAAGGCAAGATCAAGTATGCACAAAGCATTAACCCTTGGTAAGCAGAAAGCAGTCCAACAAGATTAAAGTGTGCATGTTATGAACAGTTTGGAGATCATTAGCACTGCCTATGCTTGAAATCTGTTGTCTTCAAAGCAAACTTAACAAGTATGCAGCAAAACAAGGAAAGGAGAGGTGCAGGCTCCATCCCAGAGGCAGAAACATCCAGAAATAATCCATTCATAACAGCTCTTGCATGAGCAAAGCTCCTGTTCAAACACATACCAACCTCCTGAAGTCATCAGCACCCTCTATTTACATAGCAATGGGAGCTCCTGATGTTTGCTGTCCCTCTGGCCTGACACCTCGCTGAAGGTAGCATTCCTCCTCCCTGGATTGCTCACATAGTTTGCATATCAGGCAAGAGCTGTTGCTGTAGCTACAGGAACATGCTAAGCCCCAATCCACAGCTGAACAAACCAGACTAATTACTTGCTTGATTTCATCACTTTTAATCAAATGGAAGGAATCTTTTCTGGAATTGCACTGTTGACTAAGCTATTGAACCCTGTCATACACATGTTGAATCTTTAACCCCATGATCTGCAAGGTAAGATTTTTGAGTAATGGATTTCAGTTCTTCACCACTGACAATCCACTGCAGCCACTAATCACATCAGTTATCTAGTTCTGACCTCCCCAGTTCAAGAGAGATAAGGAGCTACTGGAGAGAGTCCAGGAGAGACTCCCAAGATGCTGAGGGCACTAGAGCATCTCTGGGAGGAGGAAAGGCTGAGAGCTCTGGGGCTGCTTAGCCTGGAGAAGAGCAGAGCCAGAGGGGAGCTGCTCAATGCTGAGCAAAAGATAAAGAATTGGGGCAAGAGGCTGGGGCCACATTCTGCTCAGTGGTGCCCAGGGACAGGCCAAGGGGCAATGGGCATCAACTGGAACCCAGCAGGTTCCATCTCAACAGGAAGAGAAAATTCTTTGCTGTGAGAGTGCAGATTCTGGCTCTAGGTAACCTGCTATGTAGGGACTAGATGATCCCCAGAGGTCCCTTCCAACCCCCAACATGCTGGGATTCTGGGATTTAATTCAGCCTTTTTAACTCATTCTAACTATAATGAGAGAATATGACAGGACACTTCATCTGTACCAGTGCATGCCATCCTTCCAACACTGCTACTTGTATGTATGGCTAGGCTTCACAAAGGAAGCTCCAGGGAGGGCTCCAGCCACGCTCCTCATCAGTGCCTTTTCCAAGCGTGCTGATAAAAAGAGGATAGCAGATAGCACCCTNCTGTGGGCACAGTTATGGCACCAGGGGCCACAGGAGACCACAAGGGATTTTCAGACTGTGTCTGAACACTGCTACTTAAGGACTGAAGAAAGTCACCTACAAGAGAATTTTGGGACAAAGCCATTTACTGTTGCTCCCCACATCTGCCTTTGGTGTTTCAAAAATAAAAGCAGATCACTCAGTCTGAGGAGGCCTGAAGTTAGTCTGCATTCAAGCATCACTGTGCAAAAGGAAGGTTTGGGAACATGTAAACCAGCATGACACTTGGGATAAAGCCACATCGTTAGTTAAGCTCTTCAGCACTTCAGAGAATTCACCCACTCTACATTGCAGAGGGATGAACAAGCTGACAGCACATTTTTCTTTGGGAATTTCCCAGCCATAAATGGAAGCAGCCACCTCTTTTAGTGCTGGGGAGCAACCAGCCCATCCCTTAAACAAGCAGACTGACAGCTCAAGAGGGGCAAGACACACATCATGGAAGAACCTTCATTCAGTTGTGTACCTCCTCAGTGAGCAGTATTTTAGTACCTATTATTCTAGTAATACATATCCACGAGAACAAGACGAATGTTATTTGGGAAAGACTGTTCTATAAACCATTATTTCCCTCTCTGGCACTTGCATTTACAAGATGCCTCATGACAGATTTGCTCTGCCCTTTGCTATCACTCTGTAATCCAGTTTGCTTTCCAAGACCAAAGAAGTATTGGATTCCATAAACACATAAATCTCTAGCCAGTTAATGTCAGTTAAATTCCTCACCCTGTCATGCCGGGCCTGATTTATGGCCCCAAAACACTGGAATTCAAACCTCTAAATCATCATCTTCTCCTCTGATAGAAGTGTCTCTGCCCAAGAACCCAAATCTTTTATTTAGGACTAGCCTCTACAGCTTGTGACAATAGGTTTGATCCTTTATCCACCCAGAGGTCTGGGCTCCATGCTCTAAAAAGGGTCATGCCTTTCCTCCCTGCAAATTATCTACCATCTCAAAGGAGGGATCCAAGGTTAAAGAGATGATGGGCACCACACAGCATGACAATGTTCTTCAGGGAGGATTTTTTGTGAGTTTAAACCATTTCTGCTCTCTAGTGTGCCACTACTTCAGCCCTGGGAGCAACAATGTATAGGGATTCCTCTCCACTTAGGTAAAATAAGGAGCATTCCATTTTTGCTGAGCTCTTCACAGAGCATGTTGCTTCTGAAAATCCAGGATTATCAACTATAAAAAATGAGAGTTTCCCAGCACACATGTTGGCTGCTGGGCTTCTTCATTGCCTGGTGCACAAGCACAGTGAGAGGATGCTGGCCCTGGTTACAGGAGCAGGAGAGCTGCAAGGCCTCAGAAGTATCAATGATAACTCATACTGCTTGTGCTTTCCATCAGGTTTCCTCTGCTGCAATACACAAGCAGCCTTGGCTGGATAAAAGCACAGGAGATAAAGTTGCTTTAAAACCTAAACTCCGGTCTCTAGAATTTATAAGCTGGTGAAAAAAGCTCTTATTTTGAATTTCATGGACTTGGTGGCCAGAGGACACAGATTACTAGCTGCTGAGGGCAGGGCATTCACTGCCTCAACAGAAAATGCACAGCATTTTGCAAGATTATCTGCACGTCAGATCAGAATTCCTGCTCAGAAGTTACAAGTATTACCCAACTATTTGCTGCTACACTGACAAAAATAATGCCAGGCAGTATTTTAATTACTTGTGCTGTTTGTTTTTAATTAAATGAAGGCTCTCAAAAGTGATAGTGCTTACTAAATCAGAATACACATGAACCACAACCTAGAGGATTTCAGAACATGGTGTTTAGCACTGTCCCTACCCAGATAAATGATGCTTCCCACCTTTACTTAATTAAAGTAGAAAAAAAAAAGTAAGAAAGCAGCTGTTCTGGATTTAAAAAACCCTAAACACTTTCTATTCTATCTGGAGAGCAACACTGCAACTCTTCCGATGCCAGTGAAATATCCACAGACATGGAGGAGATAAATTGAACTCTTTTAAGACCACTGAGGAATTCTAACAGTTGCTTTGATATAAAACTGAGCCTTGTTACCTTCTCAGCCTTCCTGTGAGCATAACCCTTGACAGCTGCTGCTTTGAAATGCAGGAACAGTCTAACTCCTCGCCCTTCCCTGGCCTGAAAAATTGGTACAGACATTTGTGCAGGGACTTGACTGCTTTGAAGCTCAGCTGCACAGCAGCTGATGTTCATGGACATTTCTCCTTCCACAAGGAGAGGCCAACCCTTGGCAGAATGAAAAGAATAATCAAGAAGCAGTTGCAAAGTCTACCACTGCCACCTGATGCCAAGAGTTAAGCCGAAGCTTTTGGAAGAACTGGGTTGGCACTGTAGAGCTGAGCCTTCCTGGGTCTCAAAAGTCCTCCTCAGCCCTTAAACCTGATGTTCATCACCATGATTCTCACCTGGATATGACTGGTTTATGGCAAGCTAGTATTCAGGAAACCAACACTTCAATTAAATAGTGAGGGAAGTTGGCAGAGGGACTTTATGCCCAAGAACTTCTGAACAGAACACTAAAAATTCTACTGGTTTTGGATTTATAACTTGTAAACATGAGCAGAGCTTTCAATTCCTGCTTCAAGTTGTGTTTCATGTTTTGTTTTCCTTAGCTTCTCTTCCTGCTTTTATTCAGCAGATAGGTGGCTTGAACCCAGGAAGGCTAATGAATGCCTGACACAGCAGGCAGTAAATCTACAGCCTAGCAGCTCATCCTAGCTTTATTGCTTTATTTTTTTTTAAATTGCTGATAATTACAATAATGCACATGGGCAGGGGTCCAAGACAGGAAGAATTATTGTCTGCAGGCAGATCTGGTGTGAGCTGATAATACCAGCCTGGGTTTGCTTTTGAATTTAAATGGCAGAAATCTCTGTAAAGCAGTCTTTGGCTTACTTTAACTTGCTGGAAGGGGTGGAGTTCTCATCTGCTCGTCCTCTATTGACTTCTGTGGGAGAGGATTCTGCATCAGCAGAAAGCTGGAAACCAATGCAGGAGCTGCAGTGCTAGGCTGGGTGCAGTTTCTATTTAGATTGCTGCTGTTTATGGCTAACATGCAACCTCCAAAACTGGCAAGTCTAGTGACAGTAATCTATGTACTGAGCTATGTGCTGGCATCTACTGTAGCATTACAGAGCAAAACACTGCTGAAACCCAGAACTTACTGCTTAACTGCTTCTGCACCTTCCTCTGCCTTTCTGCAGAGAAAGGGAGATCTCCAAGTACATGTGACTCACAGGCTGCCTTTTTGCCCTTGGAATTTGTACTAATGAGGCAGATTATTTCCCCCCCCACCCCTTCTCCAGTTTATCATGCTCCATAAACCAAGCCTACATGAGTCATTGGGCAGATAATCTGCCTGTCAGACATTTGCACTCAGGAGCTGCCACATTCAGATAGGGGAAGCAAGGCTGCAGGCAGCACTGGTGCAAAACTAGTCTCTGGGAGCAGCAGTTGAGTTCACTAAAGCCACAATCCAGCACAGTCTTGGCTTCTTGAAGTTGCTGGTGGAACGTGGTTGCCTTTGGCATCCTCTTTCCTAACCCCAGAGAGACAAAGTTCAGAACAACTCAGTTGGAACATTCCCTAAATAAATGTTACTGTACCCAGCAGAGTGGCCTTTAAAAAAGCTTGAGGGGCCTCAAGCTTTCAAAGCTAAACCTTGTGAGGAAAAGTTTACCACAAAAGCCACCTGAAAAACATAGGGGTGAGAGAAGAGACAGGCAGTGCTATTATGCCATTAATAAGCCTTACCCAGTGCACAGGTAGGTCTGAACATGCTCAGTCAGCCAGGCTGCTTTGCACAAGGACACTGGGAACACATTTCATGCAAAATACCAGCCAGCTGCACTTCCAGCCCCTTCCTTCCCCTCTGCAGCAAAAGGCTGCAATGGGGTTATTTAAAGGCCCTGGTTTAATGGAGCAATTCTAAGGCATATTACAGCACATGGAGCTAGACCTATTTATTCCTGGGCTAAAGAAAGGCACAAAGTCAAGTGACTTGCCTAAGGTCACCCATCAGTGGGCTCAGCCTGGTTTAATCCTCAACCCCTCATGGCTCCAATCTGTGTCAGCGTTCTGCCCTGCACAGCAAGACTAATTACTGCTTTCCCACATGAATTATTTGGGCATCTGAGCCACAGAGACTCAAGATGGCTTGTTAGCTAGTCAGCAAGGGGAAGAAACTTCGGTGCAAGTTCATGTTTTCATGTACACTAAAGATCTATTGAAGAAAATATCCATAAGGCAATTTTGCCTTCCTGGACAACTGGAAGGGAGATCCAAAACACAATGTAGGAAAGCTGCTAGGATTTAATAGAGTTTTGCTCTGATTAGGAAAAATATTTGATTCTCCTTTCAGCTTTGATTTCCATTACTGAGCTGTCTATTAATAGGAACTATCACTGCCCATAGCATAAAGGCTTCACTGACAACACAAGCACCGAGTTATACTATTTTGTAGGTAACATCTCCACATGCTTCAATAACAAGTCCTTTCCATCTTTAAGGCACTTCAGCTACATAACAGTCAGTGAATGTGATCACTGTGGTTGCCAAGATACAAAGATTCCATAAAACACAGGAAAGTACATTTACAAAATCTTTCATCACTTCAAAACAATTTGTTCTAAGCAAAAATAACTTCTGGCCTAAAACTCATCCCAGCTCACACACACAGACACAACTTGCCCATAAGCTTTCCTAGCAGACAAACCTGGCAGGGAATAATTTATTAACATCAGGTAGGCAAATATCAAATCTTTACTCTTGATTCAAACTGATTCAGCATTCCAGGGAAGAACCCAACCAAACCAAACCACCTTCCCTCCAAATCAGCATGAATATTTGTTTTAGAGATCTTGTGAAGCTCACTGGAAGCTTCTCAAACAAGCCTGCAGTGGAGAGACCACTGGAGGAACCTGTGGTTACTGTCTAACCATGCATCTAACCACTTGAATGACCCCAGTTAAAAGGGCTGCAGATTGTCCTTTTATCTAGCTATCCAACAGCAAGCAGGAAATTGAAGGGTGAATTTTAACAGAGCATCAAGAATTTGAAGTGGCAAGGAATAATACCTAGAAAAAATGCCAGATAAAGGAAAGATAACATGTGGAAATGCAGTTTGCAATGCAGTTTGGTTTTGGTTTCAACCACTTGTGAGCTCAAGTTTCTCTCCCTTTATAGATGTTCAGTATCACAGATCAGCTATTTAGGTGCACAGACTGCAACTGGTTTGGAACATGATAAAATACTAATTTGGTAGCTTAAAGCCCTGCAATTAGGCTACACAAGAACTTCCCTAAAGCACATGGGAATAATTCAACAGGCATTGCTCTAACTGCAAAGTGAGTCATGCTGGGGGGAAAAAAAACCCAACAAACCCAACCAAGTGAATTGGTAATTCTGCCCTCCAAACAGACCAGATGAATCTTCAAATCTGGAAGAGGAAACCAGGAGGTTTTTAAGTCCTGGCTTTCCAAACCATGCTAATGACCAGCTTTGAAAAAGGGAAATCCACAATTCAAATACTGAGCTGCTTTCATCTTTGCTGCTGCTCCCAGAGCCTGGCCAAGTGTATGCTGATTCAGACCAAAGTGAACGTGTTACTCCAAAAATGATGGAACACTCTTGCTGTTTGCAGTGTCCAAACTGAGCCTATGTTCATACTGCAATCTTCTGAAGCTCTATCAAAAGCACTTCTGTCAATCACAGGCCTACAAAACCAGTCAGAAGGTAGCAGATATCACCAGGAATTGGTAACTTAAGCCTAGCTCTTCTTAAACAGCTTTAGGAAATACTGCAAATTGGGAATTCAAACCAAAGGCATCTCCCCACACATCTTCCCACACACCTCCTCCTGTTATTTATTCTAAGAACTGCTCATGGCTTGTTATGGAGCAGCTCTCAGGCACCTCACATCTCTGCTCACATACAAAACAACATCTTTTGAGAACCTTCAACACGTACAGGGGCAGAAATCAGTGCTTTAAAAAACACAACTTTGCATTTACTGTTTCAAGATTCCCAGCTACAATCAATTATTTTTCTTTCCTTAACTAGAACACTCTAACATGAACCATCACCCCAAGAAAGAGTAGTGTTCAGTTAGCTGCTCATTTGGAAAAGTTCCTACCACTTCTGGCTAAAAAATAAACACCAAGAGAATGAACTTAACAAAACCATCTGAAATTCTCACCAAAAACAGTCTTTCATTTTCCTGCCTGCAGCTATTTTCAATCCCAGTAAACAGCATTAAAACTCATGCAAGGCTGCCAGTTTCCTACAACCAGTGCTGGCAACCTGAAGGTGAGCAAGCAAGCAAACAAGAGTGAGCAGGATAAAGAACAAGCAGCACAACCTTAGTGAAGCAGCAAAGAGGCTGAAGTGCAAAATGATGATGGCTCAGAGGAATACTTCTTACTGCCAAGAGTCAGAGAGCAAAAGCCTTGTCTGTTTGTTTTTAAGCTTGTCACCCAACAGCCAAACAGCTCTCAGAAGGATCTTGGTACTAGCAGCAGAATTTAGGCTCCAATCTCACAACTTAACTCTTTTCTTCCAAAGCAGAGGATAAAAGGTAGAGTTCTATTTATTCCCTGAAGCTCAAACACACAGGATTTAGCAGTCTGACAAAAGAGAGAGAGGTCAAAAATGACAAAATGCCTTTTGAAGTGCCCCTAAAGTTTTCTCAGCAGCAGGGTCACTGAAAGTGAAGAAATGGCTCACTAATGGCTTAATGGATTTCAATTTTTTACTCTTTAAAAGCAATCCTGACTCATTTAGAAGCATTTTATTTCTGAAGCATTAATTTATCAGCTGGGCTTCAGCAGTCACAGCATCCCATCTTAGCTAGGCTAGCATACCAAAACTCTAATGGATGTATTAAACAGTTCCTTTAAGGGAAGCAACAGATCTCTACTTAGAAGAGCTGCTTAATGCTATTAGAAAATTAAGTGGTAATTTATAGCACAGACTAATGCTCGCTAGGCTGAGATCCCCTTCACTGAGTCTGATGATCCAGAAAGTAAAACTAGTTCAACAGAAGCTAGCCTGGAACCTCAACTATTTCAGGGCCATCACTGCCTAACACTGAACTGGTTTGGTATGTTGTACAAACACCTGATTTCCATATGCTGAGTTTTACAGCTCTTCCCTCTACTGAGCTGTATCAGACTGTGCAGCATGGCATGGAAATAAAATACAACAGGAGAGGTGATTTTTATCTCTGATAAAATGAGATTGCCACTTGTTTGCAATTTCTGGTGGGTTTTGAACATTGTGTATCCTAGTACCTATTTCCCTGAGGCTTTCTGAAGCATTTTCTGGAAGGTTTCAGGGGAGAGGATAGAAAGTAGCACTTTGATCTTTTCTGTCTACTTAGCTGAACTGCTATTGAACATTAAAAGGGTGGAAGAAGTTACCCACTGCAGCTGCATACACCTGATGGTCAGCTCTTTTGAGTTTTAAGAAATGTGACACTTCAGTAAAGGCTTTGAAGTACAAAACCATCCTGAGCTGAAAGCTTTATTACAACCATGGAAGCCAAACCTGCCTGTTCTGCAGCAGTGAGGGAATTGCTCTTTGAAAGAGAGCAGGCAGAACACCTTTAGACAATCTAGTTATGCTTTAAAGAGGCCATATACACAGAGAACTTCATCACCTCAACTAAAATGTCTCTTCAAGGTCACTCAAAAGTACTATTTTCTTTAATTTATTTTAAACCCTTTGCCCAGGCTGGCTAGCTCAGCAGAAAAACTATTGTGCTTTTTTTTTCCCCAAAGGCACTTAGTATTTTCTAGCCAGAGGAACAGTAAAGAAAACTGCAAGATGCATTATTTCGAACACAAGGTTTCCAAATAATTCTTTATTTTCCTGTTTGGAAAAGGCTATCAGTCAGGAGAAGAGAGGGACTATTGACGTTTTCTCAGAGAAGCTTTTTTGCCTGCTCAGATGCTCTTACCCAACAAGATAGACACTTGAGTGAGAAAGAAATAAATGGTGAGCCATCACAAACAGTTTTCTTTTCCTTGACCCTACAAGCAGTCAGGGACAGCAATGGAAATGCTGACTTCACATGTAAATCCCATCACCAGGACAGTGATTGGAGAGTAGATTGATTTGTGTATTGATGCAATAGGCCACTCACCATTTTCCTAGCCATAGGCTGAGTAGTTTCAATAGAACTTTCTCAAAGTCAAAGGATGAAAATGTGGCATGAAGTTCAAATCCTGGGGAACAGTGGGTTTGTTTTTCCCTGGTTGACTTCAGCCATAGCCCACTAAGGCCTTTTTTACTTCAGAAATATGGTTGTCTGCAAATATGAGCCTTGCCAGAATCTGGCAAGTCACTATTGTGGATGAGCCCTCTGGGATATAAGCAGATGTCTGACATCATTACAGACTGGCACCTGAAAAAAAGCCACGTTGAAACTATAGCTTGATGATGCAATAGCTCCAGACAGCTAGGAACAGATCTCATTCTCATATCCTCATTTTGGACATCTGGGAGAGAAAAATTACAATCACTGGGGACCCAAACAAGCTCCTAAACAGCCTAAGGAAGTCTTAATTATCTTTGAGGCTGCCTCTCCCTGCACAATCCCCAGCTAGCTTAGACAGCCAAGATACCAGTGCTGGATGAATTTGTGTTATGAGGCTAGGAACTTCCAGAAGACTTTGAGAATTTCTGTATGTGACGGGAATACCAGTTTGAGGTGGATAACAGGTTAGGTCGTCGTGGCTAGGCTTCGCGAACGAAGCTCCAGGGAGNTTAGGTAACCAGCACCAAATGAATTCATGTGTGTCAAGGCTGTGGGGCAATTCTACAGCCTGGACAGCAAAAACAAAAGGACTAACTATCCAGTAGCATGATTTCAGCAGACATTGTCTATATATTCATCATTATACCTAACAATAAAAGGGATGTAAATATTAGCCAGAAAGGTGGGAATAATAAGAATAGTTCTCTTGCTTTGGGGCTATTCTTTGTTCCAAGAGCTAATCCTCACCCCTACAGGATACATCCTAACAAATACTGCTAAGCACAGTTTTAGAGGCAAAGGTGTTGCAGAGGGGACCATCTATCCATTCACAGACAGGAGAGAGAATGAAAGTGAGAATGTATGTCTGCAGACAGGAACAAGCCAAGTGTTTCCATGAACAAACCCAGTCCCAGTTCCATCTTTCTGCAGTAGGAGCGGGTGAAGCTTGGCTCAAGTTAAAGATGTTCACATCCTCATGTATTCCAACAGACTGCACCACTCTGGCATGCTCTGCCTGGCTGTACCTTTATTTCCTGCTTTCCAAGCCATGTGGTGTGTTTTGCAGCTCAGTGACTATTTTAATCCTCTTGAACACTGCAGAACGTCACAGCAGATGTGATGGAGATACACACTTAGATGGATGCTGCTCAGACATCTATTGGAAGAGAGATTCCAAAGCACAAAAGATGTTCCAAAGTAAATATTACAAAACAAAAATCTGCTTTTCTTGCTCTGGAGCTTTTGAAGCTAGCTGCTGTAAACAGTAAAAACCTACCAGTCCCTTGCCATCACACAAGAAGTAGCTTATAGGCAGGTCAGTAGCATCCTCTTAAAAATAATGAAGTAAATAACTATGTAAGTGGCAATGCATCTCCAAGTCAACACCAGGGGAATAGCTGCTGAAAGTTTTGCTGCCAACAGCTGTGCACATAAATCCATCTTAGGCAGTTAACCCTGCTGCCAGCTGTGCCTAAGTGTTTGTTATGTCCTCAGTTATATGATCAAAATAAATTGAATAATTACAGACTATTGTATAAAAGAGCAGTATAAGTAAAGCTAACAGCCACTTACCTAATTGGGCATAACTATTTAACTTTTTGTAAAAATCTTTAAAGATAGTGACAGGAAACATGAAAAGCCAAATTGAAATCAAGGACAGGGAGGCAAATGAAATGATCTTTGAAGGCCATTTAAAAGCAGTGCTCCTCATTTCTTCTCTTCCACACTACAGATGAAGCTTGCAGCCTAAAGTTTTCTGGGTATCTTCATAACACCCTTCTCTGGAGCAACTATTTTAGCTGTTTGCATACAGCCAACTGAAAAGCATGACAGTAGCCATTTCAGAACAGTAATGCTCTTGAAATGCACCAGCATCTACTACAAAAGGACTACAATGCTGCATTCTAGTCAGTGCCCTGCAATGAAAGAGGGAATTAACATGCTAGAGATGCCCTGTGGAAAACCTCCCATACAGTTATACTTGGAGAAAGATTTTTCTCATCACACTAATTCCCAAGTTGCAAAAGCTTGGGAATATATAGAACTGAGCACAACAAATCCATCCAGACCTAGGAATTGCAGCCTCAACTTCAAAATGCTTTTGTCTGTATTGTGGATTTTACATCTAAGCAAACTTGAGAGAATTCCTGCCATCTTAACAGCCTTGCTACAGGAGGAGTCCAGCTTTTGGCATTAGTCTTCCTAATTGCCCTTTTGCTGAGCAAAGGACCTGGTGGACAAGGACAGAAGGGCTCTGAGATGATCAGATGGTTGGTGTTTATTTCTCTGTGTCTTAACCTGAGAAATGAAGACATCCTGAAGCAAAATGCAGGCATTTAAAATGAAGGATTACCTAAAACACTACAGATTCAAGTGCAAGGAATAGCTTTCAGCTCTTGTGATTATTGGAAGTTCTTATTAGCAAACTTAACCACATCTTGTACACACAATGAGAAGACTGACAAACCCAAAAGTATAAGCACGTAGCCAGAAGGTAAGGGACCTAAGCACATCACAAGCTGTGATTTGGACCATAAAACCAAGGCAGGGATAGAGCAGTGCAGAATACTCCATCCCATCAAGCCTGTACTCTGGCAGGCCATTCATCTCCTGCCTTTGTTATTGGGAAATTGCTTCCGAGAAAGCAGCTGTTGCCCTAAACAGAATGTCCACATACTGCCTAGCTTTGTTGCAGAGCAAGGACTGATGCAATTTGAACAAGACAGCATTTATCAGCAGTGACGGGGGCAGGAACACTGTTGTTTTCTCCCCCCTGTGTTTAAAGCCTCCAGCAAGTCTCCTCTGCTGTGACATGATGCTCTGCCCCAGGCCCTGGCTTCACACATCCACACAACACCCTAACTTCAGTCTGTGATCCCCAACAAGAGGTCAATCAGCCCCTTCTGGGGTCTGTCTCTTACCCACCATGTACATCTGTGTCCAAAGGCTGAGCTCTAATACACCACAAACATAAAATCCCAAATTTTTGGCTGGCTTCCAAGGAGAAAAAAAAAAAACCCACCTTCTCCACTGCTTGACATTTCCAGCATTGAGGCTACGAGGCTCTACTTAAAGACTCTGGAAATGAAGCAGTTATTTGAAACCCTGCAACTCAAACCACTTAGAGGCACTTAATCTTATTCCAACAGTCCAAATGGGAGCTGTGAGCTTCCTGCTCCACTCAAGAGTAATAACTGGTTTCCACGATAAGGTGCACCCTCAACAATTTCTCAGTTTCCCTCTTTTCTGACAGGCAGCAACATTTAAGCACGTGCACGAGCACTGCTACACCCTACACTTGAGAATTCATCTTTGGCCAAGACCATTACAGAGGCTAACATGCTTAGCTTGGATGCTGGCATTGCTTCATTCTTCAGGCTTTCTAAAGCCCTATGTGATCTTGCTGCGTAGAACGGAGCAGACATCAAATTCCATCTCTTCAGCAAGAGCTTTGATAAATTATGCAGAGCAAGACTCACGTTCAAACACTGAGATACTCACTGGGAACTCAAAGCACAGGTTTGTATCAACATTTTGCATTTAATCTTTTGAGAGGAATACTTAGCAGATTAAAGCAGCTCTGTCCCTCTCTATTTCAGGCTACAATTTTTGTATGACTTACCAGCGTAAGAGACCAACCAGCATTTGGTAATAGTGAATTACACTAATTCATGCAGATTTCTCTAGGACCATTTTTGGCAGGTTACTAGTCCCAATATGAATGGGAAGAGATTAAACATTGACAACCCCGCCGCTACTGCTTAACTTAGACCTGGCAATGTGTCATGCCAAGTCCAAAACCATAGAGAGAATTTGGTGATTAAAAGCTTTATGCTGGAGGTTACCATCAGTCTAAGCAGGGACCAGCTCCTGTTGTGAATATGCAATCCAAATCCGCTTGAAACCTAACAGGAGTGCATGATTTTTACTGTAACAGATGGTAGAGCCAAGATTTCTCTTTTTTGTTGCTGTCACTTCACACTCTGCAATGGCATCGTCACTAGTGCGATTCATCAACCCAACAAAATCCAAAAGAAAAGGGACAAAGCTTCTGGCAGGAAGCCTCAGCTAAAAATAACATAAGAGCCTTTAAAGACAAGCCCAAAGATTAAAAATGCAAATGTTTGGGTTTTGATTTAAGCATCTCAGTACTGAAGTTAGCATAGGGCAACTCCTGGAAAATACCAAGCAGTTCATCAAACCTCTGTTTCATCTTTGTAATAACATCGTCAGAAGAGGATTTTTGAGGTCTCCTCACTGCCTATTTTAGTGCTTTGAGATGACAGATTAAAGAACCCAAGCACAGCAGCTGCGTGAGAGAATGCAAGTCCCTGTTCTAGTAGAGTTAACGGAGTAATAAAACTCTCTCTAATGCACGAATTAACTCAAAACACTGACCAACATCTCAGAACATATCAGACATTTGAAAATGTAACCTGAGCAGCAAATGTTTTTTGGAGAAAAAAAGATCTGAATAAGGAAGGAAACTTTAATGGCAAACACTTCTATTTAAACATGAAGTCATCAGTAGGAAGATAATTAGCTGCTCTTAAATGGAAACTTTGCTCTGTATCTACCTACTGTTACGATAAGGAGGAACCATGGCCTCAGCCATCTCTGCATGCTTCTGTGTGCATCTCTTTGTCCTTGACCTGAATCAAAATACACTTCAGACTGTTGTAATTTTGTTAGAGGGAAGCTTATTGTATGAAATTACTTAAATGCCTCCCTGTCCCTGAGCCAAAGGCTGGAACCTGAGTGCTGAGGCAGAGTTAGCATCCACACTGCACCTCTGCACTGTACCATGTATTAGTCACATCATCATCGAGGGGAACTCTAACACTGCTGATGACTCAGTGCCTTACCCCAGGGCGAAGCTTTACCAAGACAACCAGGAAAGAAGAGTCAGCTCCTACCTTCTGTGGTTTTGCATGGGGTTTTTTTTGTTGTGGGGTGTTGGGGGCTGGTTTTGGTTGTGGGTTTTTTCAGGCTGTATCTAAGTTACGTTGGCAGTTTTTAAGCCCTTCATATTTGGTACCTTGAAAAACTTAAAAGTCATCATTTCATAATGATTTTCAGTTAGTCTCAAAGCACTCAAAAGCCATCCAAGCCAAACACTTATTGATTTTGTCTCCTCAGTAAACATCTCTGAAGCTCACGTACTGCATGGAATAACAACTTCAGACACTGCTTCATCAATTGAAGGGCTTATCTAGCCACAGCAACTGGCCTGCCCAGATCTGCAGGAAAACCTAGCAGTTGAAATAACTGGTGAAACGTTCAGAGGGTTAGAAAAGGAATCCGTCAGAAAAGCACTGGTAAAGATCAAGTTAAACTCTGTAGCCAGACACTGTTCAGCAGACTTGAAAGCCAGGACTTGCCCTAAACTGTTGCTAAAGGTTGTGGCTGCATGGCATAACAGTCATCCATAGAAAAATATCTTCAGAGAAAACAATACACCTCAAGTGAAGTCATTATCCTTGTGGTCAGCACACCAACATCCTGGTAGCCCAACAACAACAGCAGCAGCTGTCCTCACAGACTTACACCAGTTCCGCCAGGAGAGACCAAATCTTGATCCCTAAAACTGATTAAGAAATACACATGTACATGCTCAGGAACAAGATATGCCTATAAGAGAAAAATAAAAGGCCTTCTGGACCATGCCTCCTCCTCCTCCAGTTCCCTCCCTTACAAGACACAGAGATCCAACATGGGATTTGACTTTCCATTGTTGCAGAGGAAAATGGAGATAAAACATGGAATGTCTTGGAGAGCAGCAATCCTTGACTCCCCACACTAGGCATGAGTTACTAGCACGCTGCTAAACCAAGATGAAGCTCTGCAATGGATAAACTTGCACAGGAACATGATTGTGGCTGACAGCACGAAATACAACAACAAAACGTTATACCTAGATTTAATACATATATGGGCTGATCTCTCCAAAATAATGAACACATTCTTTTTCCCAATGGCTAGATCCAAAACAGTCAGGGTAATACTTGAAAATGAAGTGCTGGTAAGCAGCTTAGCCGCATGCGTTGCGCGTCAGGTGGGCAGCCGGTTACGTAAAGCCGAGCACGCTATGGTTTGCTGTACAAAGATTAGGGTAACACCATTTGCACAACATGAGTGTTGTGAGCACTCCTATCAAGTTGGAACTTTTCGTGGCTAGGCTTCGGGAACGAAGCTCCAGGGAGGGCTCCATCCATGCTCCTCACCAGCGCCTTTTCCAAGTGCTGATAAAAAGAGGATAGCAGATAGCACCCTCGAGCCTGCACTAGGGATTTTTTTAGGTGAGACACAGCATGCACAGAGCTGGACCCACCCTTTAGTCCTAAGGTTCATCTGCCAGGGCCTAGCAAGCTTGGACGCTGGCAGCCAAGTCCTTAGGATGGAGGTTTAACCTCTTAGCTGGAAGGCCTTACAGGGCTAAACAAGCTCCATCTGCCCGGGTTTGGAATCAGAGTTGTCCTTCTCCTAGGATGACTGCCAGAAGGCTAATGAGCTCATCCTACCCATCCAAGGATTCTAGGAACATGGCTATCACTCCCCACACTTTCCCGTGGGCAATGAGTTTAATGCTCCCTCTGCTGTGGGCACAGTTATGGCACCAGGGACCACAGGAGACCACAAGGGATTGTCAGACTGTGCCTGAGTTGGAACTTTTACAAAGGCACAAAGGCAGTCAGACTGTGGAGCAAGAACCAGAACTTAATCAACCATTTAAAAGCCATGCTAGAAGGTGAATTTGCCTTATGTCTTCTTTCACATGTGGATTTTCCATGTTTTCCCATGATGGGGTGAAGGTAGTAAATACAGTGCTGAGCAAGTTAAAGCCATGTGTTATCCACATGCAAGATATACATGTGGAGTACATCCCTGCTGAGCATGGCAGGGATTCATAAATTAAACAAAGCGCAAATCTAACATTAAGAATTTACTTTTAAAAAGCCCCAGCCAAACTATTTCTCCTGAAACACACATTTGTGTACATTTGTGGACTGCCTCTGAAGAGTGAAGAGTCATTTGTTTCTCTCCCCTATAGCACCCAAACTGGAGTACTACCTGCCCTGTTTATAACAGCACAAATATGCTCAATCTGAATGGAAATCACTAAATACAGTCAAAGTGCTCCAAGGACTCCATTGAAGGCAAGACCCATGATGGGAGATGTCATTTGCCTGTGACAAACTCACTCCTAGTAGTGAAAGCAGAACATGTCCATTATGGGTGTAGGCAGCACTTCTGGAGAAAAAAGGGCCACAGTTCTGAATTAGAAGCCTTACCAGAATGATTTCTAGGCCACTGCAATTACCTGAAGCACTCCAATTAACAGTGAGCACCATCTTAACACCACGTTTCAGAGGTGCTGACTGCCTGAACTACAAATCAATAGCATCAAGTTTTACTGCATCTGAGTAGAATGACAGCAACCATCTGAAGGATTATGTCAATTTAGAAACCTAAGTAGTTGATGAGAAGAGTCTGAAATGCCAAAGTGTAGAAAGAGAGGTGAAGGTTTTGCTGTTCTAACAAGGAAGATAGTTGGGGATAGCGTACTTCTGTTTTCCACTGAAGACCAAGGCTATAGTTTAAGTACACTTCTGGAAGCAGATGCTACAGTCAATGTAACTTATATTTGCAAGATGGTGTCCATGTGGCTCCAAAAGACACATGCATACAGACAAAGCAAAGGCAGGACTTTTACAAGCAACATCTTGAGAAGCCTAACTGGCATACAGAGCACAGAGGCTGCATTAATCCCTCCTCACACTGTAAAGAGGAGCTGTAACTGTAACAAAGCTCATAACCAGCTAAAGCCACCTACAGAAGAGGTTTTGAATAACTCAGACAATGCAATGAAAATATTAACAGAAAAAAATCACTTAATCCCTGGTGGAGATGCTAATGCCTAAACAGGACATTTAAGAGAGGCCATAAATATTTTACATGTGAAACAAGGAGAGCTGAAGGCCTTCTCCAAAGAGCAGAGCTTACCTTCATAGGCTGTTCTACAACACAGCAGAAATTCCAGAGCCTCTATGCAACAGCAGATGTCATCTGATTTGGCTTTCTTTCCTTATAGGTATCTCTTCTCTTGAGAAGCTTTTGTTAAGGCTTAGAAGAGGCATAATCACTTTTAGATGAAAGTGTATTTCCTAACACTTAGAGAAGTGAAGTTTTAGGTACTGAAAGCAAACCAAAGGCCACAGGCTCAAGTCTGGAATTTTACTGAGCTGTTTCTACTCAGGACTTCAACACCGAAATGGAAATTTCCCCTAGGTGGAGTTCTTTGTTCAAGGCAGCAGGCAATTAGAAGTCCCCAAGGGCTGCAGGAATGGCACAAGGCTGGTGTTTTTGTCAGTGAGAATTTAAGCATACAATACAAAAATAACAACACAATTCTGCTCTGAAACACACTGTTGGTTTTCTCTCTCCCCAAATCCTGGTAATTTGAAACAGGTAACAGATGTAAGCATTCAAGATAGCTTTGGGGAAGAAACCAAACAGTAAAAGCAAACGTGATTACAAAAAAGCAATATTGAGTCTGCATTGCCTCAGATTTGATTACATAAAAAGGTCAAGTGATAAAAAAGAAACTTTGCATCTTCCAAGGCCTTGAGGGCAGGGCAGAAGCAGTTTATCATTGGAATACAGATCAAATTAGGATAGATTTCTTTTCCCAGTTGGCATCAGTGTGCTATTTGAAGTTCTGGGGGACTTCGCAAGCAGCAGTCACTAAATTCAGACCCAGTCCTAGGACAGGCTCTACTAGGGAAAGAAAAACATTAACTGCTGGTTATCAGGGATTTCTCTAAGCTCTTCTATTCAAATTCATTTGGAACAGAGACTGTCAAAGGCTATCCTGCAATCAGCACAGGATGATCTGAAAGAGAGACTGACTGTCACCCACCACAAGCCCTTGGGAACGCCCTATTGAAAGGTTCACATACCAATAACCCTCTGCCACTCCCCTTCCCTGCAGGAAAGAAAGAGAAACAAATTGTAGTCGATAAGAAGATTACTGGGTGTTCTAGGGACAGGGACTGGTGGCTAAGACAATCAAGGGAAAGAAAATCCACCTAATGGGACCGTGCCAATCCAACTAAAGCAGTAATTGCAGCTGTTCGGACGAAGTTGCGTCCATACAGCGTGCTTGCAAATGTAATTTTCATTGTTGACAAAAATCGATCTCTTCCATATTTTTACCCCCACATTACCTGATATCATCCAATAATGACCACAGGATAAAAACACCAAAGCCAGTAACCATTTTGCTTCCTAAGCTCTGCATCGAGATCCTATCCTTGGGGAAAAAAAAGCTGGCAGTAATAAAGCTGTGAGAGCTGCAGTCCCCACCAGGCACGGCAACAGGAGAGGAGGCAGCAAAAATAACAATTAAAATGTCACCGTTGACATTCTGTGTCAGCAGATGAAGGTGGCTGCCATGCCTTCAGAGGACGCAAGGAGCTCTGCTGCAGGAATGGCTGAGCAGAGGAGAAGGCACCGAGGACAGCCCAGTGCACTGACATAACCCTGCTCTAGCACCGAGCCCTGCTGCTGCAGGTCCCACAGCCTGCAGAACCAGCCCTCAAACAGGCAGCGAGATCCTCTGAAACACAGCGAAGGCACAAACGCTTTCCTTTTATTCCTTTCCACAGACATCAACAGCCCTTCCCCTGGGGGTTGCCAGCCCCTTCTGGGCTGCTGAGGTGTGACACTGCTGTGCCAACCCCCTTGCCAATCCTGGGGTCTGCTTGCTTGGGACAGAATTACAGCGGCATTTGTTCTGCACCTTGTCTAAGCAGCAGTAGCTTCCAGAAGGGATGTGCATAGCAGCCGAATTTGTCTCGGATATGAGAGAGGAAGTGACCTACGGCTGCAGGACTTTCCAAGCAGGTGCAAGAGATCACATTTAACCTAGCCACCACGGAGCAGCCAGCACAGTCCCCTACCACCAAGCCAGAACCAAGGAACCTGATCTTGGCATTAGCCAGACTCCCTCAAAGCAGCCCTGACAAGTTTGAAGTTATCCTTCCTGCATGATAACCTCTATGCCAGTTTTTCCAGAGACAATTACTACCATGTTCCATTAATTTATAGAAATGTAACAGAAGGATTGCTACAAAGTAGGTGGAATATTACTCCTCAATAGCTGCTGTAAGAGCGAAAGTCTAGGCTAACTTCACACAACACACACTTAAGTATTAAATAACCACAGTTACTGCCAGTTAGTAACTACCACCAGCTTAGGGCTTCAGATTTTTGCATCACATCGAGGTAGATGTTCTCCTTAACCCAGCTTCTCAAATTTAACTGTAAATCATCAAATCAACCCACTGACAAGTAGCCACAAGGCTGGTTTTGATCCATCCCTAAATGACCCTGAACCTACACAAGACGGATATAGCTGCTTTGCACTTCCAAACAACATCCAGGTGTAGATTACCTAACTCTATTTATGTGCCATGTTTAAAGCTCAGCAGGCACTTTGCTCTTTGGTTTGTTGTTTCACTCTAAGAGCTTGATTATAGTGTTAGGTTCTTAAATCCAGAAGATTTTTCTTCCTATCCATCTTACAATCATATAATGGTTTGGGTTGGAAGGGACCTTAAAGATTGTCTAGTTCCAACTCCTCTGCCATGGATTACACGAAGTTTTTGGGTTTAGGGATAAAGACAGCATTTTATCCCTCCAATTACTTTCATACATAGGATGTACAGACATAAATGTAATCTCTAGTCATAACACACACGTGTATATATATATATGTATGTACATATAGAGACATGAACTGTGGCACCTAAGCTACTCGTATGTTAAGGCACACGGATTATACCTAGCTGGAGAATTCCCTCCAAAAGATAAGGTAGCAGTTCAAACCCAAGGATTTACTCAGGATCTATCAAGCAGAGAGCAACCAAATGGATTCTTTTAACGGAGACTTTTCCCTACGAAATTGCCCTCTAATTCTCTCCCCTAAGCTTCTAGGCCAATCTGAACCTCACAGCTCTTACGACCGTGCCAAGAATGCAGAGATCATCACTCAAAAAACCCCAAACAAAACAAACCCAAGCCCACCCCAGTGAAATGAAGCTGCTAAACCCAGCGATCTCTGGCCAGGCAAGAGGCCTCCAGTACCTGCTCCGAATGGTTCCCTGAGAACAAGAGCACGAACTTGTCACCGCCTGCCCCTAGAAGGTCTGGCAGAGGATGCTCAACCTCTAAGTCTTTCCAGGCAAGCAGACACAACCTCAACACGCCAGTCACCCTCCTGCCCCACCACAGCCCAGCTGCAGGCTGATCCCAGGCGATAACGCAGCTCCAACGCCCACTCCCCACCTTGGGGTGAGGGAAAATCCCCCCGTGAAATGGCGAGAAAGTCCCACCACGGCCTCTCCTCCAACATTAACTACCATCAGACAACGCCTGACACGCAAAGGCGGCACCGGGCACCCTCCCGGGGATGCCCTCTGGGAGCGGGGCCGCACCCGCTGCCTCAGACGCCTGAGAAGGGCAGCGGCGCGGAGCCCTCCGCAAGGGCATCCCGCTGGCCTCCGACAGCCGCCCCCCAACCCCTACTCACTTCGATGTAGCCGGCGAGCGTAGTCGCGAGACTAGCGAGTCCCAGGAGGAGCAGGAGCGGGAAGCGCAACACCGAACCCATCTCTACCACCCTCGTCCGCCGCCGCCCAAATGCCTACTGCGGCCTCAGCGCCCCCATCGGCGCGCGGCGGGAGCCGCCTCGACAGACCCCGCCCCTCCTGCCCGCCCTGCCCTATGGCGGGCAGAGGGAGGAGTGACGTCAGGCAGAGCCCGGCTAACAGCCAATTGCCGCGCCGCCCGGGAAAAGCCGCCCCCGCCCACGGGTGACTAACGCTGTCTGATGATGAGCCTCGCCCCCTCCCCGCTACCAGCCAATAGGAGGCGGTGCCCGCGGAGTTTGCCCCGCCCACGGAGGGATGCGCTCCCCTTTCTTGGCCCGGCGGGAAATGGCGGCGACAGCTGAGGCCCTGAGGGGCAAGGTAGGCGCGGAGACACCCAGGGGGGACACTTCTCGCCCCTCTCTGTTTTTCAGGCTGCTGTAGAAATGAACTGCCCACGTGAAGTGCCCCCCAGCGAGGCTCTGTTCAGTCTGGGGGTTTGTGGATTAAAAGCCTGGCCTCATTGCTTCACCTTCACCACACTATGGAGAGGAGAGGGTTTCCTGGGGTGATAAAGGGAAAATGAGGTGGTTTCCTCATTAAAAACAAAAAAATGAGGTTCCCCCAACAAAAAGGAAAACCATTTTTATGTGTATCCCTAAGGACTTAAATCCCTTGACCTGCGGTGCTGCCAGGCACCTCCTAGACCTTGTTGCACAATAAAAACCAACACAGATATGCTTTTTCCTACTATTCTTTTATTAAAATACAGCTATTGAGTAATGATCATAGGTTGCTTGATACTGGCAACAGCACTGAGGGCAGATGCTCACCAGGGACTACGTGGAAGGGAAGATTGCACAGGGGCTGTCAACCTCTTTGACCACAGCAAAGCATTTTGTAAACCTTAATTAAACAGTAAACATCATCACCACCACCTCCTCTAGTGTGTGCACCAGCTGGTGTGAGCCCAGGATGACAAATGCCCACCTTGAAGATGGAACCACTAAAGCTCCCACTGGTTGCAGCAGCAGCAAGAATGTTTTTAGACATGGCACCTTTAAAAATCTGACAGAGGTCTAAAATAGATTGATTTTTTTAAAGCAATAACAATCAGTGGACCCATTAGAACTACATCAGGAAAAGAGCATCCTATGGATACTACATATTCATTTGCATATGAAAACACAGGAGGTGCTTGCACAGGATGGAAAAAACTTCCTTGTACAAAAAGTCACATAGTTATAAAACACTTCCCTTCTCAACTTCCACACTCCTCAGTGCCCCTTACCAACACTATTTTCTGAAATGGTTGAAGGGAATATTGCTGCAATGTTGCAGATGGGGGTAAATCTGTACCATAGATCAATAAGCAGCCTGGGTTTAATTAAACCAGCTGACTGGTCCACTAGACACTTACTATAGTCTCTTTTTTTTTATGGTATTTGAAAAACCTTAAATCTCTTTTACTGCACTCCTCTGGCATATATAATTTTCTTTTCAACTTGGCCAAATTCAGTTGGAAAATGGAGATAAGCTTTTTGAAAACTGGTACATTTTAATGTAAATATTTTATTGTGCAATAGGAATACATGAGTAAATAAAAGGACATTGAGTTAACTTTTCCTTTTTCTTCAAAAAGGAGGTATTTTCTTTCTTCCCAGGCCAAAATGTACAAATCTTTGGACAGGGCTTTTCATTTGAGGTTGAATTTATAGAGCATTTTAAGTGCTGTATAAATTAATATACTGCTAATACTTAATATTTACATAGTGCTTGCTGAGTATGAATTAATGCTCACAGCCTTTCTGTGAGTTAATGCATTTTGAGGTGGGTGAAACGGCTGCAAAGAACAAAAGGGCTTGTTAATTTGGGGTATGTGAAGGCTTGATTTTTGGTGCACAGCAGAAATGGAAGCAATTGGCTGGAGGTTACTGAGCACCTCTTGCAATCAAGTTACAAATGCCTGAAGCACAGAGGCATCAAAGTTTGAGTGTCCTCATGGGAGTCTGAAAAGCCTTGTGGGGCCAGCATCAGAGGTACAACAAAAATACACCTGGTCCTTGTCCTAATTTGAGTCACAAGAAGGTATTCCATGCCGTATAGGTCATAGTCAGTCCTTGAAACTTTGATATCAAGCTTAGGCTTTAGGGTCTCTTACATAAGGCCTAAGACTCAAGCAAAACAGGTGCATAATTATGCCATTTAGCACCTAATTAGCAACCAGTACAAATAAGGAGGGGCTTGAGTATCCCTCATTGTTGAAGGTTGAGCATCTGAGCCTTGTGAGAATCAGCAGCCTAGCTCTGCTGCTACAGAACTCTGTTATGCCTTCAGTCCTGGAGAGTTGAGCACCTGAGCCTTGTGAAGATCAAAGGCCTAGCTTTGTTCCTACAGGACTCTGTCTGTTTGCCTTCTATCTCAATTCAGGAGCTCCTGAGTTCCAGAATCCAGCCTCCTGAGCCTGAGTCCTGGCTGCTGCTGAAGTCCTCCTGCTACAGCATCAGTGGTGACATAGCAGCCATCAAGGGGGTTGGTTGTGGTGTTGGTTGTGTGTGTGTGTATATATACTTCATTTTTCTTATAATTTCCATACAAATAGTTAAATTTCCATTTCCAATCCTCAAGTCCCTCTCTATTAATTTCTCCTTTTCCCCCCACTCCAAGGAGAAGATCTGTCACTGGATTAGTGGTTGGCCCAACCCTAACACTTGGCAGTCCTCTGCCTCAACCTCCTCAGGTGTAATACTTGCTGGTAGGACACTGGCTGTTAACACAAAAGGAAGCAGCATCCCCATTCCTGACATACCTGCTTCACTCTGGAGTATTTTTCCTGAGACAGCTCTGATTACACCAGCATTATCCTCATTTTGCAGAAAGGCAGTTTCAGTCTGGTAGAGCTCTTGGGGAAATCTCACAGATAAGCATGAGGCATGACCTCAGCTGTATTCCCACCTCCAGGATCATAGCCTGCTTCTAGTACTACACTGCAGTGTGGAAGAGCCCAAGTCCTGCTGCAAGGCTGCCTCACCACATCCTCCTCAACAGCCAGGCCAGCAGGGCTCAGCTCATGATATCAAGCCAAGCAGCAAATCAACAGCTGAAGAATGACAGATTCCCCCCTCAGAGCAATCACTCCTCCCCAGGAAAGAGAGTTCTAAACCACTGGATTTTGGTGTTCATCAAGAGCTCTGAAGTCAACTGAATTCCTGTGGCTGCTGAGTGGCAGGAAGAGAGATTGAGGCAGAGTCTCCAGCAAAATGCAGCTGAAAAAAAAGCAAACCTCTTCACAGCAGGCAAAGGCTTTGCAAGGGTTGCCTTCAGCTGAGGACTAGTCACCACAGGAATGCCAGGTTATGCTGCTGCAGGTATGTTAAATCGTGTAGATACATTCCATATGGGAAGTGGTAGTTATCTGTTGCCTGTGACAACAGTAGCACTTGGAATGAATGCTGCAAGGCTGCAGCATTCCCTAGAACACCTTTCCCATTGTTAACCCTCTTAAGTAGGTAGCATCTTGCATTTCCTTCCAAGAATCCCATTTATATGCTTGGTTCCAGGGCTTTTAGTGCCCTTTTTCCAGCACATCTGTGCTAATGAAGCACTGAGAGTCTCACCCTAGCCTTTGGCTGCTACTCTCTTTTTTCTCTAAGAAGTGCCCATTATCAGCTGCAAACCCACAGCCTGTCAATGGAAAGAACACATCTCTGATTGCACAAATATGCCCTGAAAGGGCAATGTAAAACTCTTGATGAAGGGAGCAAACAGAA
Source organism: Bucco capensis (assembly GCA_013396975.1). Taxonomy (NCBI): domain Eukaryota; kingdom Metazoa; phylum Chordata; class Aves; order Piciformes; family Bucconidae; genus Bucco; species Bucco capensis. The sequence continues at coordinate 57,786 of VWZO01001978.1, forward strand.
GTCAGGGAGGAATGTGTCTGATGCCATTAAAGTCACTGAGAGCAGCAAAGTGATGTGCCAAGACCCCACCAGTACCTGGAGAATGAGCTCAGAGAAGTGAGACAGGCTTGGAATATTCTCCCCATTCTCTTAAACTCCACAAGGTAAAAGCATTAAAGCCTAGCCTGTGAATGGTAATGTTCTGCAGCTCTTAATTATTCTGATTTAAGTGGCAGGTGATACCATTCACACTAGCTCTGCCTGACATGTGTGCATGTTGAGAGGTGGCAGAGGTAGAGCTGAACCCACCTTGGGTTTAGGGGGCAGAATGTAAACTGAATTTAGATAATGGCATGCAGTTAACTGCCACAACTCATCATGAGCCATCCTGTGCTTAGGACAAGACCTCTATCTGTTAACAAGGCTTTAAGAGGGGCACAAAGCAATGCCAAACTTTTATTTGTCAACAAAAACTGGATTCACCATCCAGATACATAAATGCCTTTGGGAAATAATACTTCTCCAAAGCCCATAAATAGCATCAGAAAGCTGCTAACCTGCTGTGGAAGTGGACATCTGCATTTGGCTGCAACATTTCTTTGAGGAAGTCTAGGGTTCCTGAAGCTTTGCAACTCAGTTTTCCATCTGTAACTAAAAAGGACAACGTGTTGCCAAGTGTAGAAAGCCCAGCAGCAGGGAGATGCAGGAAAGCACAGAAGAAACTGGGCTTCAGATACAAAGGTATACACAGAGGGTGAAGATGTTCCATAGGCAAAAAAAGGTAACAGAAATTGCAGAGTCCTTCTAGGCCTTTAAAGATCATGCAAGGCAGACAGGGGTTTCAAAATGGAAAGGTGATTTCTATAGGAATACAATGAAGTCTAGAAAAGGGAAAGGCTGGAGAATAAATAAAAGCAGCTGCACTGCAAGGGGAGTCCTACCTTAAAAATAGGGATAAAAGGAGTAATTGCAGGAAAAAGCAGCACAGGAATGCTGGGAATGGTGAAAAGGAAGCACCACAGAGAATAGTGGTGGACAACAAGCCTTGCTGCTCAAAGACACCTTCAAAAGAGCTTGGCAAAGAATGGAGGAATAATCTACCCTTGATTGTATCTGTTCTGTGCCTGAAACAGTGCCATTAGCCTGGCTTCAGTGCAGCTGTTCTGAGAGGCTTCTGGGGGCAGATTTAATCAGCAGCTTGTGCTGGGTTAATCTCAACCAGCACCATTCTGGCCTACAGCATATAGCAGTCTGCTACCAAAACAATTCAGGCACAGTCTGACAATCCCTTGTGGTCTCCTGTGGCCCCTGGTGCCATAACTGTGCCCACAGCAGAGGGAGCATTAAACTCATTGCCCACGGGAAAGTGTGGGGAGTGATACCCATGTTCCTAGAATCCTTGGATGGGTAGGATGAGCTCATTAGCCTTCTGGCAGTCATCCTAGGAGAAGGACAACTCTGATTCCAAACCCAGGCAGATGGAGCTTGTTTAGCCCTGTAAGGCCTTCCAGCTAAGAGGTTAAACCTCCATCCTAAGGACTTGGCTGCCAGCATCCAAGCTTGCTAGGCCCTGGCAGATGAACCTTAGGACTAAAGGGTGGGTCCAGCTCTGCACATGCTGTGTCTCACCTAAAAAAAAATCCCTAGTGCAGGCTCGAGGGTGCTATCTGCTATCCTCTTTTTATCAGCGCTTGAAAAAGGCGCTGATGAGGAGCGTGGATGGAACCCTCCCTGGAGCTTCATTCATGAAGCAGAGCCACCACGACGACCAAAACAATTGTACATAACTTCAACCTCCCCCCTTCTTTTAGGTTTAGAAAGATTACTGCTTTGCTAAAGCACATCAGCATGGAAAAGTTGGCAATGAGTTGGAAAATGAAGATCACAGCAACTGAGGATGCTTAAGGCTACCACCAGAATGTGGCTGCTGAATCTCCAGTACTCTGCATATGAATCTTAGCAACCAGAAAACATGCCTAGTCTGTGATTTCCTCTCATTTTCTAGATGGAGGACAATGATCATGGTGAATTTTACTGGACAATTAGTTTGTCTGGAGAGGAAGACTACCAGAGACAAAAGCAGTGTCTGAGACACAAGCAATTCTTTTTGGAATACATTTGCACATCTGTAGGATTGACTATCCAGGAAATTGCCTCTGATCTATAATTCATAGTCAGGGGCCCACACACAGATTTAGAATCCCAAATGCAAAAAACAGAAGAGAGCCTAGTCACCTCTTCAGCTAATGGCCAGTGTGTGGCATAGGGGTGAAATAATACAGACTCAGGTTATTCATGCAACAAGCAGAGACAGCTTTATTGCTTGCAAGCAGTTGTATCTAGAGCTCTGATGGCCACGAGCCTAGGTAACTACCTAGTCATGTATGGTTACCTCTGATGGTCACACATGGGTATTTCCAATGGTCATACATGGTTATAAGTTCCTGTGCTGACAATCCTACATGGTTATAGTGATCGTAGTTTCCTGCACTAAGTATGTTCTTCCTTCCTTCTACATGGTCACCTGTCCTTCAACATATCCCCCTACTAAGGAACTTGTCCTGCCAATAGTGAGCATCCTATCGGTAACAAACACTAATGATCAAATCTTGGCAATAAACATCCAGCTTGTCATGAACAGGTGTTTCTTACATTCTATCAGTAAGCAGATGTTTCTTATCCTGTTTGTCTGCATCAGTGTTCAGAAGAAACAAACTGGGTATTCATGCTGCTCATTTTCTCTCTTCAGATGGATTTGAGGCTTTGGGCACTGGCAGGATCTCAAGGCAGAATAACTCCTGATGCTTCTTCAAAGAGCTGCAGCAAACACAAGCTGACACATGGAATTCAAGAGATACAGGGTCTAGAAATAAAGGCATGGATAAGACACCTAGGTGAGAGATGAATTGCAGGAAATATTGAGTAAACTCTCACCCTCTTGCATTGCAGTATCTTCCTCTGATGGACTGAAGACATCCCATCAGCTTTATCTCTTCTAGTCCACCTGTGAATACAGAAGTGTCATTGGTCTGAAGATGTCAGGATCATAGAATCACAGAACTGTCAGGGTTGGNATGTATCAAGGCAACCAAACCATTCCAACTTAAATAAGCTGAGCCATGCTTGTGGTAGAGAAGCCATATGAGAACTTAAAGAGAAAAAACCCTCCCACAATTAAAAAGAATCCAACAACCAAGCATATTTGCCACAAATATTGGCTCATCATGATGCTGGGATTTCTCCTGTTGTCCTTGGCCAACATTTCTTTCCTCTCCCCTCATCTGCTTGCCTGTCTCACTCAGACAGTCTCATTTCAGTGGTGTGAAAGGTTGCTCATTTTAGGGAGGTCTTTCAGGAAAGATGAAATATCGAATATGTTCTAATTAGCTGCAGTTCCACATAAGTCAGTATTACTGCAGCTTTTCTATTAGGCCTGAATTTGTCCCACAAATATGCATGTCAAATATTACAGAATGATTAATGGTATCACATCATGAAAGGATTAAGCATTGATGCAGGAGAGTTGCTTGAGAGGAACAATTTTAACTTCTACTTGTAATTTACTGTCTTGCATTGTAAAAGAAAGCTGAAATTGAAAATATAAATGGCTTGTGTTACTGGCAAGCAAAAGAGACCTGATGCATGATTGCATTCTTCATTCAGTATTCATTGGTGGATTAAAAGCCAAATCACCTTAACAAATGGCACAGCAATGAACATCAAATACAAAAACCTCAGGAGTTGTCCTGCTGAATAAAGGTAGACTCATTCCCAGCAGCTTTGAAGATAAGTGCAATTCAGCAATAAAAATCTACCCCTCCCTCCACAATCAGCTCTGATTCAGTGCCTGTTCCATCAGGCATCACAGCATAACCTGTGCTAACAAGCTCCTTTATGGCACACTGAAACCACCTCTGATTTCCCACCCATCACTTGTGTGGTTACTCAGCTTGCAAGCAACAAGGTGTGTTAGGAAGGAACTGATGACACAGGAACAGGCAATAAGGGATTTTGGAGCCTTGTCATGTCTGAGACTGCAAAAATTTGTGAGTGGGAACTGTTGTTTTCCATCAGCTGCATGACACTTCAGTCTTATTTTTCTGGTGCACTTAAAAACAAATTAACTCCACCAAAAAATAAACTCCTTGCTGACTTTTACATCCAGGTAGACAGCTGCTGTTTGCATCACTATTTAACCATCAAGATACATTTCCTGTTCCAATCATCATGGGCAGCCTCATGGCTCCCAGTCATTCTCCTTATGTCAACACAGGAATAGTTATCTTGGTTTCTTGAAGCATGCACCCTGGAGATAAGGGACTTGTGCACCAGGTACCAGCTTTGTCCTTTGGTGCCTGTCACCAGACCACAGGTGGGAAGGAGCTGAAGAGTCTTCTGCTGATGAACAGCTTAGGCTTCAACTGAGAGATTGGAGAGCTTTGGAATTCATATTTACAGACCTCACTCTACAACTTTAGATGCCCCAAATACAGACAGTGTTCTCTAGTGCTATTTAAACTCATTTAAGAGAGTGGCTTCATGTCCTGCACTGGGCTTTTTATAACCTTTGAAACACAGAGTTCTTTGGAAAGCCACAAGAAAATGAGAAGTAACAGTACTTTTGCAGCTTTCAAGCTCCTAAGGCAGTCAGAAGTCAGAATATAGGCTCTCTTGGCAATAAGAAATAAAGAAAAACACGTATTTGAAGACTGCTTTAGTTGAATAAAGGCATACAGCAAGCCACAGCTAAAAGGAACTGGGGCATCCAAGTGGAAGATGAATCCCATGTCTCCAAGGGAAGGAGTGGACTGACTGCTTCCACACAAACCCATGGCCCGAGGGGAGCACAGCCCCCTCAATGCCTCTCCTGAATCACACTTGCTCAGAAGATGAGTCATCTCCCAAGGGAGCTTTGTTTTAACAAAGCCCATGTCACTTTTCCTGTAACTTTCCAAAGTCTTGCACAGAGCTGAATTCAAAAGTGCTCTTTATTTGACTACTTTACTATGATTTTCCCCTCACCCACAGGAACTGAGTAGCCAATGCTCTAGCCATCACTTTGCCAAAGCTTGGAGCTCCTTTCCACCCCCTCAATAGTAAAGGCATTTTGCACCACAGTAATAAAACCAGCAGTTCTCAGGAGAGCTTCACCCCAATACCAGCATATTCTTCATTGTATGAAGCAAATTGCAAGGCTTCTTCCAGGCCTAGGTTTCCCTGCCTTGCCTCAGTCATTTGGTTGACTCCCTAAGGTCTCTACTGAGATGGAACTCATTGGCCAAGTTATATAAAAGGAGTCTTAAGTAGAGCACTCTGTTGAGGTTTGAATTTTCCCTTTAAAATGCAAATGGATGGTAGTTAATTCCCTTTTGGGATTTAAGAGCTGAATTTTAAATGGGAAATGATGATACAAAAATATACTTCAGAAAGCATTGCAGTGTGAGTAATGAAAGAGTTGCCACATGAATACAGATCCTGCTGGCCAGCCAGACATCTTCATTTATCTGCATTTTAATAGTCTCCCTCAAAATTGCTTTTGGCTAGATTTTTCCCCTCAACACATTACCTGCTGCAGTCTCAGAGGACTAAAGGGAGGGCAAAATTTGACCACCTTTTCTATTTTTGAAAATCTCCTATATCAGAACTTTTAAATATATCAATATTCTATCAGATATTCTAAATACCTCCCCTCTTTTCTGTCCAGGTCTAATAAGACATTTTCCATCCTTCCTGAATATATAGCTGGATGACAGCCTCATTTGTCAGCTCCTTCGGTGCCTGGGATGGCTTAAAAAGCTAGCCAGAAAAATGTCTACTGAAAGATTAAGCCAATATTCACTTACCAATTCCAAAAGGATTGTTTTCCATCTCACTTCCTTCTTCATAATCACCACTCTACTCCTAAGAGGGAAAAATAAGCGTGTATAATTATGTCCTTAGATCAATTTATGCCTAGACACATATATACATGTGCACCCAGTCAGCCTTACATGGACCTGGGGGATGTGACGTGCTCTAACCTGTGCTTAGAATTCAGAGCACTCCACTCCTTGCCTGATCAGACCTTAAGTAACTCCACTGGAATCCTTGTATTTGTTCTGTCTTCTGGAAAATATACCTTTACATAACCCTTCAGAATTCATTGCTGGGCACATGGACACTAGCACAAACACATACACCACTCTTACTAAACCTTAGACCAGCAGAGGAGGGAACTGTGTCATCAGGATATGAAACCCACAGATCACACATCTAAAAGGGAACTGCAAACTTCCCAGCCTGTGTTTAGAAGAGCCTGAGCAGAAAATGGTTAATTATCTGTGTCCTTGCAAAAAATAATGAGACCATCCAAAGAAAGAGCAGCTGTCTGTAGGAGGGACTAGGTCAAAACAGCATGATTTACACTAGTAGAAGCATATCTAGATAGGCCAGACCAGTGCAAAACTGCAAGATAAGGAACTAAGCAAAACAGATGCTGCTTAGGAATGTTTTGCTTAGTTCCTCAGCTTGCAGAGGAACTTAACTGCAGTTAAGTCTGGCTTCAGAGCTGTTGCGACATACGTTCTATCAGGTCAAATTGCTAAAGACCTGCCTCTTGCCAGGGTTTGCGTGTCAGTAAGGCGGTTTGGCTCTCTTGACCATAAGCAGTTTGGCCTTCTTGACCATTCTCGAGCTCTGACCCCACAATCTACAAAGGGGATCGAGGTGATCCAAGAGACTGAAGTGATCTACAAAGGGGATCCAGGATCAAGGTGATCCATAAATCTCACTGGTGAGTTCTAATGGGTGCTAGGGGAAGTAAACAGGGAAAAGGTGCCCAGGGTGGGCTGAGGAGGGGCCTCCGAAGAAGGGTGATGACCCTTCACTTCCCCTAGACAGTCCCTTGGGTGTAAGGGTAAAATACTGGGACTATGGTATTCCTCTGCCACAAGGGGTGACTAAGGAGGTGATTGTTGTTTACTTGGTCAAGTTATTTATTACTGCAAGGTTTAAGGTGGTCGGCATTTGGAGCTTATGATGCAAATCTTATTCAGGCATGGTGTTTGCATCTTGGTATTGCACAAAAAGAAGGTATCAATCAAGAATGTGGGCAGACGTGGCTAAACCAGTGATTTTCTGTGAAATTATATCCAGTAGTCACAGGAAAAGAGGAAGAGGAATAAGAGACAAAGGGAGGGGGGCAGGAGAGCAAAAACAAGGATTGAAAATGGAGTATTTGCAAATGCTGCTGCCAGCTCAGCCAGCTCAGAGGCAGTTGGCAAAGGGAGAACAGCAGCCAGGTCAAAGGCAGGCTGCAAACAGAACAAGGTGGCTGGATCAGATTGGGTAGAGTGAGAGCTCGTGATAGAGGGGTACTGGACCTGCTGAAACTCGAGTGGGTGTGTGATCTATTAGGCATAAAGTATAGCAAATGCCTTTAAGACAAGTTTTTCTGGGAGGGCAGGGAGGTGGACTTCGGCTTGTTATATTCCTCTCACTATACAAGATTTAAGGGGTCACAGGAAGGAGCTAACACCCTATGAGAACGGGGTGGGGGAAAACGTAGAAGAGTAACTTGGCAATGCAGATTACACGTGGAAAGATTGGGACTTTCTTCTCGGTATTTTGTTTGGGCCCTGGGAGGGGTGAGTGGTGCTGCAGAATGGCTGGCAAATTTGGGAAGCCGAGCACCCTCAGGGAGTACGGGGCAGGCAGGGCTAGAGAGGTGCACGTGCTGCTGAGCCCAACTGCTGCTCCGGCTGCTGCGACGCATGGCCAGCAGGGCTGCCGCGGGAGGGGCGGCGCTGCCCGGGCAGGGCCTCTGGGGCAGCTCGCGGGAGGCCCAGCAGAGGTGTTGGTGTTAAGGTTCCGGATATGGAGCAGTTTCTAAAGCAACCTGGGCGGTAGTCTTGGCAGCAGCTAAGCCGAGTGCAGTCTCGAGGCAGAGGATCTCACCCCTCCGTGGAATGAGCACTTTAAGAAAGGAATACAGGGGAATGGACATCAGCATAGAGTCGGGGTAAGGGTCAGAGTGTGCTATATACAAACAGCGGGGAGACTGGGAAAGAAACGGCCACCCCCCAAGAGGAGGAACTCAATCGGTTAATGCAGCTGGATTGTTAGGGGATCAGGGTCTTTCTCTATAGCAGGAACTCACCACAATGGATCCCTTAACAACTTTTAGGGTGGGTCCAGATGGAGAGGAGGTGATCAGGAGCCTCTCGATACACTTGGAACTTCATGCCAAAAGGAGGGCGTTTTTTTAAAGAAGAGTCTTTTTTTCTGTTCAAGAGGTAAGGAGACAACTACGAAATACATGAGGTTTTATATGTGGCAAATTGTGGTTGTAATTTATTGGGAAGAGATCTGATGGCTAAATTGGGGATTTAAATTCACATTACAAAAGGGGATATTGATACTGCTGTGGAATTGTGTAAATTATCTGAGAAGGCTTGTGAAGTAAACCCAGGAGTGTGGGCAACCTCCGGAAAAAAAAAAGATGTTTTCTGGGAAGGCCCACTCACAGAGGACTTTGCTTTTGAGTAGGGGCAGAAGGGGAAAGGAAATAGGGGAAACAGCAGTTGATATGGATGGTTCTTCCACAGGGATGTACAGAAGTACCAGTACTATTTGGACAGGCTTTACAAAATATTGAGGGGTTTTGTTCTGCCCCCAGGGCCTAGGTTATTGCAGCACATGACTTATTTTTGTCTGAGAAGGAAAGTACAGGTGGTGGTAAGGAAGATTGGGTATTTGGGGCATATATATTGGCTGAGGGCCTGTGGTATGCCACCGAGAGAGTCCAGGGGGGGGTTGTCCGGAGGTGTTGTTGCCCAGGACTGAGTTGCAATAGTAAGCGAGGCTTTTGAGCTTTGCAGAGTAAGTGGAGCCCCCCTGCCTTAGCAAGAAAAGAGTTTGAGTTATATATGGATGTCAAATAGTGGTTCAGGCAAACTAACACTATATATTTACTGGAAATGGCAAACTAACATTATATATTTACTGGAAATAGCCGAGACTAGCTAATGGGATAAGCTGGGTGTGGGTTGCAACACAAAAGACCTCGAACAAAGACATCGAAACTGGGTGGAGGGGGCTGAGATGAAACTCTGCATGTGTAAAGAAGATCAGCTGGACCCCATCTCCAATCTAACATCTTGGTCCCTGAATCAACATCTTGGATAACTCAGCATTTCAAGACAAAGATGGCCCAAGGGGGGTGGTGTATGGTAATGGTAATATCCCAGAAACTTAACGAACGTGTATGTTAGCCTGTTGCATGTGTAATACTTTGTAGCATAAACAGAGCACGGTTGGAGCAGCAAGGGGTGCATGTCTTTGGTAGAGGTGTTCCCCATGCACCCAGCGCCGAGAATAAACCTCTCCGTGAGTTTAAATATTGATTTTACTTTCTTAAATCAATAGGGTGCTAAAGGGATCTTGGTGCAGAAGCAGGGGGAAGTGCTCAGAGACTGTTTTTTCTGGGATGGTGGACACGGTGGCCCGAGGGTGAGGCCTGAAGTTAGGGAAGAATTTCAAGATGTTCCCTGGCCAGAAGGGGAGAATGTGTCTATCAACAGGTCCTCTAGGATAAAAGAAGAGAAAATGTACTCAGGATACGTTATCATACAGGGGAGGAAACTCCCACTTGGTCAGCTCAGACAGCTGAGCTTTACACCCTAATGAGAGCCTGTGAACTGTACAAAGGGAAAGTGAGAAACATTTATACAGATTGTAAATATGCATATGGTGTAGCTCATGTGTTTGGGAAATTGTGGAAAGAAAGAAAGTAGTTGACCTGCTGGGAAAAGATGTTGGCACATGAGGGTTTAACAATCTGCCTTCTGAAAGCCGTGCATTTCCCCAATGAAATAGTTATCATACGTGTTAGAGGACACCAAGCAGGGTAGGCCAAGAACCAATGAAAATGTCTTTTCCACCAGAAGAACTGGAAATTATTAAAGCCAGTGGGGCAAATGAATCATAGAATCATAGAATGGCCCAGCTTGGAAGGTACCTTAAAGATCATCTAGTTCTAACCCCCTACCATGGGGAGGCATGCCACACACTAGACCAGGTTGCCCAGGGCCACATCCAACCTGGCTTTGAACACTGCCAGGGATGGAGCATCCACAACCTCTTTGGGCAACCTGTGCCAGTGCCTAACCACCTCTGGATAAAGAACTTCTTTCTAATCTCCAGTCTAAATTTCCCCTCCTTCAGCTTGTATCCATTCCCCTTGTCATATTGCAATTAGACCAGCTGAAAAGCCTCTCCCCTGATATCTTGTAATCCCCCTTTAGGTACTGAAAGGCTGCTGTAAGATCCCCTCAAAGCCTTCTTTTTTCCAGGCTTAACAACCCCAACTCCTTCAGCCTGCCCTCATAGGGGAGGTGCTGTAGTCATTTAAATGAAAAGGGGCGTGTGGGGATAATTGGTTTACTAAAACAGGAAAACAATGGGTATGTAAGGACAGAGTCTTACAAATATTAAAATGTGGGGGGGCAGGTCCGAAACACTTGGTCATTGTTGACAGAAGTGAAGAAAGTCAGGAGGGCAGAAAGGAGGGAGAAAGAATGGAAAAAACTTTTTACCAGCTTAAAAGACATACCCATATAAGGCTAGGTATTTGCTTGAAGGTTTTGGCCCTGGGCCCAGTGGGAAAGTTACAACAGGAACTTGTATCTGGGCATGGAGATCTAAAAGTAACTGCTTTTGTACAATACAGGCCTGAAGTCCGTGTCTCCATACGCTACAATGGCTGCCCAAACAGAGACATAAAGGAGGAAGCTCACGGAGCTTGATCTGCTGGAGTCGCCTGACTGAACCAGGGAACCACAGGACTTTGATAGTGGGCACCCAGTGCCTGAAACAAAGGTGAGCGGTCCGGAACGATGGGAGAGAAGTTATCCCACAATCAGCAGCGCAGCCTGGACATGCTGCAGCGCTTGCTAACAGCGCAGCAATGTACTGTGTCAGAGTCTGACTTAGTGGCTTTGCTAAAATGGATCTGCGCTAAGGTGCCAGACTTTCCCCCTGAAGGCACATTGCAAATACCTGCCTGGCGAAACGTCGGCAAGCAATTGGTCAAAGCTGCTTCAAGAGGAGACTCGACTGCGGCGGTGCATTTACCGACCTGGTGGGAGATTATTGACACTCTGCAACAAGTTCAGAATAGTGTCAAGGAAGCTGCACAAGGCAGCAGGGATGAGACTCCATCTGTGCCATCAGTATCAACAGTAGCCCCTTTGGCACCTCCATTGCTCTCACAATCCTCGACGTTAACCACTGCAACCTGTGCCATACCAAACGGTAACTCAGCAGTGGGAAGTATGGGTGGTGACTCTGACAGGTCAGAGCACCCTCTTGTCCCCCGTCCTGTTGGCCCAGATAAGGAGCCTGATCTATACCCACCCCTTTGCAATGAGCTGTCTGGCAGTTTGGGAAATATGGGTAAGGGGTTGGGGGATCAGTGGATGGAATGTATGCAGGAGGCCCTTAGGCAAGGAGATCTTGAAATGGCAATAGCATGTCCAAAGTTTTATAATCATTATCAGGCCCCGGAACGGCAACCACTAACTTTTGAGGCTGTTAAGGAACTAAGGGAGGCGGTACGGGAAGGAGGTATTCACAGCTCTTTTACCATGTCCCTTCTTGAAGCATTGGCAGACTTTTATATACTTACGCCATATGATTGGAAATCACTGCTCCGTATAGTTCTTACACCGATTCAGTATATGGTATGGTTGTCTGAGTTCAAAGACCAGTGTGTGGCAGTCTCAATAGCGAATGCAGCTCAACAAATTCCCATTACGTATGAGCAGCTAGCAGGGGAGAATAACAATGCTGTCCCTTTAACACAGACAAGATATCCTACAAGAGCCTATATGCAGATAAAGGATGCCGCTATAAAGGCAGTTCGGAAAATACCAGAGTCAGGATGCAGTGCTAGTAAGTCATTTACCACAATCTTGCAGGGCCCCAAAGAGCCATATACCACATTTATTGATCGGCTGCAAAATACTTTATGGAGGCAGGTGGAGAATGAGGAAGCCCGGGAGATATTGTTAAAAAAGCTTGCATATGATAATGCTAATGCGGATTGTAAGTTGGCGTTGCAACCTCTTCGCAGCTGTAAACCTACTTTGGCTGATATGGTTAGAGCGTGTCAAAACATAGGGACCATAGAGCATCGTGCTGCAGCACTCGCATCTGCCCTGGCAGCATATATTAAACCTAGCTCCAATGGTAGCCAAAATGCATGTTACCGCTGTGGGGCATTAGGACACCTTAAGAAGGAATGTCCAAATGGAGGAGGTACCAAAGCAAAGCCGACCCGGGACTGCCCGCGGTGTGGGAAAGGAAAACACTGGGCCAATGAATGTCACTCTAAGTATCACGCTAATGGGCAATTGATCGATCGCGCTTCGGGAAACAGGAATTGGGGGGCAAAGCCGCGCGCCCCAATCAACAAAAGAAATACGAGCCCAAGAGTTTCGCCAGTGATCTCCAACCCACAACCACCGGCAGCGCTGGACTGGATCTGGCCATCCGGAATGCAGTAACCATTAGACACAAAAGTGGTGTTGCTGCTGACTGGGGTGCATGGTCCAGTCAGCAACGGTTTACATGCGTTATTAACTGGCTGTTTGTCTACTACTAAAATGGGTCTGTTTTACCAGGGATTATTGGTGCTGACTATGAAGGGGAAATACAAATAATGGCATGGATGCTGGCCCCACCCTGCCACATACCAGCATGTCAGAAAATAGCCCAGTTGGTGCTGTTTCATGGCAGTGCACCCCAGAGTTCTGGCAGGCAGAGAGGGAAATCAGGCTTTGGTAGCATGGGGGCCCCCCCAGCTGTATTGGTCAACTACAATGAGACAGAGACAGCCTCTTATGACCTGTTATATCCAAGGGAAGAGATCCTCAGGATTAATAGACACTGGTGCTGATGTGTCTATTATTCAAAGCACAGAGTGGCCTCCTGAGTGGCCAACAAGGGAATCTGCATCCACTATTCTTGGTGTGGGTGGAATGCAACAACCCCGGCAAAGTATGCACTTGTTTACCATTCAGGGGCCTCATGGAAAATTAGCCAGCGTTGCTCCTTTTGTCATGTTAGTACTGTGTAAGTTCTGGGGCCGTGATGTTCTTGGCCAGTTTGGAACAATCATTTCAGTGGATGAACCGGATAAAGGGTTTTTTTCACACAGGTCACTGACCATCCAGCCCAACGCTGTCAGTAGCATCAATCAAGCTCTCTTGACTCAGCAATGATCCAGTATGGGTTGACCGGTAGCCCCTACACACAAGGAATAGCTTATCATAGAATGGTTTGGGTTGGAAGGGACCTCTGGAACTCATCTAGTCCAACCCCCCTGCAGTGGCCAGGGACATCCCCAACTAGAGCAGCTTGCCCAGAGCCCTGGCAAGCCTNTGGGGAACAACTGCAAGCAGGACATATACAACCCATAAATAACCCCTGGAATACTCTGGTGTTTTGTATCCCAAAGAGTGGAAAATGGAGGACGTTGTATGATTTGCAAACTGTTAATGCTGTAATGCCCATATAGGTTCAATTACAACTGGGGTTGCCATCACCTGCAATGTTACTAGCTGACTGGCCCCTAATTGCCATAGACTTAAAGGATTGTTTCTTTACCATTCCACTGCATCCAGATGATACACCTCATTTTGCCTTTTCTGTACCAGTGATCAATCAACAAGAGCCTATGAAAAGATATCATTGGACTGTGCTTCCTCAAGGTATGTGTAACAGCCCTACTATGTGTCAGCTTACAGTAGCAACTGATCTGCATAGCGTTCGACATGGAAATCCCACAGTCATATGTCATTACATGGGTGATATTTTAATAGCTGCACCAACAGAGGAAACAGTTTGTTCAGTGGCCGCTCAAGTGTGCGCAGCAGTGACTGATGCAGGTTTACAAGTTTCCAGGGAAAAGGTGCAGTGCATTCCACTGTGGAAGTGTCCTGGTTTCCAGATCACCCAACAAGAAATTAGACCTCAAACTGTAACCATTAATACTCTGACAGTCCAGACTCTCAATGATTTGCAAAAGCTTCTAGGAGCCATTAATTGGTTACATCCTATTTTAGGGCTTACAATGGAGGACTTACACTCCCCATTTCAACAACTAAAAGGGGATCCTGATCAATTCCCCACAGACATCAGCAGCTGAAAACAGTCAAGTGTTGGAAAAGGTTGCCAACACAATTGAGGGTTGACAGAATTTTCATCGGCATTTAGATCACACCATGCATTTAGCCATTGTTCCCAGTGACTTTCTATGACTTTCAAGCTTTTGCATCCTCAGATGGGTAGGATGAGCTCATTAGCCTTCTGGCAGTCATCCTAGGAGAAGGACAACTCTGATTCCAAACCCGGGCAGAGGGAGCTCGTTTAGCCCTGGAAGGCCTTCCAGCTAAGAGGTTAAACCTCCATCCTAAGGACTTGGCTGCCAGCGTCCAAGCTTGCTAGGCCCTGGCAGATGAACCTTAGGACTAAAGGGTGGGTCCAGCTCTGCACATGCTGTGTCTCACCTAAAATAAATCCCTAGTGGAGGCTTGAGGGTGCTATCTGCTATCCTCTTTTTATCAGCACGCTTGGAAAAGGCACTGAGGAAGAGTGTGGCTGGAGCCCTCCCTGGAGCTTCATTCGCAAAGCCTAGCCACGACGACAACAAAGTGGGGGATACTCGGCTGTCCCCATATGAACTAATATTTGGGATTCCTCATTCATTTCAGCCAGGAAAGGAGGTGGAAATTACTGGACTTGGATGTGGCCAGAGTACTGTCTCCTGTGAAATCTCTTTGACAGGAGGCCCAGCTGTGGGGGATACTCGGCTGTCCCCATATGAACTAATATTTGGGATTCCTCATTCATTTCAGCTAGGAAAGGAGGTGGAAATTACTGGACTTGGATGTGGCCAGAGTACTGTCTCCTGTGAAATCTCTTTGACAGGAGGCCCAGCTGACACAGACCCTGCCACTGGACTTCGCTTTACATAATACTCAACCTGGAAACTGAGTCCTGGTAACAGAATGGAAAGAATCAGCTTTAACCCCCAAGTGGACTGGACCATTTCAAGTATTATTGACTGCTAAGACCACTGTCAAGACAGCTGAACAAGGGTGGACACACCACACGTGTGAAAGCAGCGCCAGCTCCAGCAACTCAGACATCAGAACTGCAAAACTAAGGACTAAAGCTAAGAATCCAAAAAGACACTGTGGGAGAGAATACCTAGCTTCTTGGGGAAGCCTGGAAGAACAGGAATTCAAACACCCAAGAGGAGACTGTGGGTCTGTAGCATAACTTTCATCTTGGAGACAAAATGGCCATCTCACCTGGAAGTTATCCAGCCAGTAATGAAAACCTGTGGTTGAGGCTGGCTAAGAAAGTATTAACTAGAACATTTTTCTGTATGGCAAGGGTGTGTGTCAATAGAAAACATCATGATGACTTGCACAGTAGAGGAGTAAACCTCTCCACAAGTCATTCAGAATTTCTTAGTGTTTGCCATTTCCAATATTCTAATAGTAATCTTACTTACAAGGCAATACGTAGTTAGGGTCTTATCAACTAATTGACAAGAAACACCTTTTCCTTTAAGTTAGCTAACATAAAAAAGGCTGAAAGAGGTTTTCAAGTACACAATTGCATCTCTCCTTCAACTAATTTCAGTAATCTGGAATTAGATTGTAATAGAACTGAAAATGTTAGCTATAGTAGTGCACATTTGTTTCCTATGGGATGGTTTTTCTTATGTGGGAAGAAGGCATATTCTTATCTGCTAACTAATTCCACAGGAGGACACCTTGTTCTCTAGGACAAGTCACTGTGGCTCTAAGCCCCTGGAGCCAAACAAAGAGAGACAATAGAAGCAGCATTTACAAGAATTTAGGGCAAACTGTAATGATGAGGTAAATCTCCTGTCTAAAGGTGAAGCAATAGCCTTGGCTACATCTTGGTAAGGGCTCCCAGCTTTAACTGTACATCACCATCGTGAACTATCCAAAGTAGCACATAGCCTTGCAAAAACTGTAAATTACACCTCACAAGCCCTGGCAACTTTAAATGAGCAAGTGGGACAAGTTAGAACTCAGTTTTATAGAATAGAGCAGCATTGCAATATTTCTTATCAAGATCTAATAACTAGTGTGAGGAGTTCGAGGGGTTATGTTGTTTCCACATCAGTGATAATTCACAAACAACAGAAGGGAAAATATCAGACCTGAAGGCTTTGATGGGAAAATTAAAAACAGAGTGACAGGAAGTGGTTTACAAATTTCTGCAGTCTTTGGAACTAACTGGATGGGGAACCTGGCTAGCTCATTTAGGATTAACTTTAATAATAGGCTTTTGTCTTCTAATGCTAGAGATTGCTATTGTCAAATGTATGTTACATATAATAATACAATCTGTAAGTAACTATACTGTACCTACTAAAATGTTAAAGTTAAGCCAATTGCCCACCTCAAAGGACACTGGATCAGGAAAGTCAATCAAAATGTTAGACCAGTTTGCAATGACATTATAAAAAAAGCACAAGGAGGGAATTGAGCAGGAAATGGTTAATTATCTGTGTCCTTGCAAAAGTAATGAGACCATCCAAAGAATGAACATCTGTCTGTAGGAGGAACTGGGCCAAACCAGCCTGATTTAGACTAGTAGAAGCTCTAGATAGGCCAGACCATTGCAAAACAGAGTTAGATAACTTTTAGGCATGTGTGAATAGTTAATAGTTTATGTTAAGGCAGCTTGGGCAGTCTGTACCTCCTGAGTATCCCCAGATAATGGAGAAAGGGAGAGGGAATTTCTGCGGCCGGGGTTCAGGGATAAAAGGGAGCTGTGTCCTCCAGCAACTGCACACAGACCCCGCAGGGACTGTGCCCAGGGACTCTGCCTTTATTTGAATAAAGTTAATAAGCAACCTCACTCTGCCTCTCAAGACCCATTAATTACTTACTTCCAAGACATTTTTCTTTACAGGCCTAACCCTGTCATCTGGTTAAAAAGTTAGGAATTATTTGTGTTTGGATACACTTGCTTTAGCACACAGGCACAGAGCTGAAGCTGGGGCCAGGGAGCACATGCAGTGGTGTGGAACAGGAGCAGACCCCAACACAGGTCCCTCAGCCAACACTACCTGCTCTTCCAGCTCTGACTTCAGCAGCCCTGCACGGGTACATCCCCTGGCAGGGTCAGCAATTAGATACCTACACCATCCCCAAACCTGAAAACCAATCAATTACACAAGTCTTATTTCAAGTTTTTCCTGTTTACACAACAAGAGAAAGAATATGTCAAACACTCAAACTTCTTTTTTGCTCTTTTTTTGCTTTCATGTTTTTCTGCAAATCACATACTGTTTAAGTTCTCCAGGCTCTGTTCTTTCTTTTTTTTGTTGCAAACTGACTTCAATAAAATCCTAGATCTGGAAGTCCACAAACAAGCAACAAAGAATGTATTTCAGTGTGTTAAATTTGAGAAGTCACAATAAGGGCTGTGGTATAATACTGTGATATCACTGACAAAGGACTATGACTTCATTGTGAATGAAAACAGCATCTGAAACAGGGCAGGAAATCATGAACCAAAAAAAGGAACCAAACACAACAATTAAATATAACAGACGAGTTTATAACTACATAAGTTGTTCTCTTCATTAAAAGTTCTTGCATTGTGAAAACACTTAAAGTAAGGGGGGAAAAAAACCACTGCACACATTAAGTCTTTTTTCCACCTTTGACTCCAACCCTTGCCAAAAGCTTTTCAACAATTGGGTGATTCACTATTGAGGACTTCATCACAGAATAATCACAGAATTGTCAGGGTTGGAAGAGACCTTCAAGCTCCTCTATCCCAAGCCCTGTGCCTGCCATGGGCAGGGACACCTGGCACTAGAGCAGCTTGCTCCCAGCCCCAGCCAGCCTGGCCTGCAACACTGCCAGGGCTGGGGCTGCCACCACCTCTCTGGGCAACCTGGCACAGTGGCTCAGCACCCTCCTGGCCAACAACTTCTGCCTAACAGCCAATCTAAATCTCCCCTCCTCAAGCTTGGATCCATTCCCCTAGTCCTAGCACTGCCTGACATCCTAACAAGTCCTTCCCCAGCTCTCTTGGAGCCCCTGCAGATCCTGGAAGGCCACAAGAAGGTCTCCTGGGAGCCTTCTCTTCTCCAGACTGAACAATCCCACCTCTCTCAGCCTGTGCTCAGAGGAGAGGTGCTCCAGCCTCATGGCCCTGCTCTGGACACCTTCCAGCACCTCCAGATCTTTCTTGTCCTGGGTGTTCCAGAACTGGACTCAGTACTCCAGGTGAGGTCTCCCCAGAGTGGAGTAGAGGAGGAAATAATCCTGCCTTCTGCACCAGAGAAGGTTTCCATTTTTAGTTTGGATTGGTTATCAAGCAACATGTCAGCTGTTAAAGAAAACCTGCTGAAATACTGAGCAAGGAGATAAGCCTCCAGCAGCTGTTAGAGAAATACTGAACTGCCTTCTAGTCTTAATTATACCTTTAATGTGTTTTTGCTGTGCTGCAGTAAATGAGTATTTTTGTAAACTTTTTTTTTTCCTACTGTTTCTGCAATCACTGTAAAAGAATGGGGAAAATAAAACTAGGAAAGGGCCACACAAGGGAAAAGGAGTGAAAGCAGGCATCAGCAGCAGGATTCCTAGAAATTCTACAGGGAATTAGTGAGGAGAGTGCAGAGAAGGGGAGCCAGGCTCTGGAATTCATTACAAGGATTAACAGAGAAGATGTCATCTCATCACAACTTTATGCATTTGGGGAGGACCACAATGGTGTGAAGTGGCTCATTCAACTCATTAAGGTGCTGTAGGATGGAAGAGCTCAGGGACATGAATTCAGCCTTATCAGACTAATCCAAGAAGTGTAAAATGAGCTGATCATCTTAGCTGTACTCCTGGCCTCTGCCTTCCTAAATACTTCAGCAACTAAAATAATAAGTTCCAAGACAATCTTACCATAGTGTTAAGCAGAAGCATTTCAGTGAGTCTGAAAATTGGGTACTGATTGGCTGGGCCTGCAGCTGGCAAGTGTCTTGAGCAAGATGACTCCAAAGTTGCTGTAAGAAATGCCTTTTCTATTCCTGTGCTCCTCTATTATTCAGGCAGATTCACTAAGCAGCAAATTTCAGAGCGTTTTGAAAATCAGGTCAAATTCTGGGATGCTTTGTAAAACTTAGAGCCTAGATCCTACCTGAGCTGCCACTGTGGTGTATTTAAAGGCAATCTGAGTTTTAGAGCCCTGGGGAGTATCAATTCTACTCTGACAGCAAACCCCTTGAAACATCTCCAGAAGGATCCCTGCAAAATGCAGGCAGATCAAGCCCACCAGGACACAGGAGCTGCAAGCCCTCCTGGCTGGAGCAGCAACAAACATTTCCCTGGGAGCTGCAGCCTCATGCTCAGGCAAGCAAATCCTGAATTTTTCCACTGTATGCAGGCTGAGGTTACAGGAGTTCAAAGCCACAGTTGAACAATTCTGCAATAACAGAAGTACTCAGTATTGTCATAACAGTGTTTGAAAGAAAGCTCTCAACTTACTGTGTAAACCAGCTGCTTGGAAAACACCTCTGGTTTGGGGCAGGCTGGCCAGGTGCCTGGGCACACCTGGAACACACAACATTTGGGTGCACTTCAATACCATCACATGAGCTTGGACAAGGAGGATTACTTCCTGAAGGAAAAAAAAAGAGGAGAAAATGAGACTGGCTCAAAAATAGTTAGATTATGTTCTGTGCACTGAAAGACTTTGGGGAAGCAGACTTAGATGTTATTTCTTTATAGCCTACAGGATCTGCATCCTTCCTCTGGTGTCATTTGCCTGGAGCACAGCAGAGGCTCTGCCAGAATTCCCTGCTCTCAGGAGCTCTGTGCTTTTCCTCTGTGCAGCAAATCCTCCTGTTGTTCCTGCCTGGCTGGCAGCAGGAGTTTTTCATTGGTAGCCATCTGCAGCAGGGCAGAGGCTGCAGTTTCAATCTCAGTGCCTGTCTCAGATGATAGCATTCTCCTTTTGTCAGCTTTAGAGACAAGGCAGCATTGAGCTCACTGACAGATTGGGGCACTTGCTATATGCTTACTCCACTTAGGTACCTCCTGCTCTCCTAAGGCACTTGTTCCCAAAGGCCTTCAGGTGTCTGTCTACAGCACTGATAGAACAGACTTACCTTTAAAATTCAGTTTAGTTTCAAAGCATCTCCTTTAAACTCATCAGTCACTAAAATAAATGTTTTTTTTCTACTGAAAAGCCTCACCTCTTGAGAGACACATCCAGCTGCAAAAATACTTTGGGTACAACCCAAGACAACTAAATCACACAGCTTTTACTGCAGGGTCAGCTACTCAAACAGGATAACAGAAGGATATCAGAGTCTCCAACACCAGGGATGGTGAGAGCAATCCAGCACCACTAATGCTACAAACATTGGGTTTTTTCTACCCAATCACAAAATCCCAGAACCTTGTGGGAAGATTTCAATAGTGCTTTTCCTTTCAGAGACATTTCTAATTTGTACGAGGAAAAAAGTTAATAAATATAATAATGAAAGCCCTAAATCTCAGATAAAATAAACCATGCAAGATTCCAAGCTATTTTTTAAAGTCAGAACCACAAGCTTTTAATAAAAAGGGTAAGAGTACAAACAACACATTAAAAACAACTCTAAAGTAAAACTCCAGCAAAAAACCCCACAAAAATACTTTCTCTCAACCCCAGGCTGCTACAGGAACAAAGCTTTACCTGCAACAGCTAAGCAACAAAACAGAGCTGTAGAAGGACCTAAGACCACTTTTAAATCCTACTGATGCTGAACAGCTTCACCTAGATGAGCCTAGAGCTCTTATTCTTGGAGTGATCCTGGAGAAGTGTGGGGCTTCAGCTTACAAAGAGAGTGATATCTGGCTGTGGATCTCCACAGAATCACCAAGGCTGGAAAAGACCCCTAGGATCATCAAGACCAGCCTATGACCCAATACAGCACAACATCTAAACCAAATCCAGTCTCAGGATCTCCAGTCTCACTTCCTTGCTTGATCTTGCCTGATTGCTATGGACTTGATAAGTGATCACTGCATTTAGTCTAATCCCAATTGTCCTTTCTCTCCTATATCATGGCCTGGAAACTTAATTCTTGTCTGGACCTGAGACCTGCTGTATTTTCTTGACCTTGCCTGATCACCTGGCTTCTAAATATCCTTGATTACTATCTCTAGAGAAGCTTTACTCATTCCAGTACTGAAGGGTGAGGCTGTAGCTGGTGAGAACTTTCACAAGCTTGGTGACCTAGGCTTTTGGATAAGAGCTGGGGAACTTCCCAGAGGAAGTTGGTTTTTTTACTCTTAAAAATCAATAAGGGTTTAAAAAGCTGTATTATGTAAGATGAAACCTTTATTTCACAAGCCTTGCTGTCCCTCTGGAGCAGAGGGGCTAGGAGGACAGATGGGGGAATGAGGGGTGTGTCATACAGGAGAAGATGAAAGAAATGCAGCTTTGTGTAGTCTAATAAAGTAAACTTCAAGAGAGGATATGAGTCCTGACTATAAATACAGCAGGAGAGTAAACACTGGGGAAAGAAAAAAGTCTCTTATTTGGACTACATAAAAATGTTGGCACAAGAACAAATAAGTAGAAATGGGCTCAGAAGAAACTACTTGTCTTCAGTGAGGTTTTTAATCTCTTGTTCAAGGCTGCAAGAAGCCCAGTTTCTCCTCAGAAGAAGCCTGCTCAGGTTATATACACTGTGGTGGATGTGATGGAGAGGACTCGGGGGCTTGGAAACCTCTCTGCCAACTCCTACATCCATGAGAAGGTCAGATCTCTTTATTTCTAGCTAGTGGAGAAGGAGGAAGACTGATCATCTGACAGGTAAATGTCTTGATCTGTGCACATATTAAAAATACCACTGAGTTTTCCCAGCTAGGGGAATTACTGTTTGCTGCTGTATAAAAGCTCAGAAAAACAGAGTGTTTGGCTGGCACATATACTAAATTAATCATAAAATAAGACTTTTTTTAAAGCAATGTGGCTGCTTTGTAAACATTTCCTGCAGGTTATCACTGAACTTCATGCCTCTCCTTATCTGCTAAGTGTATCCAGAAGCAGCAGGCTTACCTCTGAAGATCCAACCAAGGCTGGGTAAGACTGACTGTATCATCTCATCATCACTTGTTTGAAAACAACTATCAAAAGGATGTGCATTAACAAGTCCTTTCCTAGGGCTGGAGATGGGCAAACAGCCTAGAAGAGTTAAAAACCCTTTAGATTCTGTAAATGCTTTGGATGATTTCTTTAAGATTTTATTATAATGCCTACATATGGGTCTAATTTTAATAGAGAATATTCAACCTTTATTCAACCTTCTGGCAAACTCAGAAGTAACAAAAAGCATTGTTAATAGTTTCCTGAGTCATTTCAGTTTGTTTAATGGTGAGGAAACCCAAACAGCTTCTGTTTACTTTGCAGTTGATGCAGAAATGATTTCCTGCTAATGACAATACTTCTGCATAACCAGAACTGGGTGGTGGTGACACTTGGACTGGAGGGGAAAAAACCAGCCAAGTTGGGTCCTTTCAGTTAAGGACTGTGAGACTAATCGTGGTGGAACATCTTTCCCAGAGAAGAAACACATGTATTAAATAGACACTAATCCCAGATGAAGTAATTGACCTGGATTTGAAGTTAAACTACATCTGTCCAGTGCAGCTTTCTGGGAAATGCTCCAATAGTAAAGAAGTTTTGCAGTGCCAAGAACAACTCTGCTGCATCAGTGTTCCTGTACCTGTCCCAGCCTGTCAGCTGGGGCCACAACCACCTGGCTACCTGCTTAAGGGTCACCATTGCCCAGGAGCAGCTGTGCACAAGGAGAATCAAAAATCTTGCTCCCCCAGAAAAAGCTTTACATCAACACCTGGGAGATGCCAAACTGTCTCTGTTGATTTCTATCTTCCCCTACATCCAAAGGTTTCAAGACAACATCAGAAGCAGCAGCAGCCTTAATAAATACTGTTACAATGGAGTTGGGAGATATTGGGGTGTGAGTAGCAAAGTATTTTCCCTGCAGGCATTTCTGCAGCCAGAACTCCCTTTTCCCATCCCTCTGCTGCAGCATGGCTTTGCTAAATAGGTTCTCACAGAACTGCAAGGCTCCCTTTTGCTAAGACTTGATGCAGCTTTTACCCAATGGCCAGTCAAGCTGACTGGGAGTGAATTGTTTCCTCACTTACTGTGCCTGTTGCCTCTTTCTTACAAGCTATTGGGGGATAAATGCCATTTGAGTGGGTACAGACCAGGCTAAGCCAACAATGAATGTGATGAAATTCTTTTTTTAATGGTGTGGGGTTTCATTTAGCTTTAAGTAAAATCACCTTTAACACTTTGAGTTGATGAGGCAAATGCTATTAAAACATACTAACCTCAAACTTCTAGTCAAACCTCTCCATGCAGCATGAAAGTATTCATTCAGCTTGTTCATATAAACTTTTTTGGGGGGAGGGGAGAATTGACCCTGAGAACTAAACAAGGATGACTTTGTTGTATTTTATGTGTTTTACATGAGGCCCTCTTAATTAAATTTATCCTGGCTTGCTCTAAGCCAGTAAAATCCTATCACTGCCTTCATGTTCTGCATTCTCTGTGCAGGATGCAAAGTAATTACATTTCAGTGGCATTATAATTTAGCCAGTTCTAACAAACACAAAGTTTTTTCCATCCTCTAGCTTGGTGTTTTAAATCACAGCCAGCTGCTGACTTGCCCAAGGGCAGTGAGGTGGGTTCCACAAGGCACAGCCCAATTCTGGGCACTGCTTAGTTTGGAAATCTAGGAGCAAGTACCTACTTCTCATGCACAGATGAAGTCTGGGTGATGGAGGGGGCCAGGGAGGCATCTTCTGCTTCTATAATTCCAATGCTCTCTGGCACTTGAGCATTTTTCTTTGCTGTGTTAATCTACTTGCTTCTCAAAATGGGGATAATGGCATGAAGAAAAAATAAATAGAATCATTAAGGTTGGAAAAGACCTCTAAGATCAAGCCCAAGTGTTGGCCCAACACTCATATGTCACTAAACCCTGTCACCAAGTGCCATGCCTACATCCCTTCCAGGGCTGGTGACTCCACCACTGCCCTGGGCAGCCTGGGCCAATGCCTAACCACTCCTGCAGGAAAGAAATTTCTCCTAATAACCAACCTAAACCTCCCCTGGTTCAACTTGAGGCCTCTCACTAGTAACCCAGGAGAAGGGATCAACCCCCACCTGGCTCAAACACCTTTCAGGGAGCTGTGGAGAGAGTGAGAAGGTCTCCCCTGAGCCTCCTCTTCTCCAGACTAACCAACCCCAGTTCCCTCAGCTGCTCCTCAAAACACTTGTGCTCTAGACCCTTCCTTCCCTAGCTTCCTTGCCCTTCTCTGGACACACTCCAGCACCTCGATGTCCTTCTTGGAGTGAGGAGCCTAAATATGAACCCAGGATTTGAGGTGTGGTCTCCCCAGTGCCCAGTGCAGGAGGACAATCCCTGCCCTAGGGCTGCTGCCACACTAGTGCTGATCCAAGGCAGGATGCTGTTGGCCTTCTTGGCCACCTGGGCACTGCTGGCTCAGCTTCAGCTGCTGTCAACCAGCAGCCCTAGGTCCTTTCCCCCAGCAGCTTTCCAGCCACTCTGCCCCAAGCCTCTAGGTGTTGTATGGGGTTGTTAGGACCAAAGGGTAGGGCCTGACACTTGGCCTAAATAATCCAAACAAAACTAGAAACAGAGCTATAGACAGGAAAAGAACAGAAAAGCTTTCTAAGAAAGAGATTGGTACTGTGGTCCAGTGTCCTGGTTTGGGCTGGAACAGAATTAATTCTGCTAAAAGGGTATTGCTTCTAGCCAGGGTTCCTTTAAAAGTGACTGTATTCCTCTGAAAGCTGACAGTATGTTTTCAGAACACATTATCATCTTCTAATAGCTTAAGCCTGAATGTTTGG
>VWZO01001978.1:86064-138441 GCA_013396975.1 Bucco capensis
GTGGGGGAACGGACACCTGCGCCTCCTGATTGGCGGCGTGCCTCGCGCCCGTGCCTGTCATTGGCTTAGTTAGGGGAGGGGGGCTTCGGACCCCCTCCCCGGATTGGCTGCCGTGGTGGCGGCAGTGGGGCGCCGAGAGTATATAAGGAGGGACTGGGGTAGAAGACTTGCGGTCTGGCCTGAGGAGAGCAGTGGGGAGGGAGCTGCTGTCTCCTGGGGGGTCTGTGGACACTTGCATGGGCCCCAGCGATGAAAAGCTGCGGTCTGTGTGGTCCTGGGTTGATGTGGGTGGGTGGCAGCCATTTCCTTACCACCTTGAGGTGCCTGGGTGGGCTTGTCCAAGGGTAGAGCAGAACCAGGCTGCTGGGTTCAGGGCCTTCTCCTGACTTACAGATGGCTGCATCCATCACGTGAAGGAAAGGGCAAGACCCACGTGTGAGGAGAAGCTGCTTCTGCAAGTGAAAGCTGTGGTGTTTGTGTCTGCTTTGCTGATGTTGCTCTTCATACAAGTGGTGGTGGTTGTCTCTGCCAAATAAGCCTCTTCTTGTCTTGGATACACGTACAGCATGTGGCTGCTCAATCTTGCAGACCTCTTGCTACCTAGGTTTTGGTGTGGAGTTGCTGAGTCCCCTCTCCTGTGCCACAGTTGTGTGGGAGCTTGTTAAATTGTTAGGTTAGAATGGAAGAATGAGGTCCTGGTGCTCAGTCTTTAAGAACTACTCGTCCTAAAAGAGTAACTTACATTGTAGAGTTAGTTTCCCTGTATGAGACACTTCAAGCTCTGCATGGTCACCTCTTCCCTTTCAACTGCTTGTGGCAGACTAGCAGATTCTCAGAAGTGTTGCAGGGGTTTGTGGATCAGGGTTAAAAATCTAGTGTAGGATACTGAGCTTCATAGTCCTGAGAAAGAAATGAACACTCAGTATTTGCAGTGCACCAACCTGTCTAGTGTTTACTGACACTTGTGATTCTTACAGGCTTTTACAGAATGAATAAGCACGCAGCTGGGTGTCTAGTTTCAAGGGGAATAGAGACTAAACTGAAGTTTAGGCTGCTTCTATTTTATTTTTAATAATTATTTTTCCTTTCTATTGGTTAAGTTTGAGGATGAAGTGTTATTGAATCATCATTTTTTTGAGAGGAGTCCTTGAGTTTTTTGTCAAAATAAAATTGGCAGTGTCAAGCCTTCTAATGCCTTCACTTCAAGGGAAAGAAGTAACAAAAAGAAGGTGTAATTCTCTAGTTAGTCTTTAAATAGGGAACTTCTCTCCAGAATTGTGGTGCTCTTTGGCACTTTGCTCTATGGATGCTTCTCTTACGTGTTAAGCATTTAAAACAAAGCTCTGTTACCTTGGTTGTGGGATGATATATTGGTGTAATTATTATTATTATCTGATGGAATAATAGTTTGGTTTTGGAGAGAAATGGGTGTATACTGTTGCTTGCTTGCCTCTGGCTCCCTGACTACTAACCTGCAGAGATGAGTTCCCTTATGGTAATTTGCTCTGCAGTCAGCAACAACTTCAAGTGTGTTGGTGACCACCTGCAGCTGCTGTCAGCTGTGTAAACTGAGTTTTAACTGACTTATAAGTGTAGCTAATTACAGGGGCTGTTTCAGGATTGTGAATTTTGTTTTGACTTAAACATGAACTCGGGTCTCTTTGTCACTTTTATTTTGTGCTAGTAAAACGCAGAGATAGCATTTGTGTTGTAGCCCTTAGTGAGTGCTGTATGGTAAGCCCCCACCTGTTTTAATGTACAGACTGCCTGACTTGTTCTCTGTGGCCTGTAGGACTGCAGACAAGCAGCTATTCTGAAAGAGACAAGTTGGTTCTCTTATTTTGAGGTAGAAACAGCCTTTCAGCTACTTGTCTGATACTTTGTGAGAGAGGAGATGCAACAGATTCATGCTCTCACCTTCAGAGCTTGGGCACAGTCCCTTTAGGGAAAGGACCATGACACATGTTGGATGCAGTAGCAGAGGACTGGCCTTGGAGATGGAAGAGATCTCTTCCAGCTCATTGTTGCTTTGATGGTAGATATGCCATAAAGATATAGATTGATTCATTATGCACAATTCGACCGAAGTGTGAGTTTGTGTTTTGCTGAGCTCTTGTATTTATTATACAACTAACTAAATTGAATCTCTTTTTCCTTTTGTGGAAATAAATAATCCTTGCTGCCCCAGCCCTAGGTATGATTTCCATTTTGAACTTACCAGTAAAACATAAATACTGTGGTTATTTATTACCTGATTATTAACATTCAGCCAAAATGCACCAGAGCCAGGGTTCCTTGAAACAATATGTGCTTTTGATGGATGGGAGTGCAGAGGAGGAGATGGCAGTCATGACTCAGTCCTCAATGAGGTTAGAAACCTTCTTGCTGCAATGAAAGTGTATTCCTGCCAAGGGATCTCAGGAAATGCACCAGCTCTGCCTTCTAGGCAAGGTGGGTAATTAAGTGTGGGATGGAGCTTTTTGCAGACACATGTGCTGTTCATTTGGAGCATAATAAATCATTTTCATATTAAAAGCCAGAGGAAGACCCATAGCTGTAAAACCCCCTTTCCTAACAATCTTGCTGTCCTTGCACATGGCCAGTGGTGAAAGAGTGGTCAGTAAGCTCAGTACTTAAGGGATTAAGCTAATAACCCCTGTGATTACTGCTGCATAGAACCCCAATCTGTATGCAGGCCTCTCTTACAGTGGGGAGTAAATCATATTAACTGTTTTATACACCATTATTGTAAAGTGCTTTCTCATTTAAGGTACTGCAGTGGCTTCCTGAACAGGGAGGTAGACTTTTCCCCTTGTCCAGCTTTACTATTCCCCTGTTCTTCTCAAGCCAGAGAAGGGACAAAAATGAATGCTGGGCAGCCACTGGTTCAGGTGCTTTCTCAGCAGAAATTAGTCTTGGAGAGGTTGCTGAAGATATGCTCCAGAGTGTTTGTCTGTGTAGCTTCTTGTGTAGTTCCAGCAGTGAAAAAAATTGTCATTCCTTAATAGCAGGTAGGCCAAGAAATTATGGGTACTGTTGATCTTTTTTTATTTAGTGGTGCTTTTCTCTGCATTTCAGACCTCTCCTTTGAAGCACTATGTGAGTTCACACTGTGCAACTTGTGTCAAAAACTCTTAGCTGCCAAATACAAAATAACAGTGGCTTTGTTGTCAGAGCTTTTCTCTTAAAGCACCGTTTGCTCCCATTCCTCAGATCTTAGGGCTCATAGGTGCACATACAAGGTGACATGGCAAGGGTGTTCTGATGGCTGAGGGTGGAGTGTCTTCTGCTGAGGACAGGAAGGCTGGTGAGGACATTGCTGTTGGGTAGTGAATGAGGTGCTCTGACCCTGAGCAGTGTGTTGTCATCCTCCTGAGCTGAACACAGTGACTGGGGAAAGTGCTGATTTTATAGCACAGCTCTGGAGAAAACAATATGCTGCAGGAGAGAGAGTTTGAACAGGAGTGTTGTGGCAGTCAAAAGGAGTTTTCAAGTGCGATTTCCAAAAAAGATGAACTGTTCAGACAGTGGCACAAAGGTGCTTTCCAGCATCAGGAGCTACAGAGGAGAAGCTTCCCTGTTAATGAGATTTTTTTTTTTTATTGGATGTAGAAGGCAAGAACAAAAGAGGAAGGCCAAAGGCCCTGACAGCCCCCAGAGCATGTTGACAAAAGAAAGGTAAATGTGAATGATGTCCTGAAGTGAACCTGTTGTGTGTTGAAGAGGTAGTGGATTTACTTGCATTTACCAGATGGGGCAGACAGCTGGAGATTATGGGTGCATGGGCATGTAGAAGGCTACTTGTCATGCTCTGCATGTCTGCTACTGACCATGCTCAAACTCTAGATTGGATGCTTTCTAGTTGTGGTAAGCACCAGCTTGTTCCTGCACTGATAAGCCTCACTGAGAGAAATGCAGCAGCACAGTCATGTCACCTCCTAACTCTGAACATGCTTCTACCTGTGAAAAATGTGGGCATACCATAGGCAGCTCAAGGGCAGCACCCATGGTGCTGGTGTTGTTTAGAGCCCTGGCAAACACAAGTCAGAATGAGTACATCTTCCACTGGAGTAGGCATTGTTTGTGCCAGGCTGTGCACCAGAATGTGGGTATGTCCAAGGTAACAGCCGGGCTGGATTTGGCTCTTAAAGCAATGGGAGTTGTGCAGGGTCTTGATCCACATGGTCTCTTGAGTCACATTGTCTATGACACACTGCATCTTGCCTCTGACGTACTGGAGTGATGCTGGGTTGTATTTATACCTATTACCATTTCAGCTTGTGTCATCACCCAGCATGGACTGGGTGAGGCATGCCTGCTATTTTGAGGAGGAAAATGTTATCTGCACAGTTTGTTCTGTAGATGGTTTAGCATCTCGTATGTCAACGTTGCTTCTTGCTGCTGTACGCAAGCATTGGGCTGGTGATGGTGTTACAGTGGATGACAGGTCTAATAACGTGTGTCTGTGTCCTCCTTGGATGCTGCAAAACTTTCCACTGAGATGTTTGCCTGAGCATTTAGCTTGTCTGAAAATGTCTGATGTGTGTGAGATACAAGGAGAAAAATTAACAGTTGCAAAGGATAATCCATGAGCAAACAGTGCAGAGAGGAAGCAGAGACAAGCAGAGTGTTCCCTTGCGTTCCAGCTGTTTGGGGATGCTTATGCACAAAGTTTCACATTTATCTGCTTAAAAAATCCAACAGAACAGCTAGACCCTTGGAGAAAATAAGTATTTTCTTCGCCCTTATCTCCCAAACTAATATTGTTAACAGGCTTGGTGTAGAGGCCACATACCCTAATGCATTGACCACAATTCTGCAGCTATTTGAATAAAAGATTGAGGCTATGTGCTGAGCTGGACATCTGCTGAGCATTGTGCAGTGAGACATCTCTGCTGAGAGAAGGCCACAGGGAAATTAGAAGCACTGTGGCTGTCAGTGTCACAGCTCTAATGGATATTGAGAGGGGGATTTAAAGAAGAAAATAAGATCATGCAGGATTAATGAGGGAGAGTATCCTATGGAGGACTAGTGAGCAAAAGCATTAGAGTCTTTTCTGCTGTCAGTGTTGGAAAGCTTACTCGGGTGTTTGTGTGTCCTGGGGGTTTTGTTGTCGGTGACATTGGAGCAGATCTTGCTTCCCAGCTCCTGACCTGAATCGCAGGTCGTGTTTCACTGTTGGCTTTCCTATCAGCTGAATTTCAACACTTGCTCCTGCCCCATGCCCTCTTTTATTTGGTATTAATGAGATTGCCTGGCCTTGGGACCTCCCTGGGATGTCTGCTGACTCACTTCTCAGTCAGCACATCCAAGTTTCCAGGGAAACATGCTTTTCTCTGTATTTTGGTGGTGATAGAAGTGAGGAGAATTTGTGGAGGTCCAGTCTTTGGTAGGAGAGTGTCTTGGTTTGATAAGACAATTTGGGAAAAGACCTAGTTAGGGAACCTCCCCCTTCCCCAAAAAGGAAAGAAAACGAATAATTCACTCTGTACACCGGGGGTGAGTTGTAAAGAATATCTTTTAACAGAGAAAAGAATATGTATATATGCATATAACAATGAAATACAGAGTGGAACAAACCCCCCTCACACCACCAGCCATTCCCCCACTTGCAGTAAAACTTGCTCTGGCACAGTCCAATTAAGATGAGGAGACAGATGAGATGGTGTATGAAGGAAAGCCGGGTGGTGGATGATGGTGATGGGTGGATGAGTGGGCAGGAGACAAAAGGATGGCTCGGCCGCCCAAGCACACTGCTGCAAATATGGAGGAGAGCACGCTTTCTCTCTTGCCACCCTCTTCTTGGAAGTAGAGTGCTCCCAGCACTCCCCACGGCGGACGTCCGTCCCTCCTGGTGTGCCAGTCACACCTCCGTCTTCCACGCCATAGCTGCATCGGAGCTGCGTTGCCACTTTTCTGCTACCGCTGCTTGCAGCTGCTCTGGGACTTGTGGATGCAGACTGCTGCTCTTTGCCACTCTGGGGGTGCTGCCGCCTCCGGCTGGGTGCACACCACTTCCGGTGGTTGTCCTGTGCCTCTGCGCTCGCCGGGGCTTGCCCCTGCTGGCACCTGCTGTAGCCAGCGCGGTTCTGCACCGGGCGGGCACCACCAGGGCAGGGGTGCAGGTTGCCGTGCCGACCTGTCACAGCCCGCTCGGCTCCTGCCTGCACGGCTCAGCTGGTGGAGAGGGCTACCCCCCCACTGAGAGTTTACAAGCAAACACAGTAACGGTCGGGGGGTGAAGGGGAAAAAGACGGATACCTCCAGTCATCTACATAGCCTATAACAGAGAGCATACCAGAGGGGCAGATCCTAGGCTGTATTTTGAAGTGCAGAAGATGAAAGCATCAGCAGCTCCTAATATTGTCTGATTGTTATTGCTACACAATTGGCTGGGCTGAGCAGTATATTTTCTTCCATTTCTGTGAAGAACAGCAATAATGGCACCAATTATAGAAACTGCACCACTGAGCCACTGAATTTGGCTCGACCTTGCATTTTTTCCCCTGAGTTTTGAGATTACTGTTAACTTTCAGAACCACAAAATGCTCTTGAAATGACTGCCTTCTGCTTTCATTTCCAACTTTTTGGTACTATTCTTTTGCAGATATGAATCTTAATGCCCAGTTTTGTTTATTCAAGACCTGTCTGAACCTTTTGGTCTCCTTTCCACACAGGTTGTAGTTATTTGTGCCAAAAGGAGTCTGCAGGAGTGAGTCAGCATCTTCCTTCAGACCTTCAGAGGAATATCTGCTCGTGGGGAAGGTCAGCCAAAAATTCTGCTACTTGTTGCACCATGTGGAATTAGCCAGAACCATGCCTTTCTCTTAATTCAGTCACTAGTTAATCTAATTGCATGATTACTAGCAGGATAATTCAATTTAAACAAAAGCAAAATCACCCAAACTTGAAACCTCTAGCATTTATTTTTATTGTTCTGAGGAATTTGGTGTTGGGTAATTGATTAAACTATTGCATATTGTTAGTGCAATTACCTGAATTGGCACTTGGTTGATAATAGTCAAGAAAATAAGCTGTTGATGATAAATCAGCTGAAGAAAGTCAACAGGAAGAGACATTTAATAGTATGCAGAATTTGTTGGGATTGTGTTACTGACAGAAATGCTGTCACGTTTCACAGAAGCAGTCCTAGACCCCTTGGTGATCATATAGCTGATAAAATGAGGGATGGAGTTCAGTGAAATTGGTAGGATTAGGTGTAAGAAAATCCTTGAATTAATCCTTAATAATTTAGCAAGCAGCTTTGAGATAGTAGGCTGAAAGCTACTATGTAAGGATGGATGATATTTATGTATCAGAGCTTGTGTGTGCTGCAATAGATAAACAGTACAAATATATAAATAAGTATTATATTATAATACTTATAATTATATTATAATACTTATTTGTAAATCAAGAGAATCATTAAGGTTGGAAAAGACCTCTAAGATCATCAAGTCTAACCATGGACCCAGCATCCCTATGCCACTAAACCATGTTGCCAAGTGCCATGTCTGTATGTTTTTTGAACCTCTCCAGGGACAGTGGCTCCACCACTGCCCTGGGCAGCTTGGGCCAGTGCCTAACCACTCTTTCAAGGAGGAAATTGTTCCTAATATCCAACCTGAAACCTCCTCTGGTGCAACTTGATGCCATTTTCTCTTATCCTAACACAGATTCAGGTTCAGGTTGGATATCAGGAAAAATGTCTTCCCTGAAAGAGTGGTTAGGCATTGGAACAGCTGTCCAGGGCAGTGATGGAGTCACCATCACTGGAGGGGTTCATAAAACATACAGACATGACACTTCTTGACCTGATTTAGTGGCATGAGGGTGTTGGACTTAATGATCTTGGAAGTCTCTTCCAACCTTAATGATTCTGAGACAGCAAATGTTAGCTTGTAGTCACCAAAAGTGACATAACTTACAGTCTAGCGATGCCCAGAAATAGCTTTCCCACAGTTTTTCTTAGTATATGTGGAAGTCATGATTTTCATGGATCTTTCTTCCACCACACAGCTCAGTGACATTAGGCTGAGACTTGTCTCTGCTATTGATGTCTGTGTTCTGGCCAGGTCCAGAGCTCCAGTCAGCAGTGGGCTCTGCAGAGCCTATGTTCTGCTGGCAGAATTAGCAGAAGACAGAAAGTGCTCTGCTGCTTTTTATTCCCCCTTTATCTATTTTTTTAGTTTGTCAGTGACAAGCCAACTGCTAACATTTATGGGCATAAATTATGACTAAAATAATTTGCATTTAAAATGCAAATGAACAAAAGCATCAGCAAGGAGCCTTCTGCTTTCTTGTGGGGGCACAGACGGGGCCTGGCGCTGGCTCAGCCTAGCCAGGCACTTGCCATAAAATTAGCTTAATTGGACTTGCTGAAAACTGCAATGGGTTCAGCCTCCTGCTAATTCCTGGGCCTGTGATTTAATGTGGCATTAGAGACGAAGGATTGGGAGGGTGCTGAACC
Organism: Bucco capensis; assembly: GCA_013396975.1. Classification (NCBI taxonomy): domain Eukaryota; kingdom Metazoa; phylum Chordata; class Aves; order Piciformes; family Bucconidae; genus Bucco; species Bucco capensis. Next base: position 94,535 of record VWZO01001978.1, read on the forward strand.
TCTGACTAAACCAATCAGCAGGGCTGTAAATTACACGACTGAGATTCCCAATGGCAAATTGAGAGGCCCCAATAAAATTGGGAGAGGTGGATAAAAGTGAGCTGGGAAGCAGTTTGTCAGGACCTTTGGGCTTGCCTGAATTAGCATTGAAGTCTCATTGTTCTTTTTCCAAAAGTTGTCTATTGCATCACTGCTTGAATACCAACTGGGGCTGCAGTTTTGTACAAGGTGAAAGCTGCCTGTGCATGCAAAGCCAGACAGTTCTCAAACAAAGCCTCTTTCAGACAAACTGAGAACTGTTGGTGTATCTCTGAACATGGTGTTTTCTTATGGGAAGCCTTAAGGTCAATATTCTGTACCCTTTATTGATTTCTGGACCCGTAGGTGCCAGAAGGACCATGTGAAGAATATTTTGTGGACGGCCTAAGGCTAAGGAAAGAAGTGCAGGAGGAATTTCATAAAATCTTTCAGTGTGGGAGGTATCTAGTATAATCCTTCAGTGCAACTGTAGCAATGGTTGACTTGTTTCCTACTTAATAGGACATGGCAAGTATTATAGAGCAGAACTTGAGCATAGTAAGTGAGAACGTACGTGCCTGTAAAGCCAAGCCTGCTTTATTCTGCCAGTGTGTTCCTGGAGGGCCCTAGCAGATGACAATACCTTGTTCCTCTATCTGTGTCACACTTGTTTTAATATCTCCATCCTCTTTTTTTTATATAGCCATGTTACTGAAGATAACCTTCTCTTCTGGAAGCAGAACCACAGTGAACAGATGAATCTTGTCAGCCAGACATTCCTCTGGTAGATCTCCCTCCTCATGGAGCACCACAGTGGGGAGGAGATGGACTCAAAAGAGGAGAGTCCTCAGGTGTGGGCTGACTCTGCTGAGCAGGAACAGAATACTGCTCAGGTGACTAGTGCCTTCCAGAGCTCTTGGTTTCTTCTTGGGCTGAACTGGGCTTGGTGTGGTGGCTTAACAAGCAGTCTTTCCTGTGCAGTCCTTTCCTAGAGTCTGGAAACTCAGCTATAAGCATGTCTGTAGTGATTTTGGACTAAGGCTTCAGCAAGTGAGCTGTGCAAACTGCAGCAGTGAATAGGCAGACATCTGAAATGAGCTAAACGAAACCAGCCAGTGGCTTCAGAAGTTTTGGTGTCCGAATATATGCATAACCATGTGGGAAAGTGAAAGGGTATTCAGAGTAATGAATATTAACCAAATCTGTGGTCTGTGGCAGCCTATTCTGATGGCATCAGTTGGAACTGTGGGTGGACCTGGGGGAAAGTAATACGAATATTTTTTTCCAGTCAGACATCTGGGTGGTGGGGAAGAGAGAAATGTTAATAGTTAGTGACTAATACAGTCAAGATTCTGATGTATGCAGCTAGTGCCTCTCTTTCTGAGAGAATGCAACAGAGAATTTCCAGAAGACTGTAAACTGATGTACTCTTTTGAATGTGGTATGTGCTGCATGTAATTTGACCCTCAAGCTGAGAAATTCTGACTCTCCTGGTAATTCCCAGCTTTGAAATTTGCAAAGAAAAGCAGTTTTCAGTGGCCTGTGTTCCCTTATCTCTACAATGGGATAACCATACTAGTGTTTGCACATGGCAATTGGAAGACTTAATTAGTTGTTGCAGAGTGCTCTCCCAATGTGCAGCACTGCACTGGGGTGTTTGCATGAGGATTTACTATACAGAATCAGCACTTAGCATCCCCAGGGGAGGACCAGGTAACTTCTGAGGCATAAGCTGGAAGATGAAACAGAGTAAATAAAATGTTGAACTATGACATCTATTTATGTGAAAGCATTTTATGTGAATATGGATTCTAAAACTAGGTTTCCTGCTAACTGTCCTATTTCTCCCATGTGCTCGAAATGGTTTTCAGCATGTCAAAAGATAAACATGTTCCTGTTGCCACTGGAATTAAGTATTCTAGCTTGTTTAAGGTCGGCCATTGATCATCATTTATGATCATAATGTTCTGTCAAAATCAACTTGTTTGGATTTAAACTGTGGCTCCAGACATAACTTGTTCCAGTAGTTCCTTGGAATCATTGCTTAATGCTTTCAGGTACATGTTTCTCTGTTTAAAGAGTTGAATTTTCTCCTGGTACTGCATGTGCATACTACAGAGAAGCAATCTCACATACACCATTGCTTCCTCAGGATAGGTGCAATACTATTACTTGAAGCAGCATCAAAGTTAATAGATTCTGTTAGCCCTTCATCAAACAGAAAAAATTGCCTCCAACTACAGAACTAGCTGAGTGAAGTAATTATCATAAATCCAGAAAGCAATACGGGAATAAAGGAGAACAATATACCAATAAATCCCACAGATACACCAGTTCATAACTGAGCTTGCTTTCTCTTATGAATTTTCAAAGGATGGTCGAAGAACTAGTTTTTGGAAGGTGCCCTTTATGTGAGTTAGATTTGGAGTTAAAATGCAGAGGAGAACCAGAAAACAATGGTAGTGCTTATGTCCAGATGCTAGCATAATTCAGATGAGGTTTTAAACTGGTTTAAAAGTCATTGGCCAGGCAGCTGGGACACAAGGCAAGCTCTGCATTCCAAGGCACGGATATGGTTTGCCTTGCTTCCCACAGGCTCTGTGTTTCTCTTGCAGGTACACTTTGTCCCCGACGGGGGGACAGTGGCACAGATTGTGTACAGTGAGGAGCAGGAGCGGCCCGCGCAGCAGGTGGTGTACGCGGCGGACGGCACCTCCTACACCTCCGTGGACACCTCGGAGCACACGCTCGTTTACATCCACCCCGTGGAAGCTACGCAGGCATGTGTGCTCTGGGCCCACCCCCTTTGGGTGCCTAGCAAACAAAACAAGCTCGGTGGAGATGAAAGCCAGTTAGCAGCCAAGGGGATGTGACTGCAAAATAGCAGGCAGCTGCTCTTAACACTTTTATCTGCCTATTGCTGAACAGGGACTTGGTGCTGTTCATTTGTCTGATGTGCAAATGTGGGGATCAAAGGATGTGGAGGCTATGAATTAGGAAATGCTGGTTATTTCACTGAAGGTGGATGAGATGATCATTAAATCAAAGCTGTGTTCCAAAACACAGATAATCTCTCCAGAAATTCTGTCTCTGTATTCAGTAAAAAGCTAAGAGGAATCGATGTGCCTTCTGGAAAAGTCCTTGTTTTGCATAGCACAGTTCTCATAATTGATAGTTAAAATAACAGTCCTGTCTTTCTGTAGAGGATCTCACTGTATTCAATCTAATTTTGTAGTTTCTCTTCAGAGAAGTTGTTGATTTTTATAGCCCTGAGTTCTTTCGCTTCTTCATAACTCTATCAAATAGCCTTTATTATCTGGCAGCATATCTTCATATGGGCTTAATACAGCATGCATCTGTTCCTCTGTAGACAGATACAAAAAAAGAGGAAGAGGCACACTTGAGAGAATGTTTTAGCAAGTCTGTGCTGACAGGACAGATTAGCAATGCTCCAAAGTGCACATACTTGACACCTGCAGCAATGCTGGCATAGCCTCGTGTGCATGGTCTCTACGTGGTGGAATGTTCTGAGAGGATATCTCCTAGGTAGTTACTGACCAAGTAACAGCCAAACTCTGAATACTATCACTTTGTCAGAAGAGATGTAGTATTAAGACACTGTCATGCAACTGAGATGAAATTATTGAAGCACTAATGGAATTTGTATGATGCCATGCTTCATTTTCTTGGAGCCAGTCTGCTACAAGCTGAGATATTTCAAGGTTTGGCAAAGAAAGCAAGGCTGACCTCAGTCAGTACTTAATTTTCATTTGAGTCTTGCTTTTCCTAGTGGGAAGCCTTAAAAAAATCCCATGAAGCATGTTAGGTATATAGATGAAAAGTGGCACATAAATACAATATTACACTTTTATGGAGCATTACCTAGTTTTTAGTTTAGTCTCTGTCTGTAGGTTCATATGGGTAAGTTGAATTAATCTGCTGTGGTAACAGGCAGGTTAGAAATTGGCAGAGGTTCAAATGTGTGTTGCTTCTTGGTGGTAGGGTAATGGTTGTATGAATTGGGAGTAACCAAGCCCAAGGGCAGTTTGATAAGCCTTCTTCCCTTTGTCTAGACTCTGTTTACAGATCCATCCCAAGTGGCTTATGTCCAGCAGGATGCCACCACCCAGCAGGTAAGGAAGAGATGTTACTGGCCTTGGGCCTGAAACTGCTACCAAAGGTAAAGGGACATTGTTGTTGTGCTAGAGTGCAATAAACTATCTCTGAATTTGCCAGCTAGCAGTCTTCATGAAGTCAGGTGTTGTCATCCCAGGGGTCAAGGGCAAAAAGCTTATGATAACAGCCACAACTGCCTTGACTAGCTTGTGCATGAATGACAATAAAAGTTAAGAGAGTTTGAGTTTATTCCTTTCAATTCATGTTCAACAAAAACACTAATTCATTGCCCCAGATATAAGAAATCTTTCAACTGTGTCCTTTTAAATAATCAGTGAGTTGATGTGACTGACTTCATTTTAGTGTATGGCTGCTCTGGGTTTGCAGTTGTCCTCATACAGATTCTGATCCAAATGCCTGTAAGTCCCTAAAACACTCAAGGGATGGAAACTTTGGATCAAATTCTAGGTTTACTAGAAACTTCCCAAGGAATTAATTGTAAATCCTGAAGAAGTTCAGTTACTGGCTCCCTTTCCTTACCAGGGCAGCCCAGGTCTGGTGTGGATGTGAGCATGAAGTGGGCTAGGAGAGGTATAAAATTGGAGCTCATGTTTTGCTGATTGTTCTTGTTTTCCTCTGTCGTGGATGGGGAGGTTTTGTTGTTAACTTCTCTAGTATCTCTGGGGGCTGCATTATGGCAATCTATGCTGCTGCAGCTTCACCTCCACCACTGGGTGCAGTTTTGGGCACTGCAGTATAAGAAGGATATGAAGCTGTTGGAGAGCATCCAGAGGAGGCCACAATGTGATGGTGAAGGCTCTAGAGGGGAAGCTGTATGAGGAATGACTAAAGTCACTTGGGTCTGTTCAGCCTGGGGAAGAAGAGACTGAGGGGAGACCTCATCATGGTCTGTAGCTTCCTCACAAGGGAAGCAGAGGAGCAGGAGCTGAGCTCTTCTCTCTGGTGACCAGTGACAGGACCCAAGAGAACAGCATGAAGCTGTGTCAGGGCAGGGTTAGGTTAGATATTAGGAAGAGGTTCTTGCCCCAGAGGGTGAAAAGCATTGGCACAGGCTCCCTGGGGCAGCAGTCACAGCACCAAACCTGACAGAATTCCAGAAGCATTTGGACAATACTCTTAGACACACCGTGTGACTTTTGGGATTCTCCTGTGCATAGACAGGAGTTGGGCTTGATGATCCTTGTAGGTCACTTCAACTCAGCACATTCTATGATTCTATGAAATTCTCCACTTGTCATAGAGACTTCAAATCATTCCTGCTTGGTACATCTTTAAAGGCAGGTGTGAATGGACCTGTTAGAGCTGGGTCATTGCTAATGCCATCATTAAAATGGGAATTTATTGGCAGTGTTGGGGCAGAGTGAAAGGTTGAATGTGTACTGAGAAGAGATTTTCTTCTTGCTGAAAGAAACTGAGGCATAGGCAGGAAATGATATGACTGACACAGTAAAGGTGTTGCCTATTTCCTTCCTGTTCTCTGGAGGTATTTGGAGTGTCATTCTGGAATCATCAGTTTCCTTGCATTAAGAAACCAAGAAATCCTATTTAATTGTCTGAAAGCTCATCATTTAACAATAAAAATCTGATCTAATTAAAAGTAGAGGTGGCATGCAGTGCAAATGACACTCTGACAGCAGAGGTTGAGTGGTGGTGTTATCCCACATTGAGCAGCAAGGGCATGACCACTTGTCTGTGTGTCCTCAGCCTGTCCTCCCTTCCACCAGCAGTGCCAGCAGAGATGTTCCTTTGCTTGTGAATAGTTTGTCCCTTGTGGTGGCAGCTCCTGCCTTTGCAAGTTTTTTTACATCAGCATTTCATGTGCGACATGCCTGAACTGACAGCAAATGCTCAAATAATAATTAAAACTCCTCTTGTCTTTCAAAAGAAACTTCATTTTAAAAAGAAATGGGAAGGTTTTTACAAATAATGCCTTTATTCCTTGCAGTGTCTGACATGGAAGTGAAAGGAAGGATCTGTTTGAAGTGTGTTTAGTAGTAGGAAATGCTAATATGAGGTACAAATAGTCACAAGCTCGTGTGAACCTCTGACTGCTGGCAGACCTGGAGGTGTGCCACTGAATAATGATCCCTTTTCTGTTGGCACTTGGCATCAGCAATGTCAATAGCAGACAGCCTGGTTCAGCTGTCATCTTGGAGGCTTCTTGCTCACTCTCACACAGTTCCTTGAAGTCTTTTTGCTGTAGTTTGTAAGCAGTTTCATAAATTACTCTTAATATCTCTTTAAACAAAACAACTAGATTTGAAGTTTTATGACTGTCTGCTTACATTATGGATTTTCTTGTCTGCTCCTTCACTGCTGCCACCATTTGCTGTTCTTAGATTTATCTGGTGTTTATTAACACTCTTGTAGAGGAACAAGGGCTTTAATTTAGCATAAAAGCTGTTTAACAGTCAGAGGCACAAACTAGAAGCCACATGATGTCAGCTGTAGGGAAGGATGAAAAATCACATGAGATAACAGTGCAAATTCCTGTATAGATAAGCAGGGAACAAAAGACAAGAAAGGTGATTTGTAGGATCTTAATTCTACTCTGGTTTATTGCTGAATGAATGGGAGCAGTATGGAAATACACACACACAAGAAAAGAGTATGAAAGCAACCAAAATGTGTAGAGTGACCAGATAATCAAAGAAAAAGTAATTGTTGGAATCTTCTCATTTAAGTGCTTGACCTTCGAATGAGGTCAATGCACTCTCTTGATTTTAGAATGGATTTTGGTTTATTTGAGAAAAAGAAAGATAGGGAAAATAGAGGAGTTGCTTCTTTTTCCTGCTTTACCTCTTCCCTCCAAGTGTTAATTTGGAGGCAGAAGAGAAAAAGATCCCAGCCACTGGTTTTACCCAGAGCTAAAGGGCTCCCTCACATCCATACTGCAGTTTGGACCCAGGCTGGAGAGGACCTTAAATCAAACCCAAAGTGGGAGAAAGGAAATTCAGAAGCTTCAAAATCTAGGCTGAGTTTTGAAGCCTTTCCCTTTGCCCCTGGATCTGCAGGTTTTGTCCCAGTCCATCGTCCTTACTGGAGAACTGCTGGAGGTTTTGCCCTAGTGCAGGACTGCAGGAAGCTTTGCATGCAGGGCACTGCCCATGTGTAAGTGACTGATGAAAATGCTGCAGTGCTAAAATGAGTGCCTATAATTTTAGGTAACTGTGCTCTTGCCTGCTGCTGCTCAGAGCATGAATCCCACCAACCTGTCCGTGCTCGGCAACGTTGCCGAATCCCCCCAGCAAATGGCTCTGGAGCAGGCTCCACAAGCAGATAGAGTAAGTTGCCAGGCACCCTCTTCTTCTCAATGTACAACTGCACTGATTTCATTGCTCCATTGTCTCCAGTGATGCAATACGTCTGAGTGATTGGGGAGAAGATGTGAAGAAAGCTCTAGCACAGATTTGTGCTGTCTTTCATAGTCTCACCATGGAATGTGTGGGGGGTTTTTCTTTAGGAGACATCATGTATTTAACAGAGAGAGAAACTTGTTGTACTGATTATTCTATCTTGAGCAGCCACCTTAAAATACTCTTCTCATCTCCGAAAAGCAAAGTTAGCAGAAGGTGTAATGCTGACTGTCACGTAGGACCAACAGCCACTGGGTCTCTTTGCCAGACAGCTTTCCTGTGGGGTGAATTTCTTGCTCTCTATCTCAGAATCCTGTGTGGGTGGTGGAATATTCTCTGCAGTGCACTTCAATTATTTTTTTGTGTGTGTGTGGTTTTGCTGGAAAAGAAAAGCATAAACTTTGAGTGAAAGAATACAATGCCCTCAGCTGTCCTCCATGTCCCATCGTTTCTGTCTAAGTCTCTGTGTTATCTCATCCCTTATTGATCTGTGTGCGTGTGCTCTGGAGATTGCATTTGATTGTATGATAGGAGAGAGAAAAGATCATGTGCCAAAGTGCAGGATTCTCTCCTTTGTGCAGGAGTTAAAATACAGCCTTAGGCTCTAGCTAGTTTCCACAGAGCCTGGACCTTGTTTCAGACTTTCTGTGAGGGCCTAGAACTTCTGATACCATTTTCTTCTCCCAGGAAGTCAGTCCTTGACAGAGTAGAGCTAGATAGTGACACAGAGGTGTCCTGAGTGAGGCTGCCAGTGACAGCAACAGCAATGCAGAACATCCCTCAGCAGTCATTTATCATGGCTCTTCATTTTCCCCTGTCCTTCTTTCTAATACCAAAAGAACTGGAAAGGGTAAACTGGCAAGAACCTTCCTTGCTTGTTTTGGTAAGCTTTTCTTCCTGGATCAATTTGGATTGTTTGTGCTTTCTCTCCTCAGGCATCATTACCGGTGCATAACCAGATGTTACCTCCTATGGAGGCAGTGGATAGTTCTGACCCTTTAGCACCTCTGCAAAATCAGATGGGAAGCATGGAATCAAAAGAGGAAGATGATGAGGATGAAGATGAGGAGGAAGATGGAGAAGACACTGACATGGATGAATGGGATCCAGATCCCCCTCGGCCATTTGATCCCAATGATTTGTGTAAGCATATGAAGTAGGATGTAATGTGTTAGCTGCCCTACTCTCTTTCCTTTCCCCTCCATCAGCTGTTAAATGGAGCCCAAAACTATTCAGATTTTAGCAGTAATAAGCAAACCCCTTTATACCCAAGAAAGCAGACTCCTATTGAACAGACAAGGTTCTGCCTTAGGTGGAGTCTCTGAGCTGTGGTGTTTGTCATTTTGCAGAAGGTTGCCCCCTCTAATGTTTCAGAACAGACAGACTATTGGAATAAGTGTTCCCACAGCTGCACCAAAGATGTATATAGAGAGATAAGACAGTCTCCTCTGAGCTGGTCTGGGAGTGCCTGCCTGACAGTTATGTCCTCTCTGACTTTGTGTTGTAGGGTGTGAAGAGTGTAATAATGCCCATCCCTCCGTGTGCCCAAAGCATGGACCTTTGCATCCCATCCCCAACAGGCCTGTGCTGACCAGGGCAAGAGCCAGCCTGCCCTTGGTGCTCTATATAGACAGGTTCCTGGGAGGGGTCTTCTCCAAAAGGCGCATCCCTAAACGCACCCAGTTTGGACCTGTGGAAGGACCCCTGGTTAGACAAACTGAACTCAAAGACTGCTATATCCACCTGAAGGTAAGGCTCTGCATGCCAGAGAAGAGAAGGGAGCAGTTTGGGCTGAAGCTCTGGTTTTCATGGCTTTGTCCCTCTGCCAGGGTCAGTTACTGCACTGGAGGGGTTACATCCACCTCTGTAGGTGACTCAGGAAAACCTAGATTGCTTTGGCTTGAGATCTACTTCCTGTTCCTCAGGGAGACTCAATAACCATGTGAATATTTTGGCATTATGGTGTTAGGATGTATAGGATTCATCATGTGGAGTGCTGTGAATCACTCTTGCATGGGCTGAAGCAACATCTGGACATAAATCTAGCAGCCCCATCTGGGGATGTTTGGCAGTTGTTATTTTGTGTTGTGTTGTAACTCAAGTTAAAATTATTTTTTCTTCCCCTTTCCCTCCTCTCCCCCACAAGATGTAGGGGAGAGGAGAGATTTTTCTCCCCTTCCTCATGCCAAGTTGTTTTGGGAAGCAGGACCATATTTCTCCAATCCTTCAGAAGACTGGAAAGGGTTTAAATGAGTCTTTGTGGATGGTGCTGCCTATTGTCCTTGTGAAGAGAGCAGGAAAGAGATGGGAAATCTCCAATTTACCAACTTTCCATTCCTCTTGGTACAAAAATTAACAGCTGACTTTTATCCATTTATTTACTGATTTCATGATAGGAGTTGGTCTTTTATTTGCTGGAGATTCGGTCCACAGTCTTAGGAGCACTGATGGTCAGTGCCTGACAAGGCAGTTGTGGCCACAAGCAGATTGAGGCACCCAAGAGAAGCTCAGCTTAAAGAAGCACTGCTTCCAGCTTGAGACAGTGTCACACTCCAGGAAATGAAAGGAGAGATGGGTCTGCCAGTTAGAAACATCTGACTACTGGGATCCTATAGCCTGCTCAAGCCACAGCTTCCCGTGTCTCACTTATAGCCACATGTCAAGTGCCTGACCCTTGTAGTGGATGCTTTTGCCTTTGAAAGCCAGGGAAGTGTCCATCATGTCTCCCTAGTTAAGTCTCTACCTGTTTGTTTTTCAAAGTGCTGCCTGTTTCTGGCTCCCTGTTAGCAAAGAGAGAAAACTAGCTCTTGCCTTCATTGCTTTCCTAATGTAAAGTTGCATGGGCACAGGAGTTGGGTTTTTTAGGAGCTCAAAGTCTTTGGAAGCTGCTGCCAGGCAGTTACAGTCACATGTAATTGGATTTTGCTACAGGTTTCCCTTGATAAGGGTGACAGAAAAGAGAGAGATCTGCAAGAGGACCTGTGGTTTGAACTGTCTAGTGAGGCTCTGTGTAACTGGATGATGTTTGTGCGGCCAGCTCAGAACCACTTGGAGCAGAACCTGGTAGCATATCAGTATGGCCACCACATCTATTACACCACCATCAAAAACGTGGAGCCCAAGCAGGAGCTCAAGGTATGGCATTGCTTCTGTTCAATGGCTTCTTGTTCTACTGATGAAATCAAATCATAGAGTTACTACCTAATAAGTGCATCTCCAGGTGCCCCAAATGATTGCCCTAACCAGTTTTAGGGCTTTTATTCTCTGATAAAGCACATGATGGCCTGAATCAAATGTCCCTGAAGTCAGAAAGTAGTTAGCTACCAATTCAAGGCTTTTAAATGAGCTTTGGCTCAGGTATAAAATGAGGAAGTTTGAAATCAGAGCATATAAATGAGATGTCTGTCACTGTCATGCTTTACACTGCATAGATTTTGCTGATGCAATCTAATTTTTATTGCAGCAGTCTTACTCTTTTTAGTCCTGTATGCCTTTGACTTGTTTTCTGGTGCCTTAAGTGAATATGTCTCTCACTTTACCTGCCTTTCCTGGAACTTTTGACACTTTGCATATGGAAAATGATAAAGGATATTGTGACTTTCTTGTGAGTTGTTTTTTGTTCCCTCTAAAAATGTACTGATTTGAGCTCAAACAGTGTGGCTGGCTGAGATGGCCTCAGTTTTCAACACCTTTTGGGGAACTGGGAGGAACCAAAAAAACTTGCATGTCAGGAAATCATTTGTTGTTCTTCAAATCTTTCCTTGCATGTAAATTTCAACAGTTTAACAGAAAGAAAGGTTTTAAACTCACTTAGCTAAACCAGGGCAAAAGTCTGCTGAGTTTTAGGAGTAGGATTCTTTCTGGTTTCTCTGAACTCAGTCCTTAATTTGTTTAAGCTGACTCACTAGAAACCTTGTTAATCCATTTTAAGTGTATCCAAACATCATTTTCTCAATCAATTTGAAATCAGACTTTCATTAAATCTGCACAGACTTGCCTCTAGAAGCACCATTTTTCTTGGTTTATGTGTTAGTGGTGTCTTTTGGGGTAGAGTTGGTTTGGTAATTGAAGGCAAATTACCTGGGCTCTGTAATGTGTTTTCCTCCCCAAGGCTGTGAATTTAGGGCATTTGTATAAATCTTATCCAAAGATTGAAATAGGAGGATCAGTCAGTTAAGTTGAGAACTTCTCTATTGCATGACAGGTAAGTCTGGGAGCTCCAGGCTTTTTCTTTGTCCAGCTAGTGAGATTCCTGTACTGAGTCTTTGAAGGAGTTAGTAATGCCACTCACCACTGCTCTGAAAACACCTGTGGCCCACTGCAAGTTTAAACTTGCCCACATTTTTCACATTGAAAATCTGTTCATGCCTTCTTTAAGAAATCAATTCTGAAGTGGAACCTTTGTAATCAAACAGTAAGAGAAATGGGAGAAGATGCAAGAATTCTCAGCTAAGCATGAGCAGCTGATCTTGGGCTCTGACAGACTGTGTCTTTGTGCCTCCTGGGGTTCTCTCTGCTGAAGGCTTCCTAAATCCCCTGTGTAAGGAAAGCAGGGCCATTGTGCTGCAGCCTGGCAGAGCTTTGTTCTGGGAAGCAGGACCATATTGCTCCAATCCTTCAGAAGACTGGAAAGGCTTTAAATGAGTCTTTGTGGATGGTGCTGCCTATTGTCTTTGTAAAGAGAGCAGGAAAGAAAATGGGAAATCCCCAAGTTACCAACTTTTCCATTCCTCTTGGTACAAAAAGTAACAGCACTGCTAACATCCATCCCTAACAATCCTGCAGTCAGGCCTAAGGAGATTAATGTTATTTCCTTTGGACCACTGGTAGCCATGTGTGAGATTAACATTCATATTAGGAGGCTATACCTTCAAATTAAATGGATATGCTTTCTGAGCAAAGCTCTTTTATTCCTCAGTGGGGGCATATTGATCTCCACAGGCTTTATTATTGAGGATGAAAGGAGCAATAAGAGTTAGTGGTTGAGGCAAGTGAAGTAAATGTATTGCTTAAAAACCATTTTCAAATGAATTCTCTTTAGTTTTGTTTCACTTAAGTGTTGCGTTGTTTTGTATTCCTGCTGCAGGTGTGGTATGCTGCCTCTTATGCAGAGTTTGTGAACCAGAAGATCCATGACATATCTGAGGAGGAGAGGAAAGGTAACTTGGGCTCTTCTGCTCTCAGATTTTGCAGTGTAATGGGGCTGGGTGTTGTATTTCTTAATTTTAAGTACAGGGTCTGTATAGCACTCCCAGATTTCTACTAGGTTGAGAAGGTTCAACCAGGTCTAGGTTGTATTATTGGGACTTATTTCCACTAACTTTTCTCATGCTAATGTTACAATAACTTAACCTTTTGCTTCAGTCTCTGGGAAGCATTAGGTTGCTACGGGAAAGAGGTATGCTTCTATACTTGATGTCTGATGTTGAGTCTGTGTCATAAACCAAAGTACTGCTGCTTTAGACTGAGAAATTGCTCTTGGCTTCTCCAGGCTTATACCAGAGACAATTCTAGAGGTGCTCTTCCACAGAGGGGGAAATTTCAAGATCTCCCTGAATTTTATGGTCCATGTGAATTGTCCCCAGTGACCTCTTTCTTTTTCTGATGAGCCACAGTTCAGAGGGGATAAAAGCAAAGCTAAATGGAGCAGTGCAGGCTCTTCTGCAGCCTGTCTAACCTTCAGGGGAGAAATACGGCCCACAGAGGACAAGAAAGCTTGGGGAAAAAGATGAGGCATTTAATTAGTGGTGACTGAAATGCTGTCATTGACCTTTCCAATTGAACCTAGTTCTCCGAGAGCAAGAGAAGAACTGGCCGTGCTACGAGTGCAACCGGCGCTTCATGAGCTCAGAGCAGCTCCAGCAGCACCTCAACTCCCATGACGAGAAGCTGGACTTCTTCAGCAGGTACTGAAAGCTTTAGACTGGTCTGTGTACCTCTGTGCTGCTTCCCCAAACTTGCAGAAAGCAGGGCCTATGTCCTACAGATCTTACTGACTGACTTGGGTACCCATGAGAGTGTAGCTTGGCACTAGGACATAAGGATATGGCAGCACAATGCTGGCTGGTAAAAGAGACTTGGTGAAAGAAGTAGCTTGAGGGAAATAAAATACTGGTGATGTGGGTTTGTTTTTTCACCAGTGACTTGAAGAATTGCAATATTTCAGTATCACAGTATTGAAATATTGATGCTTCTCAGATAGATGCAGATACAGAGCTTGGAGAACAACGCTTCTAGTGCTTTGGCTCTCTGTGGGGCTGGCAAGATAGGTTATCCTGGCCTATTAAAAGCTGAATCTACAAACATCCATCAGAGAGCAGAAGACATTGGTGTGTCTTCTTTTTTTCTGAAGCTTAACAAGTAGCTGTGTTTTGTTTTGGGTTTGGTGGGGTTTTTTTGACACAGAAACTTGTTCCCTTCAGTTTACTGCCTGACATCAATGGCCAAGTGCCTTTTGGGGGAAGGATGAAAAAGCTAAAACATCAAACCTTTATGGCTTCAGATTTTAAATTGGTTTCTTTGTACACATGTTCCATCTAGCTAAAAATGCTTTCCAGCACACTGTACACTGGGGTGTTGGAAGTAGGAGAGTTGCCATGGCAGAAGACTTGCTAGAAGCTAGTAGTCCTACTGCTCCCATGATTACTGAAATAAATTCTAATGTGTTCTGGACTTTGTCTCAGAGCACAAAATAAACAGACACCAGCCAGTAGCCTGGTCCTTTGCTGCCAGAATTTCTGCAGATGTTATTATTTACTGCAGGCCATTGTTACTGAGTTGAATGGGTGAATAGTGATGCTGAGAAAGAAGGCAGAAAATCAGTGGAGATTCCAAATCCATCTTTTCTGTCTCTAACCTGGAGCACTGTCTGTTCTGCAGAGCCAGAGGCCGAGGTCGTGGGCGAGGGAAGAGGAGGTTTGGGCCAGGGAGACGTCCAGGGCGCCCTCCCAAATTCATGCGTCTGGAAGTAACCAGTGAAAATGGGGAGAAGTGTGAAGAAGGGACTCAGGTATACTTTGGGGAATGGAGAGGAGGTAAAAAACCCCAAATCATGCAGGATGTCAACTCTTGACAAAATTGAGGGCGTGCTTTGGATTTCTACCCAAGTAATTCTTAGTTTTCTAGCTGTATTTCTCTGCCAGGAGAGGAGCATGCTACTTTCCCTCTATAAAAAGTATAAAATCACTTGGTTTTTTACAGCACTTAGCAGTGAGATAGGTTATTGTGGCAGTTTAGCAGCATCACAAAAGTAATTTAGACAGTAAAAGTGTAATGGGAATTTAGGTTCGTGTTTGTCCTTTCTGGAACAGGAGGTCAGAGCCTGCACTTAGAACTGCTGCTGGTGGAATTAAATCAGTTTGAGCTATGATTCTTTAGGATGTTTTAATATTAACAGAAAGGCCTCCTGTAGACATACTTAATGCAAAATGTTCTTTTGCTTATAGCTGTAGGTTATATTCTGTAGGGATCTCATATGATGCATTTAAGCAAAAGGCTAAATTCTCTCTGCTGCTGACCATGCTTAGGTTACAACTGAGTTCTTCCCTGAAAGGTGTCAGAAGGGATCAGTGGCTCTGTTTTATGACTTAGCTGGAGTGGTAATTGTCCTCTGGCATCTCTCTGGGTCGTGGCTCAGTGCTGACTCAGAGGGAGGAATGTATCTGTTGCCTGTGAATGCCTGCAGCTTGTTCTCTGAGTGTGCAGGGTTGCCTTAAATGTTACATTAAGCACAGGCAGCTGTGAGCTCACCCTCTGCAAGCTGACCTGACACAAGCCAGCTCCATTTAGACAAGTAAGCAAAATGCTGTGCCCAAACTCTTAACTCTGGAGAGACAGGGCTTACTGGGCACAGACCCATGCTAATGGCTAAATGGCCCCTGGGCTGGAGGTGGTTCACATCCTGCTGGCTTGGAGCATGGCCCAGAGCTAGCTCACGTGCGTGTGTACAGCTGAGCAGGGTCATGGTTATGTCCCAAGCCTTTGAAGGTCTGTCCACCTTGCTAATGACTAGGAACCAGTTCATCTGCCAGAGAACTTGAGGCTTAGGGTGCTGTGAGCACAGTTTAGTATCAGCAAGTGTGAAAACTAGCCACCTAGACCAGTTCTAGACATCTGGCTAGGGTATGGCTCTACTAAGTGTCCCTCTCTAGGAGGCATTCACAGTTTCCAACAGCTGCAGTCCTTCTGGCACCTCCCTGTTTTACTTCTCCCACACATGCTTTTGTGCTTTGACAGTACCAGCCTTGAGCTGATAAACTTTTGGTGTTCTGTTTTCTAGCTTGGGCTTTTAAGTTTCCTTAGCTGCAGTAACTAAAACCAAGTCAGGATCTATTTTTTTTTCTTGTAATATGAGAGGATTCCATTCCAGAGGAGTTATTGGAACTTAGATGGAAAGAATGTAGATTTTTTGCCCTGTGCTTTCTGCTCGCTTTCCTTTTATGCTAATGCCAAAAAGGAGGAAAACAGCTTTATGTGATAAATGTAAGTAATGTATGCAGCTGGGTAGATGCAGAGCTTGGAAACTGGATAGCAAAACACACCCCACACAGTATAATCACCTCATTTGTCACTCTCTAGTTCAGCACTCCAGCTAGTTTGTTAGAAAGGAGAAGACACTGCATTAACACCACATGGTAATGCCTCAAAGTGACAACAGCAGCAAGACAGAAATTCTCTGCTTTCCCTGATCTGCACTAGTCACTTTGGCTGTACAATTTCTCACAGGTCAGCCTGTGTCACCTGTGGTTAAAACAGCAATAATCATGAGTCCAGGAGAACTTGCTTGGCCATTAAGAGCTGGGTCATTTGGCTTGTGCCTGATCAGACCATTTGATGGGCAAGACAGTTGCCTCCCTGCAGTGCTGAATGTTGTTGCTGTGGGTGGAGGTGATCTGCTGAGAGCAGCAGTGGAGCACAGTAGGAAAGTGTTAGTGCAGAGATGGTTTGTTTATTGCTTGTGTGTAAGTACCTTGAGGTCTTGTTGTGTGCTGAGTGTTATCAAAGCACTTGCAGTGGGTGGGGGGAATAATGACTGGCTGTATGATTTACGATTTCAGGACTTGCTGCATTTTTCCAGCAAGGGGCAGTTTGATGAAGCTGGACAGACCCCACTGAATGGGCTGGAGCAGCAGGAGCAGACTCCAGTGGCAGCAGAGCCACAGGTGGCACTGGAGCAGCAGGCGGAGAGCCACCCGCTCCAAATGCAGCCGCAGCCCGAGGAGAGCGCGCTGCCCACGCAGAGCACCATGACAGCAGATGACATGAGGAGAGCAAAGCGCATCAGGGTAAGCCAAGAGGAGCACATCTTCTCTCCCCCTCTCCATTTGCTCAGAGCTGTGTGCCAGGACCAGCTGGTCTCTTTCTTTCACTGTCATATCCATTTCTAAATCCTGAATAAAGCATCTCATTCCTAGCAATTTTCTTTGCACTAAGAGGAAGACAAATCTCCTGTAAAGAACTAGTATCTCATGAAATGCTAGGGAGAATTGGTCACCAGTTGAAGCTGAGTCAATTCCAGCACAGTAATTCTTCCTTAGAAGCACAGACCATCCAAGCTGGCAGGCTGGAATGCTTCAAACAGCCTGCTGAATCCTGGTGCTGTGGCACAGACTAATGACTTGTTACAGCACCATCTGTGTGTCTCAGAACTCTTCTCTTGCAAACAGTTGCCAAAAAGGAACCATGATTTCAGTTTAGATCCACTTAGTTGATGATATTTAGTAATAAAATCCTTTCTTGGGGTAAGAAAAACCTGCCTGTCTTTGCTTAAAACCTGTGTGGAGAGCTTTGTGTACCAACAGCAAGCACTCTGAGCCTGAGCTTTGTGTCAGCTGGGTGAGCTGTTTTTTCTATGCTATGTGTGGGAGGGAAATGATTCAAGCAAATAATCCTTCAAGCTGTGTAACTGTGTGATTGGTTTATTTAGCCTAAAATCTTCTTTTTCTTTTTCTCCATGTGTAAAATTGTGATTACAGAAAGGAACAGCTGCAATTGGAGTAAGACTTCATTTTTAGGGGATGAGAAAGGATTGGAAAAGGGTTGGGTAACTGAGTGTTGTAGGAAGATGTTGAGCCATATTTTGCCCTCAAATGATAGCAATATATATGCAAGAGCAGTGGTTGTGTTAGCCCATAAATGCAGCAGCATATCTGGAAGGAAAAATTTGGCTCAGGCACATTAAGACTCCAGAGTTTTTAAGCATATAAAATGCTTGCACTCTCTGAATGGCAAGTTTCTACCTGTAATTTGATTTTTCTGAGGGGAATTTACTGAATGCACTGAAGGGTGGAGAACAGAGTTTGCAGACAGATACTGAGTGTTTGACAGTAAAGAGCATGGATATTTACTGCCTGCAATAAGCCACAGCTTCCTCAGGAGAAAGTTGAGGCCTGAATGTGATGGGAAGAGAAAGTGTTGCCTGTTTCCCTGAACTTTTGAACCAAAGAAGTGAACTTAAGATCCTCCTAAAGAGTAAACATGGGTAGAAAGAGACAGAAATTCTCAAGTTACTTCTTTGTCTTGAGACTTCCCTTTTCCCTGGAAATTCATCACAAATAGATGACAACTAAGAGGAGTGCAGTGGTGGTGTAGTCCTTGGTGACATGTTTGTATCTCCAAGTCTCCCTGACTTCCCATACATCTGGCAGCTCATGTTCTGCAGAATCCTGGAGATGATTGAAGACTGGGGCACTGGCAGAATGGCAGATGGATGGTTGCAGAGCACCTTTCCCTATTGCATCAGCCTGTAAGCAATGAGAACCCAAGAGAAGAGCAAACTGGCAGCAAGCAGTACTTTCGATGCACTGAAAAATCACAGCAAGCTCTAGCAGCCTGTGAGCACTCAGTGCAGCTCTTCACAGCACCTCCTGACAATAACAAGTATATAAGCAAGCAGACAGTTGGTTTTCAGGTGTGCAATACATCATTCACTTCCAAGAAACAACTAGAAAGTCTTGCCTCCTGATTTTAATGTGGAGGAGACCTGTAGCTCTAATTCTTCCTTATTGCTCATGTAGGATTTAATTATCAAAACCAGTAATTCTTAGTGAATTGCTTCAACTTGTCTAAGGCAGAGATGCTCTGAGAGTGCTTTCATTCTAGCTGCAAGCACTGATCTGTAGTGCCCAAAGGTTCAAGTCTTGATAGGATCAGTTCATTTTTTAGCCTCAGCTTTAGAACCTGTGGAGTTTCCTTGGAGATCAGACCTTGGATATGTCCTTAGAGGTATACCCACCCTTCCAGATACTCTTGTGACAAATCAGAGGAACCTTGGGATCTGAGTATAATGAGTATTTACTTGTAATCCAGTTCTGGGCAGTGTCCAGGGCGTCTAGGGGCTGATCCCAGAAACATCTGCATTTCCAAACTGCCTTTTTTCATAGAGACATGATCCTAAAATGTCCTTTGTGTAGGTGACTGCTTTACTCAGAGGAAGGAACTGGCAGGGATAGGGATATGACTTGGAAAGCACACTGAAACAAATGCAGCCAGCTGTATAACAAAGGGGGCAAACAGTAAGAGGTTAAGAAAATTCCATGCTCCTTAACTTTTTCACTCTTTTAGTCCTTGCCCTGTTGTCATCCTGCCCTAATTATTCCCTCCTGCTAAAGCATTTCATTCTCACTGTGGCTCTGCAGTGCACATGACATCATTATTAATCAACTCTGAGAAAACAGGAAAGGTCACAAAACCCCTTCAAGATTAGCTGTGGGTTTTTATCTTTGCTCTTTAGCTGCCTGTGGGCAGTTACTAACTACAGGGGAAACCTTGCAGATCTGCTTAGTGCTTCCAGAGGCAAACACCTCAAAGGAGTTTTGCCTGAGTAAATTCCAGCTAGAGGAGCTGGCCCTCCTAGTGACCTGCAGAAGCATGACTATAGCAGAAGTCAAGGCTTCTGTTTTAAAGTCCCTTGCATAACATGAGTATTTTTCTCTCTCTCAATGCTGCCTGCTCAGCTGGAGCTGCAGGTAGGTTTGATTTGGATCTTTTTGCCTCATTTTTGCTGTATCTGGTTGGATGGTAGGTCACAACATTGCCTTCCATCTTGTTCTCTCCAACCTTCAGTTCAGTGTTTCCTGATTGACCCACATTGTAAACTGTCACATTTGTTCTTCTTTAAGCAACTAATGCCCAGAACTAAGGTTTATCTGCATAACAATTTGCATTCTGCTAGTTCTTTTCATACTCATTCACCTTAAATTTACTCTTATAGTAAACTGCATGGATGAAATACTTCAACAACCATCTTAAAGTTTGGGAGGATTTGTTGGTGCAGTTGTTTGCACTGGATCAATGTTATCAGTTAATGAGACAACAACTTGGCTCTCTTTCTCTGTTTTTATAGTTGATAGCTTATCTAACCAAAGAGCAGTAAAACATCTCACCATTCTACAGCCTTTAACTATGTTGATTTACATGGCACAGGAGCCTGGCCTGCAGTCTTACCAGTCAGATCACTGGTGAGATGCCAGTGATCAAGTAGGAAAGCACAGTAATAGTGGAGTTAAGAACTTGAAGTGCATCTCTTCATATAGTTGGTTTCTTAGCATATCCCCAGAGTGAAGGGGGAAATTATATACTTCTGACACCAAGAAGCACATGAGTTTTACACAGGACATCTCTAGCTTTCCACCTCAGGTTGTGACTTAGAGCAGACCTGTATCTTTCCCATTCTGTCCACTTCTCCACTTGTAAAATGGAGAAAGGGAGATGCTCACTTAGGGCTCTTGTATTAAACTGTTAGCTTTTTTTTGTTCCAGCAAGAGTTACTCTTATGTTCCTTCTTCTGGAATAAAAGTATAGGTTTCCCTCTGCAGTTCAGATGGTGAAAAGGATCATTCAGGTTCACTTGGTTAATCTCTGGCAGAGCATTTCACAGTATTCCCAAGCTGTTCCCTCATTCCAGCAGAAGAGCTCCTAACTTTACTTTCTCAGTGTCAGCTGTTGGCACACATTTAAGGGACACAGCAAATGTCAGCCCAGATATTCCCCCAAGAAGAGGAGAGAGGAAACCAGGGAAATCTGTTTGCAGAAGTCTTGAACATGTCTGATGGAGAAGTATGTAATACTGAACGTGTGAAAGCATAGGTGCCAGCAATGTTCTAGTGCTGTTTCTCTGTAGATTCTGCCTCTAACATCTGAAAAGGGAGGAAATGTTCCTCTTGATTTAGCACTTGGTCTGTTTTCTTCCATCTTTCTTCATTTTCAGGCTAAAAGAGATAGGCTAAATGGCAAAGACAGGTGAATTGTTCACAAGATCTTTCCTGTTGCTTGTCATCGTGCTATTCTGCCCCTGCTGATGTGGTTTGAAAGTCTGTTGTTGTCTTTGTGAGAAGGTCTAGGCCAGCATCTCTTGAATGGATGTTGCTCCAGAAGTGTTCCAGGTGATGCCAAACCACTGCTGCACATCTCTCAGGTGATCTTTGGTGCAAAGGCTGATTTCATAAAGGGCTGTGGAATTTCCTAAGCCCTGCTCCTACATGGAAGACAGGGCAGTATCTTGCTGTTTCTTTGTGTGGTGGCTGAATTGGTGATCCAGTCCCTAAAAACCAGCTGGAATCACAGCTTTTCTCAGGCCCAGGTCTGTACTTCAGAGGACTTAGCTTTATTTTACAGAAAAATTCCATACTGGAGACTAAAGTTAGTTATATCAGCAGAAAACAGGGACTAGAGGGGAAACTCCTGCATGGTGGTGTTCTGTGTAGCTGCAGGTATAGCCCTTAACTCTTGCCTGTTATAACCTCCCCTCCTGTGAAACAGGGCAGGTGTCTGTGATGCAGAAGCATTTGCTGAGGTTCAGGTTCACTGATCAGCTGATATGGTTAATCCTGAAAATGTCTGGGTATGGAATCTCTGCCTGACACTGAAAGCTACTGCTCTCTTTGCTGGCTCTTCTAGAATGCAGCTCTTCAGCACCTCTTCATACGGAAATCCTTTCGCCCCTTCAAATGCCTCCAGTGTGGGAAGGCCTTCAGGGAGAAGGACAAGCTGGATCAGCACCTGAGGTTCCATGGGCGGGAAGGCAACTGCCCTTTGACCTGTGACATCTGCAACAAGGGCTTCATCAACAGCAGTGCTCTGGAGAGCCACATGAAGTTCCACATGGACCAGAAAACTTACTCCTGCATCTTCTGTCCTGAGTCCTTTGACCGTTTGGATCTGCTTAAAGACCATGTGGCCATCCATGTCAATGATGGCTACTTCACCTGCCCCACCTGCAAGAAACGCTTCCCAGATTTCATCCAGGTGAGATGCCATGCTGCTTTGGAGCACTGGCTCTTGCAAGCACTCTGTTCATGACACTTTTCAGTACTGTTCTTGTGTAATGCTGCATGTCAGTTCATTCTCACAAGGTAAAGGGGTCTGTGTCAGTCTGAAATTCAAAAGGAAGACTCACCAAGCATTGCTGAGTGTTTTATGCCACTGAAGTGCTCTTTCCACTAAATCATCATCTGGCATTAGAAAGCACTATACTGAGGGAGAGGTGGTCCCTTATTCCCCCAAAATGGGGTCCTGACAACTTTTGGTCAGCACAGATCCACAGCAACAAAAAGCAATTACCTTTTACTCTTATGCAGCTTGTACTTGAATAGACCTTGTCCTCTAGCATTAAAACTCTGAACTAAAAAAACTGGGGTTTCACATCTTTAGTCCTTTGACTGTTTTTGTCAAGATAATTAATGTGAACACCTTGCAGAAATGCCAGAACAGATCAGGATACTCTGCTTCCTGACTTTGCCTCTGGGCTTCAGCTGGGTCCTGTGCTCTCTCCTCTGCACACTGCTCAGGAGAGGCTGTACTGGGGGAGTGAGTAATGTGAGCACTTTGTGCAGAGTGCAGAGCCACTAGAGGAGATTGTTAATAGAACTGAAGGATGTGATTTTGATGCTCACTGGGAAAAAACCTGAGCCCTACCATGCACATCTTCATTATCCATCGTAGGGACAAAGAAGTTGATATGTCTTGCTGAGCTCCCTGGCTTCAATTGAAATGTAAAATCCAGTTTAAGTCAAGTAATAGAAACTGATAGACTATCCAATGGGCTAAAGAGGAAAGGAAAAGGAGAAGAGATTTACTAACGTAATTCTGTCCTGGCAAGAAATCTTTATCTTCTATAAATGTTGAACAGGGAAAAATGTTGATGATTCAGAAATGTTGTGCTGCAACCTAATTCCCCATAAACTTTCCCATGAATCTGATCAAGTCAGAAGAAGGTCTGATTTTTTTTTCCCCGCCAGCTATTCAGCTCTGTTTTGGAATTTAAAGATCCTTCTTATTTGGTGCTGTATGAGTAACTAAGTCTAGTCACCATAGACTGCTGCCTACTTAAATACTTTTATGTGTGACAGATAAAGACTCCAAAGTTGTTCTGCATATGAAGATGGTAAAGATTTATTTAGAGATTCATTTCTTGAGTAGTGCTTAGAATTCAAATGTCAGACCACGTTAGATACTTTATTGGGACGGAAAAAAAAAACCCAGTAGATGCTTGAAGAGGTCAGGGGTATTTCCAAAGTATGCAAAAGTACTTGCCATTCAGGAATGGTGTGCAAATGCTTGTCTAAGTTTATTTTTTTTGCCAGTTGTAATTGCAAGCTCATTGTGACTGAAAGGAATTAGTCCCTGCATTTAGAGTTCTTAGAAATGCAGTAAAGATAATGACCCTTAGATGAACTTGCTAGCTCAAGGATCATTCAGTAAAAGTGGTATGTTGTGGATTTTTGCTGCCCATTAAGTGCCCAGCTGGGTGGTAGTTGATGCCTTCAAGAATCAGTCTTGAGGAAAGCAAACTGTCCATCCAGATGCATTCTGAAGATGATACGGCTTTACAGAAACTATTACCAAGGTATCCACTGTTCTGATGCAGTATGCACCAGTACAGGAAGCTCCACCTAAATGTGAGGAAAAACTTCTTTGCTGTTGAGAGTGCCAGAGCCCTGGCCCACGCTGCCCAGAGAGCTTTTGGAGTCTCCTTCTCTGGAGAGATTCCAAAACTGTCTGGACCCAATCCTGAGTAATGTGCTCTAGGGAACCCTGCTGGAGCAGGGAGTTTGGAGCAGATAACCTCATGTGGTCCCTTCCAACCTTAACCATTCTGTAATTCTTTTTTTAACTGAAGCAGATTAGAGAGAACTCCTAAACTATTTTCCCTTTTTGCTAGGAGTTCCCTAGACTTTTACCACACGCTCCTCTCTTCTGAATCAGTTCCATTTTCTGCTTTGTGCAATCCTAGGTGAAGAAACACGTTCGCAGCTTCCACTCAGAGAAGATCTACCAGTGCACAGAATGTGACAAGGCCTTCTGCAGGCCTGACAAGCTGCGGCTCCACATGCNTCCCTGGATCTTCATTCGTGAAGCCTAGCCATACATACATTTCTGATAACATCATCATCCTGGCTTGGATCAGCACTAGTGTGGTAGCAGGACTAGGGCAGTGACCTTTACTAGGCACTGGGGAGGCCACACCTTGAATTCTGGATTTGATTTTGTGTCCCTCTCTCCAAGAAGGACATTGAGTTCATCTGGAGTTCATCCAGAGAAGGGCAACAAAGCTGGTGAAGGCACTAGAGCACAAGTCTTACGAGGAACAGCTGAGGGACCTGGGGTTGTTTAGTCTGAAGAGGAGGAGGCTCAGGGGATACCTTCTTGCTCTCTACAGCTCCCTGAAAGGAGGTTGGAGTGAGGCGGGGATTGGTCTCTTCTCCCAGGTAACAAGTGATAGGACAAGAGGAAACAGCTTCAAGTTGTACCAGGGTAGGTTTAGGTTGTACATGAGGAACAATGTCTTCCCTGAAAGAGGAGTTAGGCATTGGCCCAGGCTGCCCAGGGCAGTGGTGGGATCACCATGTCTGGAGGGGTTCAGAAAGCCTGTAGACATGTCAGTAGGTTCAGTACCATTGTAGGACATGAGGTCCTCCTTGGTCAGGAGCATTATGTGATGCAGGTTCCCAGCCATTCAGAGCTCTAATATTTTGGATAAGCCAGAGTGGAGGGGTTCATTCTCACAGAAGCTCCCAAATTAACATTAGTTTGGCTTCTGCATCTGTGGCTGAGCAACCTCAGCTTGGTTTGAAGGATAACCCTAAGCCCAGAGAACCCTTTGCGCATGCAATTGTATCTCCCAGCAGCACTGGAGAGAAGCTGAAGAGAGATCTCTGAACAGCCCCCACTGGGCAGTAAGTGGTGCTGATGTTTTTCTCCCTGATTTCCCTTTCCCTAGAGGAAGGACAAGCTGCGAGAGCACATGCAGAGGATGCATAACCCTGAGAGGGAGGCCAAGAAAGCTGATCGCATCAGCCGCTCCAAGACCTTCAAGCCTCGCATAGCTTCCACCGACTATGAGAGCTTCATGTTCAAGTGCCGCCTCTGCATGATGGGCTTCCGCCGCAGGGGCATGCTGGTGAGTGCTCTCACACCTTCTGTCCTCAGTTTTGANTTGCTAGCTCAAGGATCATTCAGTAAAAGTGGTATGTTGTGGATTTTTGCTGCCCATTAAGTGCCCAGCTGGGTGGTAGTTGATGCCTTCAAGAATCAGTCTTGAGGAAAGCAAACTGTCCATCCAGATGCATTCTGAAGATGATATGGCTTTACAGAAACTATTACCAAGGTATCCACTGTTCTGATGCAGTATGCACCAGTACAGGAAGCTCCACCTAAATGTGAGGAAAAACTTCTTTGCTGTTGAGAGTGCCAGAGCCCTGGCCCACGCTGCCCAGAGAGCTTTTGGAGTCTCCTTCTCTGGAGAGATTCCAAAACTGTCTGGACCCAATCCTGAGTAATGTGCTCTAGGGAACCCTGCTGGAGCAGGGAGTTTGGAGCAGATAACCTCATGTGGTCCCTTCCAACCTTAACCATTCTGTAATTCTTTTTTTAACTGAAGCAGATTAGAGAGAACTCCTAAACTATTTTCCCTTTTTGCTAGGAGTTCCCTAGACTTTTACCACACGCTCCTCTCTTCTGAATCAGTTCCATTTTCTGCTTTGTGCAATCCTAGGTGAAGAAACACGTTCGCAGCTTCCACTCAGAGAAGATCTACCAGTGCACAGAATGTGACAAGGCCTTCTGCAGGCCTGACAAGCTGCGGCTCCACATGCTGCGCCACTCAGACCGCAAGGACTTCCTCTGCTCCACCTGCGGCAAGCAGTTCAAGGTAAGGCAACTCTTGACTGGATCTTGCCTGATACAGGGGGACAACGCAGTTCTTTACCTCCTTCAAGCAGATAAGCTCATGTTCTCCAAGGTGGAAGCAGCTGATGTGTGTAAACATGCTAGACTTGCACTGCTTTGTGTGGTGTGAGCTGGCACATATGTGGACAAGGGGCAAGCTCCACCCCAGCATGCTCTGCTGGAACAGAGTGTCTAATCTCTCAGATCTTATTTCTGATATGGGTAGGATGTGCTCATTAGCCTTCTGGCAGTCATCCTAGGAGAAGGACAACTCTGATTCCAAACCCGGGCAGATGGAGCTCGTTTAGCCCTGCAAGGCCTTCCAGCTAAGAGGTTAAACCTCCATCCTAAGGACTTGGCTGCCAGCATCCAAGCTTGCTAGGCCCTGGCAGATGAACCTTAGGACTAAAGGGTGGGTCCAGCTCTGTGCATGTTGTGTCTCACCTAAAAAAATCCCTAGTGCAGGCTCGAGGGTGCTATCTGCTATCCTCTTTTTATCAGTGCACTTGGAAAAGGCGCTGAGGAGGAGCGTGGGTGGAGCCCTCCCTGGAGCTTCGTTCGTGAAGCCTAGCCATACATACATTTCTGATAACATCATCATCCTGGCTTGGATCAGCACTAGTGTGGTAGCAGGACTAGGGCAGTGACCTTTACTAGGCACTGGGGAGGCCACACCTTGAATTCTGGATTTGATTTTGTGTCCCTCTCTCCAAGAAGGACATTGAGTTCATCTGGAGTTCATCCAGAGAAGGGCAACAAAGCTGGTGAAGGCACTAGAGCACAAGTCTTATGAGGAACAGCTGAGGGACCTGGGGTTGTTTAGTCTGAAGAGGAGGAGGCTCAGGGGATACCTTCTTGCTCTCTACAGCTCCCTGAAAGGAGGTTGGAGTGAGGCGGGGATTGGTCTCTTCTCCCAGGTAACAAGTGATAGGACAAGAGGAAACAGCTTCAAGTTGTACCAGGGTAGGTTTAGGTTGTACATGAGGAACAATGTCTTCCCTGAAAGAGGAGTTAGGCATTGGCCCAGGCTGCCCAGGGCAGTGGTGGGATCACCATGTCTGGAGGGGTTCAGAAAGCCTGTAGACATGTCAGTAGGTTCAGTACCATTGTAGGACATGAGGTCCTCCTTGGTCAGGAGCATTATGTGATGCAGGTTTCCAGCCATTCAGAGCTCTAATATTTTGGATAAGCCAGAGTGGAGGGGTTCATTCTCACAGAAGCTCCCAAATTAACATTAGTTTGGCTTCTGCATCTGTGGCTGAGCAACCTCAGCTTGGTTTGAAGGATAACCCTAAGCCCAGAGAACCCTTTGCGCATGCAATTGTATCTCCCAGCATCACTGGAGAGAAGCTGAAGAGAGATCTCTGAACAGCCCCCACTGGGCAGTAAGTGGTGCTGATGTTTTTCTCCCTGATTTCCCTTTCCCTAGAGGAAGGACAAGCTGCGAGAGCACATGCAGAGGATGCACAACCCTGAGAGGGAGGCCAAGAAAGCTGATCGCATCAGCCGCTCCAAGACCTTCAAGCCTCGCATAGCTTCCACCGACTATGAGAGCTTCATGTTCAAGTGCCGCCTCTGCATGATGGGCTTCCGCCGCAGGGGCATGCTGGTGAGTGCTCTCACACCTTCTGTCCTCAGTTTTGAGGAGTCTTGGATGGAAATGGTGCCAGGGGAGGTTCAGGCTGGACATTAGGAGGAATTTCTTTGCTGCAAGGGTTGTGAGCCATTGGAACAGGCTGCCCAGGGAGGTGCTTGAGTCCCCATCCCTGGAGGTGTTTAAGAGACAGCTGGATGTTGTGTTGGGGAGCATCATTTAGTGGGGTGATAGGGCTAGGAAAAGGGCTGGACTCTGATCTTCAAGGTGTCTTCCAGCTGTAACTGTTGTATGATTCTATGACCTCATGTGAGTGTGAGCCAGCAGTATGCCAACGTGGCCAAGAAGGCCAACAGCATCCTCCTGGCTTGGATATGCTTGGATAGCATACCCAACAAGAATAGGGAAGTGATTGTCCCCCTGTCCTAGGCACTGGTGAGGTCACACCTGGAATCCTGGGTTCAGTTTTGGGCTTCCTTCTCCCAAGAAGGACATTGAGGTGCCGGAGTTTGTCCAAAGAAGGGCAAGGAAGCTGATGAAGGGTCTAGAGCACAAGTGTTGTGAGAAGCAGCTGAGGGCTCAGGAGGGACCTTACTGCTCTCTACAACTCCTTGTTGTACCAAAGTGGGGATTGGTCTCTTCTCCCAAGTAAAAAATGATAGGATAAGAGGAAATGGCTTCAAGTTGTGCCAGGAGATGTTTAGATATTAGGTTGCCCAGAGAGGTTGTGGATGTTCCATCCCTGGCAGCGTTCAAGGCCAGGCTGGATGTGGCCCTGAGCAACCTGGTCTAGTGATTGGCATCCCTGCCCATGGCAGGGGGAGTTGGAACTAGATAACCTCTAAGGTCCCTTCCAACCTGGGCCATTCTATGATTAGGAAGAATTTCTTCACCAAGAGGATTATGAAGCATTGGAACAGGCTCCCCAGGGCAGTGGTGGAATCACTGTCCCTGCAAGTGTTTAAAAAATGTGTAGGTCTGGTTCCTAGGGCCATAGTTTAGTTGGGAGCATGGGAGTGTTAGGCTAACAGTTGGACTCGATGATCTTAGAGGTCTTTTTCAGCCATAGCAATTCTATGATAGCTGGGGAATAAATATAGAATTCTAGTGACTGAACAGAGGAATGTTGTGAAACTGGGAGAATTTTAGAGCTGAGTTGAGATTTTATCTTTTTTTAAGCCTGTATATCTTACCTCTTCAGCAGATGTTTGTCCTTGTGTATTTCATTGCCTCTGCTGTATGTCTGCTTGTCACTGAGTAGTGGTAATTGAACTAGATGATCTTTATGGTCCTTTCCAACCTGGCCATTCTATGATTCTATTTAACACAGGCCTTACTGCCTCAGTTTTCATGACCTGCCTTCCCTAGTTTCTCCTCCTTCCTGAGGGTCCTCTCCTGGCCATGCCCTGTAACTGCTGCTTTGTAGAGGATGTTATGCAGCTAGAGATCTTGTTTACAAATAGGATCTCTGCTAGCAAAGGTCTCCCCTGGGCAGACACCCTCTACACTGCCTTGCTTTCAGCTGCAAGAGAGTTCTGGCAAGCTATTTTACCCCTTCCCATCTTATTTTGATGGGAGAAATTGTAAATGAGATGGAGCAAGAGTGTGTCTCCCTTCAGCAGCTGACTCTGAAAGCAGAGTAACCCTTGCAGCAGCAAATGCTTCCAGTGCTGCTGCCTGGCATCATTAGAGTTTTGGTTTGGCTCTTGGCCATGTCTAGGAGAAGCAGCAATTGCTTGGCTTCCAGCTGTAATATGCTCTCGTGTCCTCTGTGTTTCTTTCTCCTAAGGTGAATCATTTATCAAAGAGACATCCAGACATGAAAATAGAAGAGGTGCCAGAGCTGACGTTACCCATCATCAAACCCAACAGAGATTACTTCTGTCAGTACTGTGATAAGGTATGCAAGGAAGTCACCCCTCAGAGGGCTAGCTCAATCCTAGACCTGTATGCGACCAAGTTGTGTCTGCATAGAAACATCTGGCAGGGTTTGTAGCTTTTATGAGGTGCTTGCCAGCAGCATTCCTGTAGTGCTGTCCAAATAAAATTAAGACAAAACACACTTAAGCCAAGGCAGCTGAGTGCTAATTGAAAACTGCTCTCTTTGGAGCTGGAAAACTCAAATACTGTGATTCAGCAAGCAGTCACTCACCCTTAGTCCTGCCTCACTATCTGCAACCCAGGACTGAGTGTCCTATCTGTCTGTAACTCCTGAACACAACATTCTTATGGTTTCTCTATCGCTTCTGAAAGTTAATCTCTAACCCCTTTTATTTTAAGCTGCTTACTTAGTCACATGCCAGCAATTCCCAGTGTCCAGTGGAGCCTGAAGCTTCTTCTGTATTGCCTTTGGATTCCTGTTCTTATTCCCTGGCCTTTGTTTTTCATGCTTGTGGGCCTTTATTTACCAGGGAGTGTATTTTGACTGTCCTTATCCTCAGCACATTCCTCCATCATGCCTGCTTCTTTTTATTTAAAGGGGGAAAAATAGAGTTTGAAATAACATTACAGAATACTTTTGTTGATGTGCCTAAAAAGAGTTTAAAAACATGTTGATAGCTGAAAGCTAGGAACAGCTTGCTGCTTTGTACAAGAGCAGAAGCACTAACCCTTGTGACAGATTGACACTGGACAAATTAAAACTTCCATCACTGGCTTCTCTGACATTTAGCCTTCAAGTATCAGGCAAAAAAGGTTTTCCCCTTAGCTTTCTTTCCTGCTTTGATGTTTTGTTGTGGCATACAGCATGTTCTTAAATGACTTCTGCATGCTACACAAGGAGCTGGAAGCTGTTGCATATATATTCACATGTTCTGTAGTAATTGTTTGGGGATTGGACTAAAAACACTAAAGCAATATGCAGCTCTTCCAGATAAAGAGAATTGGAAGCTGTGTGCTGTGCAGACATCAGGATTACACCATTTTCATTCCCAGTCTTTACCCTGCAGGTGTACAAGAGTGCCAGTAAGCGCAAAGCACACATCCTGAAGAACCATCCTGGTGCTGAGCTACCTCCAAGCATCCGCAAGCTGCGTCCTGCAGGCCCAGGAGAGCCAGATCCCATGCTGAGCACCCACACCCAGCTGACAGGCACCATAGCCACCCCTCCAGTCTGCTGTCCTCACTGCTCCAAGCAGTACAGCAGTAAGGTATGGGCTTGTCTCATAGCCTTAGATGACAACCTCTCCCTTCTGATCCTCTTTCACCACAGTCTCTGTTAACTGTTAGTCTGCAAGCAGAGCTCTTTTATTCTGAGTCTCAGAGCACTGGGTTCGTGCTGTGTGCTGACAATACAGGTGAAGCCTGCTCATTTTGGGGCAAAAAGGCTCCCTAAATAGAGGGCATGAGCTTGAAAGAAGAAATGGAAGTGTGTTCAGAGTGGGAAACTGCTCACTGGCATTGACAAAGGAGAGGAGTAGGGAAACAAAATGCAGAAAAGATGACTTCTGGAAAAGGTCCCCAGAATATTTGGCTCTGCTGGGGTAAAAAAGCTTATGAGCTGCGAAGTTTGGGGCAATATTTCAGTGTCAGATAGCTCTAGTCAGCAGATCCTTGTTTCACAGGATCATAATGTCCTGAGTTGGAAGGGACCCATGAGGATCATGGAGTCCAACTCCTGTCTGTGCCCAGGACAACCCCAAAAATGACACCAGGTGCCTGAGGCTGTTGTCCAAATGCTTCCTGAATCCTATTTCCTTATTACTGACCAGAGCATCCCATAGTATGAATCTTGCCTTACTGAGGGAAGCTGCAGTTCTCAGGGATGTTTGAGAGTTGCTGACCATCTCTCTAATGCTCTTTTGCATCTCTCTGCAGACCAAGATGGTTCAACACATTCGCAAGAAGCACCCCGAGTTTGCTCAGCTCCCTAACACCATACATGCTCCCCTGGCAACAGCTGTCATCAGCTCCACTCCTGCTGTTCTCACCACTGACAGCACTACTGGAGAGACTGTTGTGGTAAGGGCTCCAGACATGGTAGATCAGGAAGCAAACAGAGCAGGAACTCTGCTGTAGTAACCTTAGTGTTTAGTTGGCAGATGTAATTTTAAAGTGTCTGTTAGGATGTTATTTGAGATCACTTCTGTTCCTGAATCTGTGTGTTTATAGTTCTGCTCTGCCAGGAATGCTGTGTTTCTTTCTGGAGCTCTAAGGATTTGTCGTTTCTTTCTACTCCATTCCCTTCTTTCAGTACCAGGTGACAAGAACCTTCAGTGGCTGATCTCTGCTTCTAATACATCAGCTTCTAGAGTGACAGCTGAGCCTAGAAAAATCAGTCTGGTGTCCTGATGTGGTGCTGGGATGCTGCACAGTCTTAAAGATCGTGTTTAAAACTTCCTATTTGAAGACTAGCTGGATAGAAGGCTGTTCTGCTTGTAAACAGGCAGATGGAACCAGGATGCTGTTGGCTTCATGAGCCTGATTTGTTGGGTGCTAAATGTCTTTGCACACTTTATAAACACAGTTGTCAAGAGAAGTATCACTCTGGCAGGTGAGGAGGGAAGGTGAAATACATCCAAGAAGCATTTTTTGACTTGGAAACCAAGTCAGCTCTTCACAAATGCAGGATTTTGGTTTCCTAATAGAATACTTTTAAGTCAGTAGATTAAAATAATGATTTGATTATGGTCTGTTATGTTAACCCTTAATGGTCCTGACTGGCATTTAGACAGAAGAGAGCAATTCTAGTGGATGATCCCTGCTGATTGCTTGTGCACCCACCCTCTGTACTCATTAAGCTCTTCTAAATAAAGGTGTAAGTGTAGCTTCAGTGTGATGGAAGTATTCAATCCAGTAGACAACAAGTGGTGATGGTCTGTATCTCTCTCTCCCTGCACAGACAACAGATTTACTGACCCAGGCCATGACAGAGATATCCCAGACCCTGACAACAGACTATCGAACTCCCCAGGGGGATTACCAGCGCATCCAGTACATCCCAGTGTCCCAGGCCACAACTGGCTTGCAGCCACCTCAGCACATACAGCTGCAGGTTGTTCAAGTGGCCCAGGTGAGTAACCTGGTACTTTCTTGGGGCTGTAGAACTTGGAACTCGGGCACAGTCTGACAATCCCTTGTGGTCTCCTGTGGCCCCTGGTGCCATAACTGTGCCCACNGGAGTAGTTACAAAAAGTAGTACAGATTACTTTTTACAGGTAAATGGATTGATAATGCAGAGGATTCCCCTTGTAAGCATTGTGTGCTGGGCAGAAATAGTCCTGCTGGTCTTGGTCAGCTTGCTGGAGATGTAGCAACACAGTCCTAATTTCATTCTACCCATCTAGGCACCTCCAGTCTGCTCTAGGAAGGTTTTTCAGCAACAGGAAAGGTGGGTCAGTGGGTGAGCCATTTTTGCAGTTGAAGACTGATTTGGACTTCCTTGTTCTCAGTGAGCCAGAGCCAAAATCCAGAAATACAGAAAGTGCCTGCTTTTCCCCTTCATATCGTCTATTAGAATATTCCTTCTCTATGATGCTCAACAGTCCCCTAAAACTAAACCCAGTGTAACTAGAGTGACTGAACTGAGGGAAATAACTCAGGAAGTTCTAAGAAATCTCCACAGCCTTCAAATCTATTACCCACTGGGTGAAGCTGAAACTGCTCTCTGTGTGAATCTGAAACTAGGTATTTTCTCTGCCTCCTCACTACAAATTCACTTGAGTTTGGTTAATAAAGGCCTAAACAGTGTCCCCAATTAATACTGACTGTGGCTGCTCTAGTGATATAAGAGCATGAAAACTGATTCCTGCAGCTAATATTAAATGTATCAACATCTGGGACTTGTAATTAAATTCCTCAGATTGATATAATTATCAGGTATTGCTCAAAAATTGCCTTCACTGGGTAAGACTCTGAGCACTTGTCTTGATGCAGAGCTATGTCCAATTACAGTATTGGACATGCAGATCAGCATTCTATGGAAAGATATTTGCAGAGAAGGTGCCATGGTTGACACTAATTCTGGTTTTCAGACCCTGTGATTAGAGTTCACCTCCTGCCACAGACAGCTTGTGTGACCTTAGGCAAGTCATTTCCATTGATTTCACTGAGATGTAACCAACTTGGTGCCATTACATCTGTGAAGTGTACTTTATCTCCCAGGAGAGTTAAGAGGATAAACACAGGCTTGAAGATGGAGTGCTGTGTGGTCTCACTAAGGCTCATACCTCATTGTTCCACACCTTGTATCACAGAAGAGGTTTATGTGGCTGCTCCTATAAAGAATTTGTAGTATAAGCCTCTGCTTTAGTATTTTTTGATGTTTTTTTAACAGGCTACCTCACCTCACCAGTCCCAGCACTCCACAGTGGATGTTGGGCAGCTTCATGACCCCCAGACCTACACCCAGCATGCTATCCAGGTGCAGCACATCCAGGTTACAGAGCCATCACCAGCAACTCAGACATCATCACAGGTATTTCACTCTTCTGCTCCAGGAAAGGTTTTCCCTACCAGCCTGCTCAGCTGGCCTGTTCCATGTGCTGATGCAGGAGATGGCTCTTCTGTGGCATTTGAAGGGCCACACATGAAATGACTCTCATATATGAACTACCTTGAAAGGTTGTAGCAAGGTGGGAGTCAGTCTCTTCTCCTGGGTTACCAGTGATAGGACAAGAGGAAATGGCCTCAAGTTGCACCAGGGGAGGTTTAGATTGGGTATTAGGAAAAATTTCTTCACTGAAAGAGTTGTTAGGCACTGGCCCAGGTTGCCCAGGGAGGTGGTGGAGTCACCATCCCTGGAGGGGTTCAAAAAACATACAGATGTGGTACTTAGGGCCATGGTGGTGCTAGGTTGATGGTTGGACTTAATGATCGTAGAGGTCTCTTCCAACCTTAATGATTCTGTGGTCTCTGAGATCACCAGTGATGTTCCTAGGCTGTACAGGAATGGTTTGTTGTGTGGTTTTGGTTTGGTTTATTTTTCCTATCAGTGTATACAAAGTAGAGATAAACAGCTGGGGACAGATTTACAGCTTAGATTAAGTTAGCCAGTTGAAAGTTGTAATTGGAAACTGGCATTCCTTAAGTAACTGAAGAATCTTCATGCTGTTGGGTAGTATTTAGCTTCTAGTCTCAGTTCTGTGCCACAGACTCACTATGTAACCTTTGGCAAGCAACATCTCTGTTTCAGCTTCCCAGCCTCTGCTTACTAACCATGGAGAGAAGCAAGTTGGAGGAGAGCTCTGTAGTTCTTGTGCTCAGTATGCTCTAGAACCTGCCCCATGTTTTCCCTTAAGAAGGCTATGTTTGTAACAGTACAGACATAAGCACTGAGAACACTTCCACCTTTTTTTCCCCTAGGTTGGAGGTCAGCCTTTGAGCTCTTCCTCACAACCATCTCAGCAGGAACTCAGCCCCTCACAGATGCAGACAACTGCATCAACAGCAAGCCAAGCCCTCCAGCAGCAGCAAGGCTCTGCAGTGCAGCACACTTACCTTCCCAGCACGTGGAACTCATTTCGGAGCTATTGTAAGTGTCAGCAGGAGCTCACACCATGGGCTGGGACTAAGGTGTGCTCCATGTCCCCAGCTACCAAATGAGATGCTTTTCAGAGGTCATCAAGCTTTGTGGTAGATATCATAGAGATCTAAGAAGATAAACAGTTTGAGAGAAATGAAAGTGGCTGTAGTAGCTCTTCTGCTGTAGATCCATAATGATGTGATATGTGGTTTGGGCAGGTAGACTCGACTCCTTTATTCCAAGGAAATTGGATTCAGGTAGAGTCCATGTGTTGGATAGCAGCTTGTTGAGGTTTCAATGGCTGCTTGAAAGAATTGCACAGAAGATGAAGGTGTGACATGAAATGATTTCTTATGCAGCTCTGGATGTTAATTCTGATTTCTTAGGCAAGAACAGGATGTGTTTTCTAGGCATGAATTGCCAAATCTGCATCTGAGGTTAGCTGGCATAACTCTGTTGAGGCTTGTAGAGTTTTACAAGGCTTTACAGTGCCAGAATTTCTATTCAACAGCCACTATTTCAGGCTTGGAATCTTACTGAGGTTATCTTTCAGGCTGGTCTTTGAGTTTGGCTGAAGGTTTTGATTCTCCATTTCCATTTTTTAGCATCTGAGATTCAGATGATGACCATTCCCCAAGGC
The DNA here is from genome assembly GCA_013396975.1 of Bucco capensis. Lineage (NCBI taxonomy): Eukaryota > Metazoa > Chordata > Aves > Piciformes > Bucconidae > Bucco > Bucco capensis. Next base: position 129,907 of record VWZO01001978.1, read on the forward strand.
CAGTATGTGATCACAGAGACTGCTGTAGGTACACCAGTCACCACTGTTAACACAGGCCAAGTGAAAGCAGTTACTCAGGTAAGGAAAAAAGCCATGGCCTCTGTATTTTTTCATCCAGAATAATGTCTCAGACTTAAAGCCTTTGGTTTGCACCTTAAAGGAATGCCAAAATGTTGACAGATGTAGTGGTATTGATTAGTCTGAAAAACATTTATGACTAAGCTGTATCCATGAAACCAAATTTCTGAATAGTTTCTGTAAACACTTTAGCTTTCTGTTATCCATAGGATTGCAAAGCAGGAGTTACTGCTGCCTTAAGCAATCCAACACAGGAAGGCTGTGCTGTGTTGATATTGGACACTGCAAATGCAGCTTCTGCTAGAACATATGGAAAACAGAAAAAACTATCAGAATAGTTGTATTAAAAAGTCACTACTTTAATTTGTAGTGATGGGTTAATTGTGTAATTAGTTTAACTACTTGTAAGTTAGCCAAATGCAAAATAGGCCAATGTACTTCAAAACAAATGACTCCAGGGGGTTATGTTGCTTTCAGATTCACTTAAATGAAATACAACTGTATTTCAAAAGTTCCTTGTTCATACCAAAATGTCTTCAGTAGAGTGACAGGAAAGTTAACAGACCACTAGAGCAGAAAAGTTCCTGAAGATGCAATGATTATTACTTCTTTATATTCCCCATGCAGACTCACTATGTGATATCAGAAGGTCAGCCTGATCTGGATGTCAAACAGAACTCTTCTCTCTCCAGTGAGGTACAGGTTGGTGTTCCCCAGCCAGCAGCCCACACAGATACCTTGGAATCCCAAACCAGCAGTCAGCAGCAAACCACCCAGTACATCATCACTACAACCACCAACGGCAGCGGTGGCAGTGAAGTGCACATCACCAAACCAAGAACTTTCTCAGCAGAGCATGAATGAAGAAGCCTCACAGTGTCTCTTGCTTGTACTTGTCACCTCCCCCAAAAGCCCAGATCCTGGGTATCCTGGGGCTCAGTGTTCTAAAATACATGCTCACTTTTCAACTTAAATTATGGAGCTCTTGTTCATGCTTTAAGAGGGTTTGAGTCCCCAGTGACCATGAAGAGGTACCCTCAAAGTCCTTCTGAGATGCTATTTTATGCAGCTTCTGAACAAAAGGATAAGAGGAGAAGTGAAAACCTCTGCTTGCTCTGGACTTTATTTTTGGCATGTCTGCTGACCCTTATTTTTCCTTTTTTGGAAGTGTCTTCAGTAAACAACTTCTTATTTTGACTGTATAGGAAAATGCTTACCTACCTGAAGGCTAACTGGCAGATTCTGTTGTATGTCTATTTTGATGGGAGCTGTTAAACAGGAGGATGTGATGTAAATGGCCAGAATGTGGCAGAACTACTTCCTGTGTCTCTGTTTCAGCAGCCAAGATGAAAGGGAATAAAGCAGCTCAATGGAAGCAGAGTGTCTGGAGAAGGGGAGAGCAGGAGCAGCGAAGCGGTGGCTCTGTGTGGACATGTGTAGGGATGGATAGTGCAATGAAGCTGTGAAGATTGCTGAAGCAGTCTGTTAAATTATTACTTTTCCAGCCCTCAAGAATTGTTTACATGCTGCCTGCCCTGCCCTGTTTTACTGAGCTGTTCCAGAAAGAAGGAAAAGTGCAGTCTTAAACCCAAATCACAGAAAGGTTAGAGTTGGAAGGGACCTTTAGGGGTTTAGTCCAAGCCCCTGCGGTCAGTAGGGATATCTTTAACTAGACCAGGTTGTTCAGAGCCCCAAACAACCTGACCTGGAATGTTTCCAGGGATGGGACATCCACCACCTCTCTAGGAAACCAAGGCCAGTGCTTTACCACCCTCATAGTGAAAGATTTCCTTCCTATATCCAGTCTAAATCTTTCCTCCTTTAGATTAAAGCCATCACCTCTTGTCCTATCACAACAGGCCTTGCTAAAAAGACTGTCTCCATCTTTCTTATAGGCCCTTAAGTACTGAGAGGCTGCACTAAGATTTTACTGGAGACTTCTTTCTTCCACACTGAACAAACCCAACTCAGCCTGTCCTTATAGCAGAGCCTTTTCATCCATCTGATCATGTGCTCCTAACAGGTCCATGTCCTCTTTATGCTGAGGACTCCAGAGCTGGATGCAGTACTCCAGGTGAGGTCTCAGCAGAGTAGAGAGGCAGAATCAGTGTCAGAGTACAGGAGCAGAGAGACAGAATCCTCTTTATGCTGGCCACATACCTTTGGATGCAGCCCAGGGTTTGGTTAGCCTTCTGGGCTGTGAGTGCACATTGCCAGCTCCACACCAAGCTTTTCATCCACCAGTACTCCCAGGTCCTCCTCTGCAGGGTTGATCTCAATCACATTATCTCCCAGCCTGTGCAGATATCAAAGATTGCCTTGACTCCACTGCAGGTCCCTGTATTTGGCCTTGTTGAATTGTGTCATGAGGTTCACACAGGTCCACTTCCCAAGCTTCTCCAGGTCCCTTTGGATGGATCCTGTCCCTCAGGCATGTCAACTGCACCAATACCCCTGTCAATGTCATTGGTTCTCATTTCAGCATGTTTAAATCTCCTGTCCTTGCCTGGGCAATGCCCATGCCTTGTGTCATGCAGAGCAAACTGATTGAAATCCTACTACCATTTAAGGGTAGTGCAGAGCCACTGTTATCTCTTACCCCCCCCCCCAGTATTTGCAAGTAAAATCACCTTTTTGCCTGTAAATAGAAAAAGGCTTAGCTTAGCCTTCATAGCAGGTTCTGCTGTGACCTAAAGATAGTTGTGCCAGGAGAGGGTACAGGAGCACACCTCTGAAGAGGCAGCTGTGTTATCTCTGTGTTATCACAGTGGCTATATTTTTCCCCTTGAAGGCTGGCTGGAGAGTTGCTTATGCTGATTTTCCAAATAATCTGGTTAACAATGCACTGTAATTGCTCTGAACAGCTCCATAAAATAACCAGCCCTGAACTCAGGAACCACACAAGACATGTGCTAGTGGACCACTCTTGATGGCACACAGAAAGCCATCTGGAGGGTTGCCTGCTTTGGCAGACCTGGTCTGTGGATAGAGCTCATGTTGTGTTTAGGGACCAGGAGAAAGGGAAAGAGAAGGTTGATCTTTTAAGGCAGTGTATTTTTCCTTGTTTTACATAATTCTCTTACACAGGTCATGCTGGTTGGTTATTTAATGCATTCTGGTAGTTGCAAGAACTCAACTCCATTGACCCATGATGGGATGTATTGTATATGTCTAAACCTTCATTCACCACCTGCAAACTCATCCCAGAATGTCTGTGAGTGGTAGGATACATTTATAGAACAAAAACAAAGATGTTTTGTCTTAATGGCCCTTGGGACTGAAGAACTGAGAGAGGTTTTTTAGCTTGGTTTTCTCTTGTGCTGCACCCAGTGTGAGTGCAAGACTCTTGCCTAAGTACTCCCACAGATTTGGATAAGGATTACCTGGGTGAGTAAGCCCCAAAGATGTTTACAGGCTGTGATATCATTTAATTCCATTATTGTGGAGTTAAAGCTCTTCAGTGTGAGAGAACTTCACACTTAGACTGGACCAGAGGAAGCCTGGTGACTTGTGGGCAAAGCCTTGTAGCAGGGATTGCTTTGGTAATTAACATAGCTGCTAATCCTGTGTGGCAATAGTGACAGTGTGTGATGAGATCAGTCAGACTGAAGATACTGGCAAGCTCAGAACTCTTGAGGTAGCTTTGAAGTGACTTGTCAAAAAGTGAGTTAATTTGTGTCTGGCATTTTGCTTCCCTTGCTGTAGAACCATAATGAGATTGGTAAAGTTAATGAGGATTGGAGCTCCCATTTAGTCAAGTGCAGTGATGAGTGACTTTACATTCAGTGCATTTGGGAGCCCATTGACTTGCAGTGTGGCCAAGTGATGGCAGTTCCCATTAATTCCATTGGAGGGCTTCTAAATTATGATCTTGGGTGTTGAGATGTTGCTGGTGTGGGAGAAGAGAAGGGAGCTTTCGTGTTAGCTTTCTTCAGGCTGCTGGATGATTTAATAGAGTCAGAAATGGTGAGGAGTAGGAAAACAGGAGACTTGAAAATGATATTCCAGGTGGATACTGCCCCACAGGACCAATTTTAAAGTCTTAAAAGGTCTATTTTATATATATATATAGATAGATAAATATCAAACCTGTTCCTCTTAATGATATTGCAGATGTGGGGTTTAAAAATTATTTTGTTCTATTCACCTTTGTTGGAAGGGATCAGAGAAGGAGGACAACTGTACTAGTTATTTAAAGCTGAAAACTACAAAGTGTTCTAGTTTTTAAAACAGCCTCTTGGAACTCCAGGCTTCCTTATCCGAGTTTCCACTCTGTCCTACAGCATCAGCAGTGAACTCAGTGCCCATATTGAGTGATTCACAGTGTCCCAAGTTAAACAAATGCCTTGTTGTGAAAGCCTCCCTGGAAATGGAAGTATCATGAGTTTTTCCTTCTGAAGAAAGGCACACAGCTGGAAGGGGCCTGCTTGTAGAAAGAAGACTGAAAAGACAATAGTTTGCATGGGGTTTTTTTTTTTCCCTTTTCTGCAGTGCAGAAAGCTTAAGACGAATTATTCTTTTTAAATCAGAGCAACCCAAAGATCTGTCTCTTTAGGTTATGTCCCAGAGGAGCTTAACTCTGGAGTCCTCTTGGCAGGGGCCACATTTTACTGGAGAGGCTCTGTGGATGCCAAACCCTGTTCCTTGGAGGCATTTTGGGTCCCATTCTGTATTTTCCTGGGGGGGGGAAGACAATAAAAACCCAGCCCCCACCACCCTTAAGCACCCTATATTTGCATCTCCACACTGCTCGGGCTCTTTTACTCTCTCCCTTATTTAACTGTGTATGTTTGTTGTACATTCAGTGACTGTTCTCGTGTTCCTAGTCTTGTGCAACCTGACAGTTGTAAAAAAACCCTCGAAAATAATAAACCTTTTTTTTAAAAAAAAAAAGAGAAAAGGCCAAAAATAACAAACCCAAAAACAAACCCACCTGCCCCTCCGCTTACCGCGGGAGATGCGCTTGGCAAGGGAAAGGCAGCGGATTCTAAAGCCTACTTGAGGCGACAAGGACACGTTCCCGCCTCAGCACCGCCCGCCGAGGGAGGGGGAATAGCGCAGGCGCGTAGAGGAGGCGGAATGGCGCACTGCGCAGGCGCGGAGAGGAGGCGGAATGGCGCACTGCGCAGGCGCGGAGAGGAGGGGGAATCGCGCACTGCGCAGGCGCGAAGAAGGGGGGAAATGGCGCACTGCGCAGGCGCAGAGAGGAGGGGAAATGGCGCACTGCGCAGGGGTAGACAGGAGGGGAAATGGCGCCCTGCGCAGACGCGGCGAGGACGGTAAAAGGGACACTGCGCAGCTGCCCTGATCCCTCGCCGCTTCCCCGCTTCCGGTGCGGGCCGCGTGCGGGGGCTTCTCGGCCCCCGCCCGGCCCAGTGCTCGCTACCGGGGCTGTGGGGCCCGGTCCCAGGCCTGGGTGGGATCTCCGCCCTCACAGGGGGCTCCGGAGCCACCCGTCCCAAGGGGGTCTCGGGCTACCGTCACCTCTTCGCCGGTGTCACGCCCAGAGCCTCCATAGCGGGTATGAAATGTGCATTTATTTTCTGTAGTTTCTTACTGTCTGATCCAGTTTTAAGGGATTTCTTATTGTTATTGATAAACAGTTATTTTAATGTACCTTGGAGCTGCACAGCTCTTCTGAATAGCTCTTGAGGGGAGCAGGACTCTTGGCCCAGTCATAGCTGCAGTGTCAACCTGAGAGAAGGCCTTCCTCAGACCTGAGGTTTGGTTTTCCACAGTAAAACTGCTCTCAGGACTTAGATGTATCATCATGGTATTTACCATGGTTAATGTCATCGTCCCTGGAGAGATTTAAAAGCCATGTTGATGTGGTGCTGAGGACATGGTTTAGTGCTGGTTAACACTTGGACTTGGTGATCTTTTCCAGTCTAGAAGGTTTTATGATTTAGCTCTGTTGGCAATAGCACCTACAAGTGGGAAGCAAAGTGCAATAGGTCACCTATATGTTCCAGTCTGCCTGTGCTAGGACATGGTGCAAACTGGAAAAGCATTCTTCCATTGGCATGATCTGTGTTTCAGTTGAACAGTAAGTTAACACTAGTATATGTCATGGAAACATTTAGGTTGGAAAAGATCTGTAAGATCATCAAGTCCAACCATCAACCCAATGCCACCATGCCACTAAACCATATCATGAAGGGACATATCTCATGGCTTGATCCTCTAACTTGCATTTAAACCACCACTTCTCAGTCATTCCTGGATTTTGGATTTTTGGTTGTTTAGAGCTTTGCTGCTGTTGTTCAGGAGTGGAAGAGAGTGAAGAATGGACTCTCTGGACCACATGCTGACGGACCCCCTGGAGCTGGGGCCCTGTGGGGAAGGAAATGGCACACGCATCATGGAGGACTGTATGCTGGGTAACACTAGGGTTAGCCTGCCTGAGGACCTTCTGGAAGATGTGAGTAGCTCTGAGATGCTTCAGCTTTTCAGAGCCTGGATGAACAGTATGTTTAAATCCTTTTGTGGGGCTTACAGAGCAGACCAAGAAGAGCAGAAACATTTCTGACTGTCCTGGATAAGGTGTCAAAAAGGGCTTTGATTAATCGCAGGAAAACAATTTTAAAAACCATTCTGTTATGTTCTTGTTTTAGTTAACAATCTCTCTTACTGTTGTTGTCTGTGTTTGGTGAGGCACTGTCTCATGACTTCTGTTATTTAACCCGACAGCCTTATGGGCTAGGAAGTTGACAGGGATGCGGATGCATATTCTTCGCTATTGTTTTTTGTTTCCTTTAGCCTGAGATCTTCTTTGAAGTCGTCAGCTTGTCCACATGGCAGGAGGTGCTGACAGATGCACAGAAAGATCACCTGAAAAAATTCCTGCCCCACTTTTCTGAAAACAACCGTGAGCAGCAGAACAAACTCATCTTGGCCTTGTTCAGCGGAGAAAACTTCCGCTTTGGAAACCCACTGCACATTGCCCAGAAGCTCTTCCGGGGTCAGTGAGGGCAATAACCTAACCTGCTATGTGTTTTGGGGGTTAAGTAGTCAGCTTGATGAAGACTGAAGTGTTTTTTACTTCTTTCTGACAGATGGACACTTCAATCCTGAAGTGGTGAAATACAGGCAGCTCTGCTTCAAGTCCCAGTACAAGCGGTACCTGAGCTCTCAGCAGCAGTACTTCTACAGGCTGCTCAAGCAGATCCTGACCTCTCGCAATGTGAGTGTCTCCACTTCATCATGGTCAGCTGTGTCTTCTCTTCTGGAATGAACAGCTTGTCTTTACAACTGTCCTGTTTGGGGTTAGGACAGATCTAATCATTGACACCAACAAAACATCTTGCTGTTGGTGCATTCACAGTGCTCAGAGCTCTTCCTTTCAGTGGATGCTGTGTTTCTGGTTTGCCAGTGACCCTTATAATAGGAGAGCTCTAGAAACAGCTTTGTCTTTGCAAATTTCAGACTTTGAAATTCTTAGAGCTTTCATTTGTGTGTAGTGTATTTTTTCCATGCTAACCTTAGAATCACAGAATCATAGAATGTCATGACTTGGAAGGGACCACAAGGATTATCAAGTCCAACTCCTGTCTGTGCATAGGACTGCCCCAAAAATCACACCATGTGTCTAAGAGTATTGTCTAAATGCTTCTGGAATTCTCTCAGGTTCAGTGCTGTGACTGCTGCTGCAGGGAGCCTGTGCCAGTGCTCCACCACCCTCTGGGGCAAGAACCTTTTCCTAATATCTAACCTAACCCTGCCCTGGCACAGCTTCATGCTGTTCCCTCAGATCCTGTCACTGGTCACCAGAGAGAAGAGATCAGCTCCTGCCCTTCTGCTTCCCCTTGTGAGGAAGTTACAGAGCACAATGAGATCTCCCCTCAGTCTCTTCTTCCCCAGGCTGAACAAACCAAGTGACTTCAGCCATTCCTCATACAGCTTCCCCTCTAGACCCTTCACCATCTTTGTGGCCTCCTCTGGATGCTCTCCAACAGCTTCACAGTATCCCAGTATATCAGGGGTTGGAAGGGCCCTAGAAAGATCATCTACTGCAACCCCTCTGCCAGAGCAGGATCACCTAGACCAGCTCACACAGCAATGTGTCCAGGCAGCTCTGCAATGTCTCCAGACAAGGAGACTCCACAGGCTCCTGGGCAGCCTGGGCCAGTGCTCTGGCACCTGCACTGCAAACAAGTTTCTCCTCGTGTTAATACTAAACCTCCTGTGGTCCAGCTTGCTCCCATTCCCTCTTGTCCTACCATTGGATGCCATTGAGCAGAGCCTGGCTCTCTCCTCCTGACACTCACCCTTCACATATTTCTAAGCATTGCTGAGGTCTCCTCTCAGTCTCCTCTTGTCCAGGCTGAAGAGACCCAGCTCTCTCAGCCTGTCCTCCTAGGGCACATGCTCCACTCCTTTCAGGATCTTGCTGGCCCTGTGCTGGACTCTCTCCAGCAGCTCCCTATCCTTCTGGAGCTGAGGGGCCCACAACTGGAC
>VWZO01001978.1:143269-157085 GCA_013396975.1 Bucco capensis
CTCCAGTTAGACTCTGCTCCACCAACCACAACTCTCTGGGCTCTGTCCTTCAGCCAGTTCCCAATCCATCTCACTTTACAGTCTCCCAATCCATACTTCTGAAGTTTGGCAATGAGGATACCATGGGAGACAGTATGGAAAGCTTTACTAAAGTCAAGAAAAACCACATCCACTGCATTGCCCTCATCTATCCATCTATTATGCCATCACAAAAGGCTATCAGATTAGTCAAGCAGGACTTCCCCTTACGGAATCCATGTTGACTACTTGTGATAAGCCTCCTCTCCTCCAAATGCTTGGAGTATATGATACTGGTTGAAAGCTTCTGCAGTGTCTGTGCTGAAGCTGTGAAGTTTGGTTCTTGTGCCTCTGGCTCTGAATGGCTGGTTGTCTAAAATAAGAAGGTCATGGGGCAGGAGAGTAGTTGATAGTCTGGTTTTACAAAGGCAGCAGGTAGCCTTCACCAAGTCAAATGACTTTTCTCCAAGTTCACATCTATTGCCAGAGCAAACCCATATTCTAACCTAGGTCCTGACAACTAGATTAATACTTGCAGTGCATAAAGCCTATTATAAGATCTCTGCAGTTTATATTATCAAGTGCTTTCAGAATTTGTTCAGAAGAGCTTGCAGAAAGGGTGAGGAGACATATTCTTTGGGACTGTGGAGGGTTTGGTGTTGCTCAGAACTGATGGTGACCTTTGTTTCAGAAGGACTGACTATGTAGTCCGCCCTAGCACTGGAGAGGAGAAACGAGTGTTTCAGGAGCAGGTAAGGACCCATTTTAAAGGCCTATGTTGGAACAGCTCTCCAGGAAACCAAGAGAGTTTCCTTGGGATGGCAGTTACATACTCTGCACAGGTGTCGTTAATGTAAAGAATTAGTTGTTTTCTTCTGCCTTGAAGTAGGTATCTTGCCCTTACAGAAAACTTGCTGACAATATAGCCTAGCTGCTTCAAAAGCACCTGTACTTCCAGTGGCTATTGGGCAAAATTAACTGAAATTGGTAGTGCCAACCTTTCTATTCCCTCTGTCACTCCTCAGCATATGAGATTGACTTGTCTCTCTATTTTCTGGGCATGTATGAGTACAGGCAGGAGACAAGTGGCAGGAAGTGCACCCATGCACTTGTCTGTGGTGGATAGAAGTGTGCACCCCAGGGTAAACACATGATGATGATTCTTCTCCCTGGGTACATGTGCTGTGTGCATAGTAGAATATCCTGCTTAAATTCTGGAAATCACTTCTTTGCCAGATTAGGGGAGGGAGAAAGGGCTTGAGGGAAGGGATATTTGCTGAGTAGAAGGTGTATGTGGGGCACCTCTCTGGTCTGTGCAGCAGCTTAACAGTGAGCCTAAAGTATTGCATCTATCACAGTATCCCAGTATGTCAGGGGTTGGAAGGGCCCTAGAAAGATCATCTAGTGCAACCCCCCTGCCAGAGCAGGATCACCTAGACCAGCTCACACAGCAATGTGTCCAGGCNGGGGACCCAGAATTGGACTGCACGCTTTGGTTATATGATGCTTTATATTCTACCTGAAGTAGTTTATGCTTGTCTTGCTCCAAAAGATGTTTATACAGCACTATTTGAGCCTTTAATTTAAAAAAAAAAAAAGCTTTCTCCAGAGAATGATAACAACTTACAACTGTAGCACAAGCTTTTCTAGGTTTCTTGCTAAACTCAGGCCTCTCTGTTTCCAACTGCAGGAGCGTTACCGTTACAGCCAGCCCCACAAAGCCTTCACCTTCCGTATGCATGGCTTTGAGTCAGTGGTTGGGCCTGTGAAGGGAGTCTTTGACAAGGAAACCTCACTGAACAAAGCCCGAGAGCATTCCCTGCTGCGCTCAGACAGACCAGCCTATGTCACCATCCTGTCCCTTGGTAAGCTGATGGCCAACCAAATGTTCTAACAAAGAACAGTGCTCACCTGAGCTCCCCCCAAACAATGACTTGAGGGGAGCAGGCTGGGATGGCATAAGTAAAGAAGAACTAAATTATATGGTGTGCATCTGATGAAATAGTGGGAGCAGGAATAACTAGGGAAGAAGATATCTGTGTGTTGCTGTTGATCTGAGGGAAAATGAAAAATAGAGAGGAGAGTCCCTGGGGCTGGGTAAAGCTAAGACTAAGACAATGAGGAAACAGAGTGGTGGTTTCAGTACACTGTTACGGAGTTGGAGCATTGCAAAGTCACTCTGGGGTTCAGTGCTGTTCCCCAAAGTCATCACTCGTCGCACAAAGCCAAGACAGTTAATGTACTTTGAAATGATCCTTTATAATCTCTGCTCATGTCTCAAAGGTATTATGGGGGATAAGTTTTAGTGAGCAAGTAGGTACTATGAGAGTGAGGATAAGAGAGAAGAATCACAGAATCATTAAGATTGGAAAAGAACTCTTAAGATCATCAAGTCTAACCATCTACCTATAACCCCCATGCCACTAAACCATGTCCCTAATACCACATCTGTACGTTTTGTAACACTTCCAGGGATGGTGACTCCACCACCTTCCTGGGCAGCCTGGGCCAATGCCTAACAACTCTTTCAGTGAAGAAATTTTTCCTAACATCACAGCTAAACCTCCCCTCAGCAATACTGAAATGTGTCTGCTGCAGTATGTGGAACACAGCTGCCTAGGTACAGCTGGAAGTTAAAGCTCTGGTTCTGTATTCCAGTTCGTGATGCTGCTGCTCGCCTTCCTAATGGAGAGGGAACTCGTGCTGAAATCTGTGAGCTGCTGAAAGATTCCCAGTTCTTAGCTCCTGATGTCACAAGTGCTCAAGTAAGTTGGGTGTCAGGTCTGGCCTCAGACAGATTCTCCTGAAAATACAGTGCACAGACCTGGGCACTATTGAGTGGCTGGTGCCCAGTAATTTTTATGCTGATTTGATTAATGAAAGGGAGCTGTGTACTACACTGGTGACCTGCTGCAAATCTGCACTGAACTCTGGATGATGGAAAAGCAGCTAGAGAAGCCACAGAACAGTGTTCACACAGAATTGTCAGGGTTGGAAGGGACCTTAAAGCTCCTCTAGCCCCAACCCCTGTGGCTGCCATGGGCAGGGACACCTGGCACTAGAGCAGCTTGCTCCCAGCCCCAGCCAGCGTGGCCTGCAACACTGCCAGGGCTGGGGCTGCCACCACCTCTCTGGCCAACCTGGGCCAGTAGCTCAGCACCCTCATGGTGAAGAGCTTCTTCCTAATGTCTAGTCTAACTCTCCCCTCCTCAAGCTTGGATCCATTCCCCTAGTCCAAGCACTGCCTGACATCCTAACAAGTCCTTCCCCAGCCCTCTTGGAGCCCCTGCACATCCTGGAAGGCCACAAGAAGGTCTCCTGGGAGCCTTCTCTTCTCCAGACTGAACAATCCCAACTCTACAACTCTGTTGTATAGCTGCTAATATTTTAGTTGCAGAAACAGTCAATTTCCAGAGCTTTCAGCTTTGATGAAAGCTCTGTTTAATCCAAGGTGGCAAACAGCATCCTGTGCTGCACCATCTGCTCTCCGTTGGTTCTTATTCACATGAAGATTGCTAGCAGCTTACTGGGGGTTTGTGCCAAACAGGATTCCTTTTCTCCTCATGCGCTTTGGCTAGCCCGGGCAGGGACATCTTGTAAGTGTGTGACTTGTGGACTTTCAGGTGAATACTGTGGTTAGTGGTGCTCTGGATCGATTGCACTATGAGAAAGATCCCTGTGTGAAGTATGACATCGGGCGCAAGCTCTGGATCTACCTGCACCGGGACAGGAGTGAGGAAGAGTTTGGTAAGCTGCCTTGGTGGGATCTTAAGATATAAATCACTTGAGCTTCTTCAGTCCAGCTGGATAATTAACAAGGGTAAATGTAAAGTACTGCATCTGGGAAAGAACAACCCCATGGATCAGTACAGACTGGGAACTGATCTGTTGGAGAACAGCCCTGGGGAAAAAGCTCTAGGAGTGCTGGTGGCTAGGAGGATGCCCATGAGGCAGCAATGTGCCCTTGTGGCCAAGAGGCCAATGGCATCCTAGGNGAACAGGAATTTGTCAGTTTGCTCCTGCTAGTCCATCAGCACTTAGCCAGTCTAGCAGAGTCAATGTGAAGTATTGTAGAAGAACTGCAGATGTGTGTGTACATTCACAGCTTCTGATGTGTCTTTGTGCCAGCCTTTCTGGCTAATTTTACTTAGTACTTCTCTTTCCATTAGTGCATGACTATGTGTGTGTTTGATCCCTTGTCTGAAGATGAGCTTGGAGTTGTTGATTGGCCTCTTTTTTAAACTCTTGTTCAGGAACTGAAACTGTTAATTTGTATTTGCAGAACGGATTCACCAAGCTCAAGCTGCTGCAGCAAAGGCCAAGAAAGCTCTTTCGCAGAAGCCAAAACCTCCAGCTAAAACAGTAAATTTCTTTGCACAGATGCTTTTGGGATTGGGAAGGAAATATGGGCTTAATTTAATCCATAAATTCTGTAGCCATAGTGGCTGATGAAAAATACCACATAGCTGAGTTATTATGTATGTGAATGTCAGTGTTGGTCTAGTACAAAATGAAGAGGGAAAGAGGGGAATTTTGCTCCTGCCAGCTTCCACTGTTCTCCTTGTTGATCTCAGCAACAAGGTCAAGGGAATTCATTTGTGCTCCCTATTTTAGGGGTGATGTTTCAGATAGAGTTTTGAGGTTAATCTGTAGCAGAGTGTGTGGAACACATCTGCTGTTCTCCCCTTGGCTGTGCTGATGCTGTCAGAGTTTGGATGTTTGGATGTTTGAATGTTTGTCACTGCTGAGATGCCATTTTCCCTGACAGCAGGAGCAGCCCAGCCAAGCACCAGCCCACCTGTGGCTGCAGTTGAGGAGGGCAGACAGCCACCTGTGATTTCAGGACTTAGCACTGGGCAGTCAGTCATAACCACACAGAATTCAGCTCTTAAGTGCTCAGCCCACTCTCTGGAGTGCAGCAATCAAACCCAATTCTGATGCCTGACATGGTTTCTTTGCAGAAGTCCAGCAGCAAGGAGAGTTCTGGGAAAGCACTGCCCAGCAGCACATCAGAGCCCAGCCAGCTGAGCCTTAGTGACTCTAGCATGCCACCAACTCCTGTGACTCCCGTGACACCAACTGCACCAGCATTACCTGCAACACCTATTTCACCCCCACCAGTGTCTGTGGTTAGCAAGAGTGTATCTGGTGCTGGGTCAGAGCCAGCAAAACCCAGCCAAAGGTAATTCTTCTGTCTCATACATCACTTGTATGCTACTGGTTCTTTCTCAGTCGTTTCCAACATCAATATTTAAGGGGGCTGATAAGGAAGATGAGGACAGTCATTTTAGCAGGGCCTGTTGTGACAGGACAAGAAGTGATGGTTTTAAACTAAAAGAGGGAGATTCAGACTAGATTTAAGGAAGGACTTTTTTACAATGAGGATGATGAAACACTGACCCAGGTTGCCCAGAGAGGTGGCAGATGCCTCATCCCTGGAACCATTCCAGGTCAGGTTGTTTGGGGCTCTGAACAACTTGCTCTAGTTGGGGAAGTCCCTGCTGACTACAAGGGGGAATTGGTGTAGATGACTTTAAAGGTCCCTCCCAACCCAAACCATTCTGTGCTTCTATAATCTTTGCTAACCTACTGCCTTTATCTTTTCCATAGTGTTCTTCTGATGTCATCCCCAACCATGCCCCAGCTCGGGACACTGCTTTCCACCACAGCCCAGAGTTCCCAGAGCCAGCCAGGGCCTCAGGCACCTCCTGCCCGGGTGGTTAGTCACAGCACCTCGTCAGGGCTGCCCCAGGTGCGGGTGGTCACTGCCCAGTCCAGCCTCCCAGCTGTGTCTCAGCAAGCCCCAGTGGTAACCCAGCAGCAGCAGCAGCCTACATCAGTGCCTCAAATCCGTGTCCCAGCCACAGCCACCCAAACCAAAGTGCTCCCTCAGGTGAGTCTGGCTGCACAGAAATGAGGCAGTAGCTCTGACATCTGACTTCTTGTAGTGTTTTGGTGTGGTACACAGGGGTTAGCTGCTCACTTGGAACATGCAGGAACTGCAGAGTTCGAGCATAGAGACAGTTGTGCATTCATCATACTGTTCAGTCGGGCACAGTCTGAAAATCCCTTGTGGTCTCCTGTGGCCCCTGGTGCCATAACTGTGCCCACAGCACAGGGAGCATTAAACTCATTGCCCACGGGAAAGTGTGGGAAGTGATACCCATGTTCCTAGAATCCTTGGATGGGTAGGATGAGCTCATTAGCCTTCTGGCAGTCATCCTAGGAGAAGGACAACTCTGATTCCAAACCCGGGCAGATGGAGCTCGTTTAGCCCTGGAAGGCCTTCCAGCTAAGAGGTTAAACCTCCATCCTAAGGACTTGGCTGCCAGCATCCAAGCTTGCTAGGCCCTGGCAGATGAACCTTAGGACTAAAGGGTGGGTCCAGCTCTGCACATGCTGTGTCTCACCTAAAAAAATCCATAGTGCATGCTCGAGGGTGCTATCTGCTATCCTCTTTTTATCAGCGCTTGGAAAAGGCACTGAGGAGGAGCGTGGATGGAGCCCTCCCTGGATCTTTGTTTGCAAAGCCTAGCCATACATACTACATACTGTTCAGTGCTCCTTTTTTCACCCCATAACCTGTTTGTGTGGCATGGTTAAATGGTGATTGCAGTAAAAAGTTCATAAAACTTGACAATTACTAGTCTATTGATATATTGTTAGTCTGCTCATAGGCTGCCTCTGTTTCTTTGTAGGCTGTGATGACTCTGCCAGTAAAAGCTCAAACCAGCCCAGTGCAGGTGCAGAGAGCAGGAAGCTCTGTGACAGGACAGACAGGCATCACTGTGACAGGACTGTCTGCAGCACCTCCTCCTGCTGTGAAACCTGTAACCAGCTCTCCAGGCAGTTCTGCAACAAGCACCTCTTCTACCACTGTCATCCAGAATGTAGCTAGCCAAAACATCATCAAGCAGGTGAGAGACAGGGAAGAGACAAGGAGCTGGGCTCCACGACCCTGTTATATGGTATATGGAAAAGATAATGAAAACTGCAGTGAGCCCTAGTGCTGTTTGAGTTATTGACCAGACAGCTTCAGGAAGTTGTTGCTTTGGTGTATCTGAGCCCCACTTCCACATACCTGTGATAGATATGTTAGTCCAGAGTTAACCATCTGAGGTTAACTTTGAGGCAGCTGAGGGCACTGGGGTTGGTTAGTCTGGAGGAGACTTGGGAGACCTTAGCTCTCTCTACAACTTCCTCAAAGGAGGTTGCAGTGGGATGGGAGTAGGTCTCTTCTCCAAGGTTAACAGTGACAGGAAGAGAGGAAATGGCCACAAGTTGCAGCAGGGGAGGTTTAGATTAGGTGTTAGGAGAAATTTCTTCCCTGAAAGGGTTGTTAAGGCTTGGCCCAGACTGCCCAGGGAGGTGGTGGAGTCACCATCCCTGGAGGGGTTATTTTCTATGGTTTTGGAATGCCATCTGCTAGGCAATCAAAACTGTTTTCAGTAGTGTACTAGTGTCATTCTGCTTCACTTCTGATGGGAGCAAGCATGCTGTGGGGAGGTTTTGCTGTGACTGTGTCCTGCTTTGATACAGCCACTTCTCTGATCTCTTCTAGGTGGCTGTCACAGGACAACTTGGCATGAAGAGCCAGACTGGCAGTGGCATCCCCCTCACCGCCACCAATTTCCGGATCCAAGGCAAGGATGTGCTGCGCCTGCCTCCTTCCTCCATCACCACGGATGCCAAGGGTCAGACTGTGCTGCGCATCACCCCGGACATGATGGCCACCTTGGCCAAATCTCAAGTCACTACTGTCAAACTGACTCAGGACCTCTTCACTGCAGCTGCAGGAAGCAGTGCTAGTGGGAAAGGCATCGCTGCCACTTTGCATGTGACATCCAACCCTGTCCAGGCTGCTGATTCTCCAGCCAAGACTAGCACAGCCACTTCTGCATCTTCCAGCCCAGCTGGAAGCACAGTGGTTAAAGTGACTCCTGACCTAAAGACTGCAGAGCCAACAAGCTCTGCCTTCCGACTGATGCCTGCTTTGGGCATGACTGTGGCAGATCAGAAGAGCAAAGCCATAACCACAGTGTCATCCACTGAGGCCAAACCAGCTGCTACTATAAGAATCGTGCAGGGGCTGGGGCTGATGCCCCCCAAAGCTGGGCAGACTATTACTGTAGCTACTCATGCTAAGCAAGTGCCCTCTTCCTCAGCAGTGAGTGTGCCTGGCCCAGGCCACACCTCAGCTGTCTCTCTACCAGCTGTGAGTGCCACAGTGTCCAAAGCAGTTGCTGTGGCCTCAGGGGCTGCTGGGACTCCCATGCTAGGCACAGGAGGCACTGCTGTGCGGCAGGTGCCCGTCAGCACCACAGTCGTGTCGACCTCCCAGGCTGTGAGTAATGCTAACCTTTCTCTGGAGGTGGGTGAGGAAGGGGAATGCTGAAATACACTGATGGTTTCTGTCTGAAACCTTCTCAGAATCACAGGATCATTAAGGTTGGAAGAGACCTCTAAGCTCATCAAGTCCAACCATCTACCTCTCACCCCCATGCCACTAAACCACCTCCCCAAGTACCACATCTCTATGTTTCTTCAACCCCTCCAGGGATGGTGACTCCAGCACCTCCCTGGACAGCCTGGGCCAAGACTTAACAACCCTTTCAGTGAAGAAATTCGTCCTGCCATCCAATCTAAACCTCCCCTGCTGTAACTTGAGGCCATTTCCTCTTGTTTTCCTTTTCCCTACATCCACAAAGACTCAAATTAAGTACTTTAGAATGTGGCTCTGCAACTGCTTTCATCGTAGCTAAAAATGACCAGAGTACCATCAGATATGCCTTCCCTTAGCTCCTGCTGTGTGTGGATAAAATAAACTTTGCTTATCTAAAGTCCTCCCTGTGCAGCTCAGCATCTGGCCCCAGAGCTCTGGAATAATTTCCCTTGGAATGGTGTTAGAACTAGAAGTGCATGTTACTTATATTAACTTTTTTACCAGCTTCCCCATTTCATGCAGTTTTAAGCAGTATTGTGAAAGTTGCATCAGCTAATGAACATCACCATAGTTTCCTAAGGATAGACAACATGGATGGATACAGTGATCTTTCCCAGAGAAGTGTAGTGGTGCAAAGATGATGCAGGTTTGCAGGGCTGAGGCACCTGTGAAGTGAGTGAGATGGAGGTGAATTTTAATGAGCCTGAAATGGAGCACAGCTTTCATCAGCAAAGCTGCTCTTGGTTTCTACTCCCAGGACTCCTAAAAAGCAAATTTGAATGTAATTGCATGTTGTCAAGCAGTTCACTGCTGAGTTCACCATGGCTCCTCATGTGTTCTTCAACTTCCCCAGGGTAAGCTGCCAGCACGAATCACAGTGCCCCTGTCAGTGATCAGCCAGCCAGTGAAAGGCAAGAGTGTGGTGACTGCCCCCATCATCAAGGGCAACCTCGGGGCCAAGTGAGTACTTTGCACCTGCTAGATCAGCTTTAGAAACAGGCTGAGGGAGGTTTGTGTTCAGTGGGATCCTGGGGAGCTAGCAAGCAGAAGGTGGAATAGGCTTGCAGGCTGTTAATAGGCCTGTTAGCTGCAAGGAACTGAATGAATATGGTGCCTGGCAGTGAGAGTATAGTCTTTGTTTAGGGTGTGCTGAGATGTAGCTTCTTTTCCTGAAGAAAAAGCATCCTTTGCTTTGAAGCCAGCTATTGTGTGTTGGAGCAAGAATTATCCTGATGACATACCCAAAAAATAGGTGTGATCTGAGAGCATCTCTTCATTAAAGAAACTTAGGGGGGTGTTAACTGCCTCAGTGGAAGTTCCTCTGGCATTCAGATATTGAAGTCTTCTTGTTTATTCTTCCATGATTTCGGGTGGTGTCTCCTTTAGTTAGTATTTCAAGGCAGAACACTGTGCTTGGCTGTTTCTGTTCGAGGAGAAGTGTTCAGGTCTGATCAGGCTAAGCCAGTGATGTGCACAGTCCAGAATTAGAGAGTTTAATTTGTTGATAAAGCAATTCTCCATCACAGTAATAAATGTTGACATAAACTCGTCACTTGTGCATTTGCCAGTTTGGGGAGTGTGGGGAGGAAATTACTACTTAAAATTTTGAGTAAATTAAATAAGAAACTTTAATCTCCTAGCAATTTGAAGTCTGCAGGATCTTGCCTGCTCTGCTGTTACTAACCTTTCAACAACTCTCTTTCCTTAGCATCAGTGGCTTAGGTAGAAACATCATCCTGACTACAATGCCAGCAGGGACAAAACTGATTGCTGGGAACAAGCCAGTGAGTTTCCTGACTGCACAGCAACTACAGCAGCTGCAGCAGCAAGGCCAGGCCACACAGGTAAAGGCACCTAGAATCATCATATTGTTTGCTTTTTTATGACTTCACATCTCCATGAGGACTTTACACTTGATACATGAGGCCTGGCTGTTCCATCTGCATTAAGCACATGCAGAGAGTGTATCATCTCCTCACTTTCCCTCCAGCCAGATAGAGTTTTTAAAGGAGTATTAATGAATGTAAACCCAAAAATCCTGTCAGGAGCTGTTCCCAACTGCTTGGAGGATTGTTTTCATACTCTTGGCTCTTTGTAGTGCTTTGTACTTAGCAGATCACATCAATTCTTTGCATGTCCCTCTCTCTGGAAACTCACTGTTCTCTAATTCCAGAGAATGAAGCTGCATAAGATTAACACATCTGTAGAAGTGAAGTATCCGGTGGATCATAGAATCACTAAGGTTGGAAAAGACCTTTTAAGATCATGTAGTCCAACCCTCAAATCCCAATCCTTCTCTTGAAAACTTAGAAAAGCAGCTGACCTGTAGATTTTTATTCAAACCAGTTTTTAGATCTCCCTCTCTTGAGGTCTCTTGCCAGTGTCCCTTGTGAGCAGCGTGGGGTGATCTTCTTGTGACAGATTCTGTTCTTGCTGTGTTTTGGTGCTTGCTCTTGTTCATATCACTGAATTTTGGTGGGCAGCAGAAGCAGCTAATTTTCAGTGCTGCAGAGTGTGCTGCAAGTGCCCAGAGTCACAAGCTTGTTCTGATGTGGGCTGTTTTTCTTTCCATTTCCAACAGGTGCGGATTCAAACAGTGCCAGCCTCCCATCTCCAGCAGGGAACTGTCTCTGGCTCTACTAAAGCAGTTTCCACTGTGGTTGTGACAACAGCTCCATCTCCAAAACAGACCCAAGATCAGCTATGAGTACTGCTTTGAAAATGGATCACCTTCCAAGAACTTCCCTGAGTCCAGTCACCCAGAACCACCTAGGGATTGGCCTGGATTCTGTCCCATGGCTTGTCTGCAGTCAGCAGGGTGATGTCTGGCTAGAAATTCCACAGCAAAAGCTGCTGTACCTAGTTGCAGTCCACATGGCTAAAGCCAAGTTCTGTGGCAGTGCTCCTTTGGGAAATGTCTTCCTTTGTTCTCTTCCAATCTGAAGGGCTTTTTGCCAGTGTAATTTCTGTGTATTTTGAGTTGTAGACAAAGCAGTTGATCTTGAATCTTCCTTAGCCAGGGAGCTTGCTTGGAGGAGGATATTCAGACTTTCCCAAGTCATGAGGAAGATGCCTCCTTCTGCTGGCTCCAGCTGTCACTGCTTTTACGTAGGTGACTTAGGATGGTGGCTTGGACACCAGAGCTTGTTTGTAACATAGCCTGGATGTAGATTCCTAACACATTCAGTGTTCTATTTATAGACTTTTTAAATGCCTTTTCCCCTCTGTCTGAGCTCAGACTTCTTTTGATCAGATCCCAGTTCCCTGGCAGATTCCTGCTGGAAGCAGGATGAGAGGCAAGACGGTTTTTGCTGTAAAAGACTGAGAAATGGAGGAGATCAAGTCAGTGTGTGAACAAGTCTGTCTGTCAGCAAATGGGAATATACTGGAAAGGAAGAAGAAAGTGTTCACCAGAAGGATCTTTCACTTTCTCTCAACAAAATACACCTTTTGATCAGTCAAAAAATGACTGAGGCTTCTTTTAAAGGTTTGGAATGTGTTTCAAATATACCCAAACTGTAGTCTCTTGGACTCAGAAGAAATATTTTAACCCATGATCCTGGTCTTTAGTTTTGTTTTTACCTTTGCAATTTTAGCTCTCTGTGTAAATGTGTTTGAATTTTGCACATGAATTGGTGGCTGTTCTGGCATGACCCTGAAGCTTTCTCAGAAGGAGATCAGAAGATATGTTGGACCAGGAGGGGAATAAAAATGCAGAAAGCCTTACAGATCTCCCTGCCATCTCCTTTTGGTTTTGGACAGCTGCTTGTTGTGTGTACAAAGGATTGCCTAGCTTGCCAAGACTTAATAGATTGTCTGTCTTCTTTGTAAGATGGTTTCTTTTAACGTGCCTTCTCTTTGGTTTTAGCTATGTGTTTTGCTCTCAATTAAACCTTACTGAATATAATGTAGGTAAGGAGCCAAGCAGCACAGTGCTGGCTAGCTGTATGGCTGGAGCTGTGTGTGTGGCTGTTCAGGACCAATGTCCCTGAGCACAGCTTCAGCCTGCATGTGTCCCAACTTCCTGCACAAGCACTAACTGACCTCAGAGGTGGCTTGGAGGAAATCAGGTATTTCAGTGAAAAGCAGAAGTGGCTGGCTGCAGATGTTGAGCAAGCAGATGACATTTGAAAGCAAGCACTGGAATTCTGGTGTACCTGCCTCAGGAACAGAATTAGGGGTGAGAAAGGTTTCCTGAGCACTTCTCCTGCATTGTCAAGCTTTGTACCTTTGTAAGTATCAATGGAGGAGGTAGCAGAAAGGCTGTGGGTTGGGAGGAAGGTGATAGGTTCTTGAGTGCTTTTTGGTTGGGAAGTTAGATATTAAAGAGACAACCAGCAGCCTCTGGGTATTGCTTGTATGGAAGAGCCTCAGTTCAAAACACAACCAAGATAATCCTGCTGTATTGGTTCTGGTCATGGCACCAATTGTGATGGAGTTGAAGAAGTGCTTGGCCAGTGGTGTGATTCTTGGGGTGTCTAGTGTAGGACNAAGTTCTTCAGTGTCAAAACCCACAATCAAGTGCTGGAAGATGGTTACAGTGTGAAGCCACTTCCCTTTCTGGGATCTCTCTTGCAAGTAACCCAGTGAATCTGTCACTGGACACAGGAGGCTTTGGCAGGGTTAAGTTTGACAGAAGAAGCAAGCTGCATCTAAGCCTGTGAGGTTAGTGTATCTCAGATTGCTGCTGCTGCAGCTGCTCTTAGGAGTCTTGCTGTTCAGGTCAGCACCATCCTGCCTCAGCTAAACTGGTTGCTAACATGAGCAACTTTTGCATTCATGTCTGCTTCCCTTAGGCCTGTTCTCTGCTGCTGGAGGGGACAGAGCATCAGTCACTGGGTGGGCTGCTTATTTGGAGGAGCTGTATGCTGGATTAGATGGAGTATGTTTGCTCCCAGCTTTCAGGAAGGGAGTACAGCCTCTTCTCACAGTCTGACNTCAATGGTCCTTGTAGGTCCTTTCCAACTTAGAATATTCTGTGAATCTGTGATCATGATAAAGTCATCATGGCTAGGCTTGGCGAATGAAGCTCCAGGGAGGGCTCCATCCATGCTCCTCATCAGAGCCTTTTCCAAGCGCGCTGATAAAAAGAGGATAGCAGATAGCACCCTCGAGCCTGCACTAGGGATTTTTTTTAGGTGAGACACAGCATGTGCAGAGCTGGACCCACCCTTTAGTCCTAAGGTTCATCTGCCAGGGCCTAGCAAGCTTGGACGCTGGCAGCCAAGTCCTTAGGATGGAGGTTTAACCTCTTAGCTGGAAGGCCTTACAGGGCTAAACGAGCTCCATCTGCCCGGGTTTGGAATCAGAGTTGTCCTTCTCCTAGGATGACTGCCAGAAGGCTAATGAGCTCAT
>VWZO01001978.1:157540-204334 GCA_013396975.1 Bucco capensis
TGGATGGAGCCCTCCCTGGAGCTTCGTTCGCGAAGCCTAGCCACAACAGCCTCTTCTATGGTTCAGCTGCCACCACTTGACTGATCAGTTGCTTCCAGTCTGGTTGAAAAATAACCCCTAAGAGCCTTTGGTTTTAATAAGTAACCTTTCACTTCTGCACAGTAGGCTGAAGAGCAGAGAGGGGCTCGAGGCTCAGGGTGTTTAAGCTAAGCTGTGCTCCACGAGGTATTTGCTCCTGTGTCCTCTTGCTCTGGACACTGAAAGCTGTTCCAGAGGGCAGGCTGCATGTGTGGAGAGGAAGGAGGTCTAGAGAGAGTCTGACACTGACATTGCCCATTGCCCATCTATTTGTCTGGCCTGGAACTCCAGGGCCATTCCATCTGATGCATTTTGGCCAAGAGCTTTTTTAATTCAGGGATGGAAGCACAGCCTGGTTTTGTGTCACTAGAGTTAGCCAAGAGCCTTGATTACTTCTCAAAGCCTGTGGAGTAGAGAATATCATGAGCAAGAGAATATCATGCAGTCACTGCTTAAAAGAACTGAGCCTGCTAGACACACTGCCACAGGCCTTTTGAAGCTGTTTGAACCTTTATTTTGAACAGCTGCTCTCTGTCATGTAAATCCTGGGGGCACTCTGTGTTTATGTACCTCAGCACATGCCCTCATAACCCAATGAACTCACCTTGGGCTTACTTCAAGTGTTCCTTTGCAAAAGCAATAGTTGTTTGGACATCAGCCTGCATTTTAACAGTTGATCTTCCTTTTCCAAATGCCTTGCAGTCACTGGGGTAGTTTTTAGGTAAATACAAAACCCTCGTTATTTGTTTTTCACCACAGGAACTAGACCAAAGTGACAATTGACTCAGCTCTTCTCCCCAGTCCTGCCTGAGGTGAGTTTGGTACGTGGTGCTTGACCTCAGGACCCTTCTGGCTGAGCACTGTGCACAGGATGGCAGTCTGAAATGAAAGACTTTTTACCCCACAGCCTTAAACATGATGACTTGTTGCAGGCTGGGGAGAGCTTGTGGGGAAAAGAGAATGTGCTGCTGTGTCCTGGGTGGAAGCTGGCTCCAACAGAAACATGGTGTAAAGCTGCAGTTGCCCCATAGCAACCAGCTTACCTCAAGCAGAGGTTGACTCCAGCCAGAGCTACCTGGGTAGAGCAGATGTGTTGGGCATCAAAGGGGATCCTCAGTGCTCTACTGCAGCCTAGTCATAGAATCATAGAATGATAGAATGGTTTGGGTTGGAAGGGAGCTCTGGAGCTCATCTAGTCCAACCCCCCTGCAGTGGGCAGGGACATCCCCAACTAGAGCAGCTTGCCCAGAGCCCTGGCAAGCCTCACCTGCAATGCCTCCAGGGATGGCAACTCAACCACCTCCCTGGGCAACCTGGGCCAGTGTTCCACCACCCTCGTGGGGAGCAACTTCTTCCTAATGTCCAGTCTAAATCTACTCCTCTCCAGTTTAAAACCATTGCCCCTTGTCCTTTCCCTCCAGGCCTTTGCAAACAGGCCCACTTCAGGGTAGCATCACTCTAGTGGGTGAAGCTTTTTGAGCACAAGCTTGGCACCATCATTGTATGGGAGCTTTGTGAGGTGTATGGACACGTGGAGTCAGCTTTGCAAGCAGTAGATCCTATTTCTGCCATTTCTCTGGCTCTCCAGCTCTGCTGTGGGCCAGTACCTGATGGGGTAGCTGGAGGTAACAAGAGGGAGAACAACCACATTTCTTGCACAAGAGAAATTAAGGCAGCCAGAGTTGGCAGGCTGGATTCATCTGTCTTGAGCTTCTAGATAGATCAATCCAAATTGTTCACTGGTACCTCTGGAGGGCAAATCATTTGACCTCCCTCAGGTGATTCTTGCAGGATGAATCACTCCCTGGATATAACCAGGCCTCTAAGAAGAATTGTGGATGAGTAGCTCAACTTTGGGCTTTTAATGATGTAATTTAGGGATGACACATCTTCCATGAAGTGACCCATTTGGTGTGGATTAATCCATGGATTGATCTGCTGAATGTCATCCAGCACTGAGGCCTGAAAACTGCTAAATCTGAGGTAAATATCTGCAGAACCAGTTTGTTTCCTTATGCCTACAAGCATTCACCAATCCAAACTGGTTAAGTCTTACATCCAGATCTTCTCCTGTTACTCTTTCTCACTATCCTCCAGTTTGCAAATCCTGGAGCAAAAAATAACTCACCTGCCAGAAGCAAGATCCTTGAAGCAGAAACATTCTGGGCTTCCAGAGCTCCAGGATCCAATAGTTTCTCAACAACACTTAAAGAAAGAGCAGAAGGTGCCAGCCAAACACAGGAGGGAGCATCAGCAGGGGGATGTGCTGAGCCAGAGCAAGGCCAGTGTGACCCAGCCAGCAGCAGAGCAAGGCTGGGCCATGCTGCTGCTTCCCCTGTGCTGCTGCTGCTTGAAGCCACAGGCACCTGGCAGCAAGGATCTGCAGAGATGCTGAGGTGCTTTGAACCCCAGTAAGTGACTTTGATGTCTTGCTGTGTCATTCTGAATGAATTTTTGGCAAGAAGGAAGAATTTTCCAGTGTGTGCTTAGGGAAACAATGACTGCTATGATTTGAATGAAGGGGTAGAGTGTTCCCTCAGCAAGTTTGCAGATGATCCCAAGCTTGGAGCAGTGGCTGGCACACCAGGAGCTGTGCTGCCATCCAGAGTGACCTGGACAGGCTAGAGAGATGGGCAGGGAGAGACTTAATGAAATTTAACAAGGGTAAATGTAAAGTACTGCATCTGGGAAAGAACAACCCCATGGATCAGTACAGACTGGGAACTGATGTGTTGGAGAACAGCCCTGGGGAAAAAGCTCTAGGAGTGCTGGTGGCTAGGAGGATGCCCATGAGGCAGCAATGTGCCCTTGTGGCCAAGAGGCCAATGGCATCCTAGGATGCATGAAGAGGAGCGTGGCCAGCAGAGCCAGAGAGGTTCTTCTCCCCTCTCCTGTGCCCTGGGGAGGCCTCCCCTGGAATGCTGTGTCCAGTTGTGGGCCCCTCAGCTCCAGAAGGATAGGGAGCTGCTGGAGAGAGTCCAGCCCAGGGCCAGCAAGATCCTGAAAGGAGTGGAGCATGTGCCCTAGGAGGACAGGCTGAGAGAGCTGGGTCTCTTCAGCCTGGACAAGAGGAGACTGAGAGGAGACCTCAGCAATGCTTAGAAATATGTGAAGGGTGAGTGTGAGGAGGAGAGAGCCAGGCTCTGCTCAATGGCATCCATTGGTAGGACAAGAGGGAATGGGAGCAAGTTGGACCACAGGAGGTTTAGTATTAACACGAGGAGAAACTTCTTTCCAGTTCAGGTGCCAGAGCACTGGCCCAGGCTGCCCAGGAGGCTGTGGAGTCTCCTTGTCTGGAGCCATTGCAGAGCTGCCTGGACACATTGCTGTGTGAGCTGGTCTAGGTGCTCCTGCTCTGGCAGGGGGGTTGCACTAGATGATCTTTCTAGGGCCCTTCCAACCCCTGACATATTGGGATACTGGGATACTGCTTGGTGTTTACAATACATACATACCAAAAACATGCTTCTGTACCTAGAAAAATATGTTTGATTACGCAAAAAAAGTATTTGCACTGAGGACTTTTAAACTGCCTAAGGAAGCTGCTTGTAAGTCAGGTGAGACTTGTTGCTGTGTTCTCAGTTACACAGTGAAATGATGAGTCTGGGCAGCCAAAAAGCCCTTTGAGTCACAGCAGCTTTATGGATTACTGCTCTCCCTTTGCATTGCTTTGCTGGTACAAGGAAGTAAGTTGTGTTTCATGGCTGAGGTGGCCTGAATAGCTGAGTGACAAGCAACACCTTGGAAAGCCATTGTAGGGAGGTTTGCTTTTCAGAGGGTTCCTGTCCAGAAAGTACACCTGTCACTTCAGCTGGCCCCTGGCAGGACTGCTAAGGGCTCTCAGAGCTGGGGCAGAGCATGAGAGGGATGCTGGGGTCTTTTCTGTCACTTCTATTGTCACAGTGGTGTTTGTGCTCTCTGTAGGAAACTGGTAGCTTACAAAAAATGATAAACTGATCCAGGTTGTTGTTCCAAACATGTGCTAGAACAGCTGAGCAGGTGGGAAGGTGTTAATGTGCCAAGCTGGGGATTTCCCCAAAGCCAAAGTGCATCATTGTCACAAGAATTAGCACCCTGCTCCCCTGAGGGGCAGTGTGAAAGTTTAGGCTGTGTGTTTAGATAGCTGTGAGCAAGAGAGAGAGCTCCCAACCAGAGAGGAGAGTTCCTTGTAATTAGGAAACTGAGTTTGAGTCTGGCTGATAGGATTTATTCTGGTTTTATTGTTCCTCTGGGGCTGTGGAGGTGAGTTGAAGTGCCATGGGCAGGCTGAAAAGGCACTCTACCTGTTCAGACTTGGCAAACCCACGAGCTCCTTCCAGCAGGAAGAAAGCTTTCACTGGCTGTGTCCAGGCACCTAGATGTTAACAATTTCAGCCAGAATGATCAGGATTTGTGTTAGTTCTGGATTTAATCCCTGCTTACATTTTCCCTGCCTTATTTTTTTTTTTTTAATGATAGAAGTCAAGCATCAGAGAGAAAGCAACAACTAATTGGCTGAGAACCACTGTTCCAGCTTGCTGCCTCTGCAAGAGAAGTGCTCTCTCCTCTCAGGAGCTGACATGGGTTGCAAGGTGAGGCAGGTTTCCCAACATCTCCCTGACATCTCAGGGGAGGAATCTGAGGGCTCTCCCTCAACCTTACCCCACCAGGACTAGTAAACCAGCAACAAATGTCTAAACTGGTTGAAAAGCCATGTGAAAGGAGTCAGCTTACCCATTTTTCATGTAGAGGGAGATCTAGGTTGGATGTTAGGAAACCAGCCAGAAAGTAAGGACACCTTAGTGCTAGAACAGATTGTCTTGAGAGGAGGGGAGTTCCCAGGCAAACATCATACAGTGATCCTGCTTTTGGGGTGGAGAATGGACCAGAGCAAGTCTGCAAGCCTGATCTAGCCAGCAAGGTGTTTCACTGAGCCTATCTAGGCAGCAAGGTGTTTCATCCAGCCTGCCACCTCATCCTGGAGAGTACCAGCATCATCTAGGAGAGCACATAGTGCTCCTCACCTCTGACACACTGAGCTCTCTGTGCGAGTTTGCAGCCAGTTTTCCTGCTTTAGGGTGGGCATGTACAGTATCACAGTATGTCAGGGGTTGGAAGGGCCCTAGAAAGATCATCTAGTGCAACCCCCCTGCCAGAGCAGGAGCACCTAGACCAGCTCACACAGCAATGTGTCCAGGCAGCTCTGCAATGGCTCCAGACAAGGAGACTCCACAGGCTCCTGGGCAGCCTGGGCCAGTGCTCTGGCACCTGAACTGCAAACAAGTTCCTCCTCAGCTTAATACTAAACCTCCTGTGCTCCAACTTGCTCCCATTCCCTCTTGTCCTACCATTGGATGCCATGGAGCAGAGCCTGGCTCTCTCCTCCTCACACTCACCCTTCACATATTTCTAAGCATTGCTGAGGTCTCCTCTCAGTCTCCTCTTGTCCAGGCTGAAGAGACCCAGCTCTCTCAGCCTGTCCTCCTAGGGCACATGCTCCACTCCTTTCAGGATCTTGCTGGCCCTGTGCTGGACTCTCTCCAGCAGCTCCCTATCCTTGTGGAGCTGAGGGGCCCACAACTGGACCCAGGATTCCAGGGGAGGCCTCCCCAGGGCACAGGAGAGGGGAGAAGAACCTCTCTGGCTCTGCTGGCCACGCTCCTCTTCATGCATCCTAGGATGCCATTGGCCTCTTGGCCACAAGGGCACATTGCTGCCTCATGGGCATCCTCCTAGCCACCAGCACTCCTAGAGCTTTTTCCCCAGGGCTGTTGTCCAACAGATCAGTTCCCAGTCTGTACTGATCCATGGGGTTGTACAGTCCCACCATACCCTACCAGAGGGGAGAGCTGGAAGGACATCAGTTTATTATCTGAAAGACAGCAGAAGCTGGACCATCGAATAGCAGAAAAACCCATGCCACATCCTTTTGACCTCTGCAATGACAAAGGGAGGGAAGTAAGAGGAATAAGGGAATAGTCAAAGTTGTGTCTTTTTTGTTTGGTTTGTAAATAGCTGAGGTAACACCAACATAGATTCTGAACTTGCATTTGCTGTGGAAAATGAGACAAGGTAGGTGAGCCTGGATCAGCTCTACTTGTTTGTGGAAAAAAAGACAGAAATGGGTAATTCCAGTGCATTGTCTGCATCTCTCTCCTGAGCTAAGTCATGGCCTCAGCTTAGGCATTTAAGACCTTAACTGACTTTGAATCTTGGGTGTGCCTGAGTGTGCAGCCAAGGTTTCAAAATACACCATGCCAGGAACCAGGCAGTCAAGCCTGTCCACTCTGTTGCACTTACAGTTCAGCTGACAAACACTGCTGGTTCTGATTCAGAGCTCACAAAAAGAGGTTCTCTGCTTCCATGAGCCACTGAAGAGCTCAGGAGAGAGAACCAGCTAATAGCATAGGCCCAGGAGCCTGTGGTGTGTTTCCTAGTGCTTTGGATTCCCTTTGGAAGCCCCATGGATGGTACCTTTAGCAACAGAGGCACAAGAAATGATCTCCCTTAATTTTGCAAGGGAGTCTCAGAGCTGCCTGGGGTATGATGTTGGGAAGCTGAGGGTGGACTTTCTTATTTCAAGCTTGTTGCACACTTGTCACATCCTTTGCTTGCTCTCATGCCTGTGTCATCCACAGGATGGAGCTGGACATCAGTGCCCTTTGTTCTGGACAGCTTTGTGATCTCAGGAGGGTAAAGCTACTTGAGATCATGGTTTAGAAGCAAGACACACACT
Source organism: Bucco capensis (assembly GCA_013396975.1). Lineage (NCBI taxonomy): Eukaryota > Metazoa > Chordata > Aves > Piciformes > Bucconidae > Bucco > Bucco capensis. The sequence continues at coordinate 164,334 of VWZO01001978.1, forward strand.
CTAGAGCTCTTGAGAGAAGCATGAAGTTCCTATCCAGATGACACAGTAATCCTTGACCAGCAGCACCACCTCTTCTCAGCTCTGCCTCCAAGCAGCAAACTGGGGACAACTGACTGCACTCTTACAGGTCCCATCCTCCAAGATCAGTGATTGTTCTCCTTGAATTGCAGATGGAGAGGCTGAATCCCAGCCAGGCAGCTTGCCTGAGGCCCGAGAGCAGGCTGATGGCTCAAGCAGTACCCGGGCTTCACCTTTGCTCTCTGGGGGCTGCCGGTTCAGCTGGAAGCCACAGAGCTTCTGGATGACGTTTTCCTCTCCTCCCACTGAATCAGCCTTTTATTTACTCTGTGGAATGCAAAGTAACAGGACACCCTGTGAGTTTTATCTCTCTCCTCATCTTTTGTATAGCTGGGGAAGTTGCCCGACCGGATTGAAGGTTTTGGCAGCAGAGCTGAGGTGGTTTCGGGGTTGTCTGGCAGGAATCTGGGTGGGAGGACACCCTCGGTGAAATCTGAGTTTAGGAGTCACACTGAGAACAGAATCCCGGTGAGACACAGCACAGGGAGGAAAAGCCTTTGTCTCTGCCTGCCTGGATCCAGCCCTTCCCTGCTGTGGCTCTGTGGATGGATGCTGTGCTCCCCTGCTGAGCTAGAATTGCTGGCAACTGCCTCCACCCGAAGACTTTTCCCCCGCAGGCAGCCTGCCTCCATTCCTTGTGTAAGCAGCTACGTTCTCCCTTCTTTCACGTGGATGGCATTCCCCGGGCTGGGAGCTGATGTGGAAGTATCCTGCCTTTGCTGCTCCCCCAGCTAATCCTTGTCTCCTCTGGAACTCTCCTGGGGGTTGAGCTCAGGGTTCTTTAGCTCTCGGAACTTACAGTTCTGACAGACTTGTCTGTCAGCAGAGCCTAAAGCAAATGCTCTCCTTCCTCCTAAAGGCATGGTAAACCTCGACCTGCTGCTCTCCTAGTGATGTTGTGGCCACACTGAGATGAAGAGACGACGTTAGGAGGAGGAGGTGACAGCTTTTATTGTATGGACTGATCTTAAGAGGGAAGAAACAGAGGTTTTGTTGCTGACTGCTGCCATTGCATGTAGGTAAGTGGCTTGATCTTTGTGTTTAAATGACATCTTTCTTTGTAGTGACTTGCTGGGCTCAGCATCCTCCAGGCAGACTAAAGAGACACATGGAAGTGTCTCACCACAAAAGCACGTGGCAGGCTGCTTGTTGGGAATTGCTGCTTTGATGTTTTGGGACTGTACACTGCCCAGCCCCTCATCTATCATGGTGACTTAGCAGCACAGCCACAAAATAAATCACTGCTTCAGCAGCAGAGAAACTGGAATCCTGTCATTTAGGGCTGTAAAGCAGCTGCCTCCCAGCTGTAGAGTAGTCGATGTTTAGCACATGGATCGCTTGCTTTGTTTCCCCGCGGTGATTGCATTCCCTTGTTCAAAGAGCCACTTGGGCTGATGAATTAATTTGTAAAGCGGCTTGAATGTGGCTTGAATGGCAGGAAACACTGGGCTTTGGCAGCTCTCTGTGAAACCAAGACCTGTGCATCTTTGCCAGAGCCACCTTAGGCCTCCAAAAGGGAGTTTACATCTTCCCCTTGTTAGCCACAGCGCAGAGCATGGATATTTGCCTGGCACCTGCCTGGAGGAGGTCATTTGATGTGCTGAGGAGAAGTTTGCAGAAACAAAGAACAGTGCTTCAGCGGGAACTAAGCTGCTCTATGCCTGGAATATGCTGTTTCACAGGGGTATGAAGTCAGGCTGGAGCACTACAGTCAGCCAGGTAGGGAGTGGCTGTAAAAGTGGAGTGCTGGGCAGGGCTGGGCATCAGGGGAGAGCTGAGAGCAGCTCCTGACATCAGCCAGCAGGCTGACTAACAAAGGCACCTTCTGAAGGGAAATACCTTAAATCCAGAGATACTTCCTGCTGTGTGGTGCTCAGCCAGTGGGTGAGATTCTGCTAGCTGCTGAGGGGGCAGGGAAGGAGTTTCCAGAAGTGTATTCCTACACAAGCACAGAAGTTTTGTTGTGTTTTTTACCCGAAGAGAAAACACCAGGATCAAAGACCTGACACTATCTTTTTTTTTTTTATCCCAGAGAAACACCTGAAAAAGGGCTGCAAAATACTTACCCTTTGCAGGAGATATTTTAGAGCAAGGGGAAAACAAAGGTAACCCAGCAAGTGTCCCCCTGGGGCATGGGAATCAGTAGGCAGTTCCTGTTACACCAAACCCAGCTTTCTGGGAAATCTGGATGTTCAGGTGTGGACAAAATCCCTTCCAGAGCTGGGTGCAATTGGTGGGAAGGGGTTCAGAGCAGCAGTGGATGGCCAGGTATAGCACCTGTGGTGTACTCTGTCGTGTAAGATGGAGAAAGGAAGATCCTGTCCAAGAAAGATGAAGCTGGCTCAGCTATTTTTAATCTTGCCTTGTTCTTGAGTGTGAGAGATCTAAATATTGGAGTGGGGAGGGGAAATTAACTTTCCAAGAAGGGGAAAATGGTGGAGTCAGACTGTGAGGAATGCAGATTACAGTGGTAAAAGCCCTCTTGCAAACCTGTATTAGAGCATTGTCAGTACCTAGGGCTTTGCTGTGGGTCCCTCCTTTTCTTCTCTGGGGGTATTGTTTAACACTTGACCGTACAGTCCCTGGGAGCTGTTGCTGATATGTCAGCAACACTCTGCATGCCAGGTTGGGATACACATGCCACTTCTGCTGGACTGCTGTCTGGTTCATCATTTTGCATCTGGTATCCTCTGTTTGATAAGAGATGGCTCCTTCCTAAAGACTAACTGAGAGCAGGTTTCAGGCTGGGATAAAAGGAATATTTGACTTTGGCAACCCTTCAATGTACCAGATGTTTTTTTGGGAACATCTGTCCCCTTGGGATGTTGTTTTGTCCCAGGGGCTGAAGTGCCCTATGCATGCTGGAGAGTGTCCTCTTTGCAGTGAGGTTTCATAGCATGGAAGTTGTTGTCACCCAAGAAGGGATAAGACCTTGGGTACCTGAAGCTGTTGTGTAGATGAGTGCTGGCAAGCTCTGGTGCTCGCTGTGTTGGTGAAGGACAGCCTGTCCTGGTTTCATTTACTACAAGGAGGGTCTCTTGGGGCGAGGCAGAGCTCCTGGGCACGGCTTTTTGGGCACGACCTCCTTCCTCTCCCACAGACGCCTGCAGAGCGGGCGAGGTAGGATGTGGGAGCGTCCGGGGAGCTGCGGGGTGTTTCCTCCTTCCCGCACCTGCCCGGAGCGCGGGGAGGAGGAGCTGGGCACCGTGCCGAGCCGTGCCGAGGCCATGGCGGCTTGAGCCGGGGCGGCAGCCGCCCTCGCCATGGAGCAGGGCCCCAGGGCCGCCGCTGGCGGGATGAGGTACAGCGCCCAGCTGCAGGTAAGAGCACGGGTGGCTGCTGGGGCTCTCCCCGGAGCACTCAGCCTTTTGCTGAGCTGCCTGCTCCTCTGCTCGCTGTGCTTCTCTGAGCCTTCGGAGTGAGGACCAACCAGGGTGGCTCCGGGTCGTGTACACCCTCCAGCACCGGGTAAGGGCAAGAGAACCTGTTTGGGAGATGCTGTCAAGCCAAGCAGAGCAGGAAAAGAGGAAGCAGCTTTGGGAAAGTGGAAGTCCCTGCCTGGTCTGTGCTGCTGTTAGATCTTCTCGGGCGGGGGGACCTGCCATAGCTCTGAGGGGTTTGATTGCAGCGGGAGCACGGTGCTGAGTAAAGAGAGACTACATGGAGGTGAAGTGCTCGCAGCGTGGGGCTAGGTTGTGTAGCAACAGATCCAACTAAACCTGTTCAAGCCATCAGAAGGGCTGGCTTCAGCCAAGGGCTTTGGGGCTTCCTTAATTAACCGATCCATTATCAGTGTGCTTGGAAACCTGAGCAGGCATAAGGCTTGCCTTTTTGTGTAAGCCTTCCTGGCTGAAGGTTGGGCAGGGACTGGTGGTTTTGGGTTGCACCTCCAGAGCTTGTCCTGTGCCACAGAGCTGTTTCAAAACTGGGCTTTTAGGTTAAAGCATGCCAGCTTTAAAGCTCTCCTGCTGCCTCTCTGGTGTTGGTCTTTGAGGCTTGGCTCTAGTGGTTGTTATCTGGCAGTGGCAAAGGAGCTAGCAGTTTTGGCACCCAGCAGAAAGCTGGCCTGAAGCAAGAATTTTCCCTTGCCTCCAGCCCTACAGTCCTATGCGTGTCAGGGCCATGGTGACTGCCAGGAGCAGGAGAGAGATGCTCTCACTGATACCATTCAGCTCGAGCTCCTCATTTCCTGGCCAGGTCGGAGTGACACTGTTGTGTTCAGTGTGACCTTCCTTGCCTGGCTTGTTGTTGGCAGAAGGTAGGTTTGTGTGCTGGTGTGTCTTTACAGCAGGGCTGAGCACTGGAGCGAATCTCTTCAGCAGCTTGCCAGGTCTTTTTCCTTGGTTCTGGATCAGTTTTCCCCCAGCATCAGTTAAAGAGGAGCTGATCTGATCCAGGAGGACTTCCCTGAAGTCAGTACCTGCCTTCCTGGCCTGAGGAATTTGTCCCTCGTGCAGCAACTGTAGTTGGACTTGGCTCCCAATAACTTTGGCAGTGGGGCAAACGTGAGTTTCACAATGGCTGCGTCTGCTATGTGGTGGAGCAGGAGCTGCAACAGTTCTTGGGCACAGTGAGGACAAGCTGCTCCTCTTCCTCAGAAAGGTGCAGAGCTTTTTTTCTTGGGTCGTGGCTGGTGGGTAAGCTCTGCTCAGGCCAGTTTTGCTGCTGTTGGTGCCAAAGACAAACAGGGATAAGGAAGGCACCATGAGAAAAGGGCTGAGGTGGATTGAGAGTGCGCCAGACCTTTGCTCAGCAAACAAAAGATCACTGTGAAAAGCCATTGAGGGAGCAGTGAGAGGGTTTTTGAGGACCTGGCTGTGGGGAAGGTATCAGACCAAAGGTTCTTGCCTTGCCCAGCGTGGAATGTGAAGTTTCCATCCAAAGGCCATCAGGGCTAAGCCTTGGAAATAACACACTGCGATATCCAGGCAGTAGGCTGGGGTGGAGGAGGGAGCAGCTAGTCAGGATGGGTTTGCTAGACAAAGGCTTTGCCCCATTGGAGATGCTGATGTTTCCCCTGCTGTTGCCTCCAAACATTCAGATGTCGTGGGCTAGATCAACCTCAAAACTGTAAGAGTTGGTCAAGAGCGTGGGCGAAATGTTATGCTGAGCATGGAGTGTTTCATCGAGGTCTGGAGCACAGCTGCTTTGCTTAGGCTGCTGGAGGACAGCTTTATTGCTCTGGCAGGACTTTCTGTACCAGGAAGGATGTGTTTGAGATCAGCTGTTTGCATCTGTGGCATGTTTCTCTCCTGGTCTTGGGAGGAATTTCATGGCTCATAGCTATGTGTATCAGGCCTGTAAAGCATCTTTATTTTCCACTTCTCTCTGAGAGTCTTACATCTAAGTCTTTGCTACAACAGACACAGTGTGGTTGCTTTTCTGGAGCTGCTGTGTTGCAGGACTCAGCTGCAGTGCCCTTCTACAGGGCATCCAGGCAAGCCTCTGCTCTGCTCTGCAAACAGTAATTTCAGTTTCTTCTGTAATAAACCTGATGGAATTTGGTTTCTCATATGACTCAGGATGGTCACAAGATGGTTGAATGCTGAAGAGGATTCAGCTCGAGAACGGTGTGTGAAATAGGTGTGACATGGATCTGTCACTATTGCACTTACCCTCTGTCCCTGGAGGGTAGTCAGTCTGGAGGATTCTCTGTCCTTTATTTCCTGCTCCACGTTCTCTTGTTTGTTCTGATGTCATCATTTTACACTCTCATTGCCCTTAATAAGGAACTGAAGACAAGAAATAATGCCTGGCAAAGGTTCTTCAGTGCTTTAGTGCCCATGTTAGGGCAACAGAGCATGAATATGCCTTATGGGAACATAGCTCTCAGGCCTGCTGCTTCCTTGTGTTTCTTATCAAGAGCAAGAAGAGAAATGAGAAGATGATTCTTATCAGATCTCTTCCTGGAGGAGGAATGGGGTTTGCAGCAAGAGTGGGTGCAGGGATTGATCTCCAGAGTTGTGTAGTTGTGCTTGAGCTGCTTGGGTAAAGTGACTTGCACACTGAGCACACTGTGTGTCAGCAGCTTTTAGATCTTGGGGGGTCTTCTCATGGAAAATAGGCTGTTCCCCCTTATGCCAGCACCACAAAGCTGGTGCTAGCTTTCAGCATGATCAGGGAAACCTAAGTTTCTTGGCTCTTTCTGCACTGCACAAGCCCACCCCGTTGGTCTCAGAGGCTGAGTTGTCCTGAGCTCTGAGCCCAGCTTGCTGGCCCTGGCCTCAGCTGGCTGAAGGGTTTCATTCCTCTCGTTTCTCCTGTGATACTTGTTTTCCTTTTTAGTGAACACCACCTGAGGCAGGTGTGGCTGGAAAAGGGGAGGTGGGAATTGCCTCTTGGATACACAGGCTGGGATCTGCAGGGTGTAATTACCCAGCAAGAGTCTAACCACATCAGCCAATGACTCTGATTAATGAGACCTCCCCAGCCACCTCCAACTTGGTGTTTTACAGGTTCCTTTCCAAGGCTGTGTCCATTAGTGTCAGACAGCAGGTCTGCCTGGGTTGCATACCTGCTCTTAACTTCTGTGACCAGCTTTGGCCTTGAGCTAAGCTGTGGCAGACCAGCTGAGGATGGAATGTGATAAATGTCAAGGGAAGCAGCTGGATCTCAGAGCTGCCTTGTGCTGGACAAACAAGCTAAGCAGTGGTGATAAGGGACAGGTTGAACTAATGGCCAGGAGCCTGCCCTTCTGTGGGTCAGGCTCCAGTGAACCAGATACAGACAGCGAGAGGGTTGGAGCACCTATTTTGGAGGAGAGGGAAGCAGGGAGGGCTTTTGATGCCCAGGACACCTCATACTGTCTTGCTGGAAGTGTCAAACAAGGCAGAACTCAGCTCAATGGAAGAAGCTGATCCCAGATGGACTCGCTCTGTACGCATCCCAGAAATCTTCTTCCTGGAGAGTGCCTTTGCAGGAGGAAACCTCTGCTTTCTGGTAAGCATCTCCAGTCCAGAGTGGACTGTGGCAGTTCCCACCATGCCTGTGTGCCTGCTGGATTTCCTGCTGACAGAATTAGTCACTTCTGCATCTGGTTTGTCCTGTTGGGCAGAGGATAGCTGCTGTCTAAAAATACATCTTGTGGCTAGCTTACAGGGGAGTGGGGAGGTTTGCTTATGCCCAAGACCTCTCTGAGCTCTCTGCATGGAGGAGCTGTGCACAGGAGACCTCCAAGCTCTATAGAAATCTATCTGTGTGCACTCCTTTTCTATGTTTCCTCATGGAGTCAATGCTTCAGGGGAAATTGAGGCACAGAAGAAATGGGACAACATCTTCCTGACCCTTTCGCTTGATTGGCATGTGGCTTTCCTGGCAGGGCACTGCATGACTGATGCTGTGACCAGAAACCTCTGGATCAGAGAGGAGGAGAGCCCAGCCGGGACCGGGATGGTGAGGGCTGAGCCAGGAGGAAGTAACTGAACCTGTGACTAAGGCAGAGAGAATACCAAAGGTTTTCTGTCAATAATGTTTATTGGAGTAGTTTCCTTCAGAAGAGCGAGAGAGTCAGAGCTTGAGTCACTTTGAGCTGGAGACAGTTTCTCAGGGAATCATGGAGAAGGTGAGAGCAGGATGTGCATTCAGATCCTCTCTGCTTTATAGCTGCTGCTGCCATCGACTGCTCAGTACCTGGGAGGGAAGTGTGCATCAGCCACTGGCTGAAGGAGATTAACATTGCTGTCATCTTTCTCTTGGTTAACTATGATCTTTCAAGCCTGTCCTGCTTTTGATTCCACTGGTGTCTGCCTAGCTTAGAGGATGGTGACCAGCACTGCAGAGGAGGTATTTTCCCCGATGGACATGGGATGGGATGTGCAGCACAGTGAGTGAGCAGAGCAGAGGCTGAGTTGTGATGTTTGAGCACAGATAAGTTTGGTACTAAGGTCAAACGGGTGCTTTTCGTGCTGAGTGTGAGCAGGGAAGATTCAGCCTCTTACTCAGAGGTCAGGACACAGGGCCCAGGCTGAAATCTTCCCGGCAAGACTTGATTCAGCATTCCTGGAGTGCTTGGGGGATGCTTCAGATCCTTTGTCTTGATTTGAGAAGAGTCTGCAAGGATCCCTGTTGCTTACCCAGGCTGGGATATGAGACAGCAGCTTCACACAAGTGTCAGGGCCAGCTGGAGGATACAATGGTGTGTGAGAGGTAAGACATGGGGAGGATGAGATCTGGGATATGAAACAGGGAGGGAAACCTCTTTGGATCCAGTCTCCTATCTACCTCTAATCACTGGGTGACTTCTGGTGAGTAACAATGTCAGTGGCTGCTTATGCACCTTGTACATAATAGTAGTAACAAAGAGTAATAACAAAAATAAGCTCCCTAGGAGTGCTGCCACTCCTTTCATTTCTCGTGGTGCTGTGGCTGTCACTGCCATGTCAGCTTTGGAGCAAGAACAGCCTGACAAAGGCATGCTGGAAACTCTCCCTGGTTTAAGATCTGTCATCCTTTTTGCCAAGAACAGCAGAGGAATTGTCAAAGGAAGATCAGGTAGTGAGTTTTCTTGCCTGACTTCCTTTGGTCACGCTGCAGCCACAGGAGCTCTGTGTGTGTGTTGGAGGGGGAAGGGAGCTGTGTTCTCCTTCTGATTTAATCACACTGATTAGTTGCTCCCCTCTGAGAGTTTTCTCTCTGCAAAGACACAACCTTGAGCTCAAAGAGGATGTTAAAAGGCATCAGCCATGGTGCTGTGCAGCCTGGCCTTGGACAGCAGCATCTTCTGCTTGCAGCCAAACATCACTTTTTTTTTTTTTCCAGCAGTTTGATGAATTTGAATTTTGGGGAATTTTGTAGAGGTTGAAGATACCCTCAGCTGCAAGGTAATCTCTTTGAAAACAGGGTTTTCTGTGCTCAAGCCAGAGGAGACTCAATTTCATTGTGCCATTTTGCTGCTGCTCCCTGCAGTGTTACACCTCTGGTGCAAGAAGAACAGTGATTCCTCTTTCAGAGAAGAGATGGCAGCTACTTAAATTCAGCCTGCTAGGGGAGCCTGTTATTATAGTTAAGGTTTAACAGCTTGTGCCCCAAAATTGTTACTCAGAACACAAAGAGACTGTGTCATCCCCCTGCAGGCCGGGGGCAGGTGACTCTTCCTCACTGACCCCAAGGTGTCTGCTGTGTGAACAGAGACATCATTTAAAGCCCTGAGGCTATTTTCTTGCTGCAGGCTCCTGCAGATGTTAGAAGAGAATGAAATGCTTTTCATTCTCCTAACAGCTTCAAGGGATTGGAAGTCCTGGGGAGGCTTGGCACTGGCAGCAGCCCCAGGGTGGGAGAAGGGAGATGATTTGTGTCTGCTTTCTTCTCTTTATCTGGTTTTGAGTTATTTTTTGCATGGGTTGGAAGCTGATGGGAGCCAGATGGTTGTTTTGATTCTGTGTGTCAAACACCAGGCAATCTTGACTTTGATTGAAGAGTTTCTTGATTTAGGATGTCTTTAAGCTTTATTTGCTGTGTCTTCTGTTTTGGAGTTTCCTTGGGTTACATGTTCAAGTTTGTCCTCTGTGATCACGGAAGCCAAATGGCAATCAGAGTATCCCTTGTGGGATTGTCCTCTGTGGCTCTGCAAGGGCTTTTGTTTCTTCTCTGGTGGTTGGATCTTGGTGGTATCTTGGTGATAGAAGCAGCCTGACACCTCAGAGATGATGTGCTCCATGTGGGTTTCTTTCTGCCCACCTGTAGGTAGTAGATCTCACAAATGAACAAAGGCTTCCTTCCCCATGCTGTAGTGGAGAGCTGTCAAATGATAAACTCAGGTTATTCTGGAAGCTGATAATGCAAAAACTGGTAGGTTGCTCTCCTCTTGGTGCCCTTCTAGTGTTTGCAGAGGATTAAACTTGCAGAGTCCTTTACAAAAATATAGGGTAAGGTGCCTGCCACATCCCTTTCTTTTGTAAAGGGCCTTGGGCAAATTCTGCAGGGAGGAGAGGGTGTGGAGGTGGGAGGAGAGGACAAAGGGGTGAAGAAAAGGACAAAAGGAGGTGGGGAATGATGCAAGTGGGAGCTGAGTTTCCCTGCAGAGTGAGCCTTGGGAAGGATAGCACAGTAAAGCCATTGCACCTGAGGGAAATAGAGTGAGGATGGCTCATCACCTGGCTCTGCAGGGGAGCAGGGGGTGCTCAGTGGTCCCTCTGTCAGCAGGATCCCCTTTGCTGCCTGTTCATCTTGACTTACAGGGGCTTGGGGCATTTGTCTGGAATGCATCTGAGCTGTTAGTGTATGTCTGTGTCATCCCTGGGCTGGGAGAGGACAGGCAGCTTCTGAGCCATCATCATCCTGTTTGCTGTGGGGACAGGGCTGAGGTTACCCCTGCCGGGGTGAGCACGGGAATGCATTTGAATGCAGTGAGTTTGTGCTGGGCTGGCACTTTGTGATGTGGTGTCCTTGCTGTTGTCCCGAGCACAGGAAGCTGCCAGATGCCTGGTAAGGCTGCAGAGGGAGGAAAATCATGGAATACCAGCTTGGAAGGAACCAAAAGGATTATCTGGTTCAGTTTTTCTGGGGAGAAATGGGAAAGTGGTGACTGGAAAAGTGAGGCATCCTTGTGGTTTGGGCAGCAGGCAGAGTCCTTCCTAGCTAAGGGAGGCATAAGAAGAAAGCAGCTGATGTGATCTGCTCTCCCAGAGTGGGTTAGTCAGCTCTGGGGAGAAGAGGGAGTGCTGGGTGTGTGGATGTGGATCCAGATCTGGGACCCTGACATCTGCCTGTACCAGAGATGCTCTGGAAACACCTGGGTCTGCAGCCATTCCAGTTCCCATCCTGGGCTGGAGGTGCAGGTACAGAGCAGGGCAAGGATGGAGGACAGGCAAGCCAGCGGTGTGAGAAAGTGAAACCCTGGGGCACTGAGGGTTTGCACTGAGACAGAGACCTTCCTCTTCATCACCTGACCTGGTGTGGGGTGGTGATGGCAGTGAGAGCTGTGTTATGGGTGTCATTCCTGGGACACTGCCTCTAAGACCTGCTTCTCCTTAGCCAGCACATCTTGCTGTGTCTGCAGCAGAGCTTCTTGGTTTATTCTGTTAAATCAGCACTTGTGCCCAATGAGGAATCCCAAGGAGAACTGCAGGAGAGCTGTGTTGGCCCAGGAGGCCTACAGAGAGCTGTGCAAATGGAGAGAGAGGAAGTAGCTTGGTTTCTTCTGTTACAGGAATGCTATTTATAGCCTGCTGTGCCCCACGAGCTGTGGGTGGCACCCCTGCCCCACTGCCAGCTCTGTGGGGCTGGATGTTTGTCTGCATTTTCATCTGCCAGCAGACAGGGATCTTGGAGGTTGCGGGCTTGTGACTTAACCATGGTCACAAGAGTGTGTGTGGGCTCACCCCTAGTTTGCTTGAGCTGATGACCTTGTATTAGACCTAAAAAGGAATTAGATGTGTGTGGAAAAACAAAGCAAAAGCCTTCAGGGTTTGTCCTGCTGTGGGGTGGCTGCTCTCATTGTTGGGGAGCTGCCATGGACAGGTAGCTCTACTCTAGGCTGTTTTGTGATCAGATCTCTCCAAATCAGGTCTTGGGAACAGCCTTCCCACCATACTGCCTTCTCTCCTCTCCTAGGACATGAACAACCTGGAGGAAGGGGTGGAGTTCCTCCCTGCCATGAACTCCAAGAAGATGGAGAAGCGTGGCCCAAAGCGATGGGTGGTCATCACTGTCATGGTGCTTGCTTTCCTGCTCATCTCCCTCATCACTGGCCTCCTGGTGTGGCACTTCAAATGTGAGTATGACATCTGGTGGGTGCTGGTGTGTAGGGTGATACCCTAGGAGCATATCCCCATGGAAAAGCCTGGTTATCTGGTGTTGCTCACATGTGTCCTCTGGGAAGGCTCCAGGAAGTGGGAGGACACCATTTCCACCCCCCCCAAAGCTGACTGCTGTCACTGGGAAGCAGCTGTGCTGCAGTGCCAGCCCTGAGTGCCCTTGCTGAGCCTGCTCCTTTGGCCTGCAGACAGGAACGCAGCTGTCCGCAAGGTGTTCAATGGCCACCTGCGCGTTCTCAACTGGGAGTTCCTTGATGCTTACGAGAACTCCAGCTCTCCAGAGTTCCTTGGGCTGGCCAAGAAGGTGAAGAGCACGGTAAGGGATTTCTTGCTTCCCTTCTCCTCCAGGCACTACTTCTTCCTCTTGCCCCATGGCCATGGGGATCCTGCATGTAGCACAGCTTGGAGCTTTCTGGCTCCTGTCAGCTCTCCCTGCTCGCCGTGACACACTGGGCTGGGTGCAGGGAGCCTGCCTTTAGGCTGAGTCTTGGTATCACAGCTCCAGCCCAGTGCTGTGGCATCTCTCTGTCTCTGCAACCTAGGAGGCTGCCTGGGCAAATCCCAGGCTTGGTGGATGAGTCAGGGCTGGCAGCTGAGGCAGGAGGGTGTCTGCCCTCTGCGCTGAAGCTATGGCTGCTCTTGCCTTTCCCCTCAGACTCAAGTGTTCTTTCCCTGGGGAAGAAGGGGGCAAGCTGAGCCAGAGCATGCTGTGGTTGGTGTGCAGCTCTGGGCACTTCTGGGACTCTCAACTCTCCTTCTTCCTCTCTTTGTCCCCTGCAGATTCCTGCAGCCAGGGATGCCACCGGGTATGTGCCCTGATTTTCTATAGCAGGCTTGAAGCTCTGTCTGCCTTTAGCCTTACCCCACTCCTCACTTCTAGATGTACTCAACACCCTTTAAATCTTTCAGGTGGAGGAGATCTACAGAAACCATGCAGATATTGGCCCTTACCACAAAGAGACAGTGATAACTGCCTTCAGGTGAGTGTCAGGTGGGTCTGAGGCCTGTCTCGGAGTGGAGGAGGGCAATGCTGGGATGTCACACAGCAGTATACCCTTGTTCCTGAGCCACTGGGAGTGGAGGTACCTCAGTAATCTCCCTGAGTGACACAGGAAGTGGTGGGCAGTTAGATGCTAGATGAAAACACATACTGTTTTCTGTAGTCCTCATCAGTGTGTGCTGAGGGACATGTCTTGGGAAAATCAAGGTGTGGGACAGCATAACACTGTGAGGAGCAGCTGAGGGAACTGGGGTTGNGGCATAAGAAGAAAGCAGCTGATGTGATCTGCTCTCCCAGAGTGGGTTAGTCAGCTCTGGGGAGAAGAGGGAGTGCTGGGTGTGTGGATGTGGATCCAGATCTGGGACCCTGACATCTGCCTGTACCAGAGATGCTCTGGAAACACCTGGGTCTGCAGCCATTCCAGTTCCCATCCTGGGCTGGAGGTGCAGGTACAGAGCAGGGCAAGGATGGAGGACAGGCAAGCCAGCGGTGTGAGAAAGTGAAACCCTGGGGCACTGAGGGTTTGCACTGAGACAGAGACCTTCCTCTTCATCACCTGACCTGGTGTGGGGTGGTGATGGCAGTGAGAGCTGTGTTATGGGTGTCATTCCTGGGACACTGCCTCTAAGACCTGCTTCTCCTTAGCCAGCACATCTTGCTGTGTCTGCAGCAGAGCTTCTTGGTTTATTCCTTTAAATCAGCACTTGTGCCCAATGAGGAATCCCAAGGAGAACTGCAGGAGAGCTGTGTTGGCCCAGGAGGCCTACAGAGAGCTGTGCAAATGGAGAGAGAGGAAGTAGCTTGGTTTCTTCTGTTACAGAAATGCTATTTATAGCCTGCTGTGCCCCACGAGCTGTGGGTGGCACCCCTGCCCCACTGCCAGCTCTGTGGGGCTGGATGTTTGTCTGCATTTTCATCTGCCAGCAGACAGGGATCTTGGAGGTTGCGGGCTTGTGACTTAACCATGGTCACAAGAGTGTGTGTGGGCTCACCCCTAGTTTGCTTGAGCTGATGACCTTGTATTAGACCTAAAAAGGAATTAGATGTGTGTGGAAAAACAAAGCAAAAGCCTTCAGGGTTTGTCCTGCTGTGGGGTGGCTGCTCTCATTGTTGGGGAGCTGCCATGGACAGGTAGCTCTACTCTAGGCTGTTTTGTGATCAGATCTCTCCAAATCAGGTCTTGGGAACAGCCTTCCCACCATACTGCCTTCTCTCCTCTCCTAGGACATGAACAACCTGGAGGAAGGGGTGGAGTTCCTCCCTGCCATGAACTCCAAGAAGATGGAGAAGCGTGGCCCAAAGCGATGGGTGGTCATCACTGTCATGGTGCTTGCTTTCCTGCTCATCTCCCTCATCACTGGCCTCCTGGTGTGGCACTTCAAATGTGAGTATGACATCTGGTGGGTGCTGGTGTGTAGGGTGATACCCTAGGAGCATATCCCCATGGAAAAGCCTGGTTATCTGGTGTTGCTCACATGTGTCCTCTGGGAAGGCTCCAGGAAGTGGGAGGACACCATTTCCACCTCCCCCCAAAGCTGACTGCTGTCACTGGGAAGCAGCTGTGCTGCAGTGCCAGCCCTGAGTGCCCTTGCTGAGCCTGCTCCTTTGGCCTGCAGACAGGAACGCAGCTGTCCGCAAGGTGTTCAATGGCCACCTGCGCGTTCTCAACTGGGAGTTCCTTGATGCTTACGAGAACTCCAGCTCCCCAGAGTTCCTTGGGCTGGCCAAGAAGGTGAAGAGCACGGTAAGGGATTTCTTGCTTCCCTTCTCCTCCAGGCACTACTTCTTCCTCTTGCCCCATGGCCATGGGGATCCTGCATGTAGCACAGCTTGGAGCTTTCTGGCTCCTGTCAGCTCTCCCTGCTCGCCGTGACACACTGGGCTGGGTGCAGGGAGCCTGCCTTTAGGCTGAGTCTTGGTATCACAGCTCCAGCCCAGTGCTGTGGCATCTCTCTGTCTCTGCAACCTAGGAGGCTGCCTGGGCAAATCCCAGGCTTGGTGGATGAGTCAGGGCTGGCAGCTGAGGCAGGAGGGTGTCTGCCCTCTGTGCTGAAGCTATGGCTGCTCTTGCCTTTCCCCTCAGACTCAAGTGTTCTTTCCCTGGGGAAGAAGGGGGCAAGCTGAGCCAGAGCATGCTGTGGTTGGTGTGCAGCTCTGGGCACTTCTGGGACTCTCAACTCTCCTTCTTCCTCTCTTTGTCCCCTGCAGATTCCTGCAGCCAGGGATGCCACCGGGTATGTGCCCTGATTTTCTATAGCAGGCTTGAAGCTCTGTCTGCCTTTAGCCTTACCCCACTCCTCACTTCTAGATGTACTCAACACCCTTTAAATCTTTCAGGTGGAGGAGATCTACAGAAACCATGCAGATATTGGCCCTTACCACAAAGAGACAGTGATAACTGCCTTCAGGTGAGTATCAGGTGGGTCTGAGGCCTGTCTGGGAGTGGAGGAGGAGGGCAATGCTGGGATGTCACACAGCAGTATACCCTTGTTCCTGAGCCACTGGGAGTGGAGGTACCTCAGTAATCTCCCTGAGTGACACAGGAAGTGGTGGGCAGTTAGATGCTAGATGAAAACACATACTGTTTTCTGTAGTCCTCATCAGTGTGTGCTGAGGGACATGTCTTGGGAAAATCAAGGTGTGGGACAGCATAACACTGTGAGGAGCAGCTGAGGGAACTGGGGTTGGTTAGTCTGGAGAGGAGGAGGTTCAGGGGAGACCTTCTCACTCTCTACAACTACTTGAAAGGATGTAGCAGTGAAATGGGAGTTGATCTCTTCTCCCGGGTAACAAGGGATAGGGTAAGAGGGAATGGCTTCAAGTTGTAGCAGGGGAGGTTCACGTTGGATATTAGGAAGAATTTCTTCCACTAGAGGGTTCTCAGGAACTGGCCCCAGCTTCCCAGGGAGGTGGTAGAATCAAAAACCATGTAGCTGTGGTGTTTGGGGCTATGGTTTGGTGGTGAGCATGGCAGTGTTGGGTGGATGTTTGGACTGGATGATCTCAGAGGTCTTTTCCAACCATAATGAGTCTGTGAACCACAGTGAGTGGTTCCTGGCAGCTTTGAAAGGGCCTCCCCAGGCTTTCAAGGGCCTTTGCTGGGCACAGTTTGCTTAACGTTTCCTTGAGAGTTTCCTTTGCCCATGGCCATCATCCAAAAGCAGCTCCTCAAGCAGCCTGGCTCCTTCTGCTCCTGATCCTTGAGGCCTCCTGCATCTGCCCATGTTCTCACCCCCTGCTCCCCCTTCCCCTGCAGCGAAGGCAGTGTCATTGCCTACTACCTGTCCGAGTTCCTTGTCCCCCAGTACCGGGAGGAGCGGCTGGAGCGGGCGATGGCAGACAGGCAGAGCCTGGAGCAGAGGTGGAACCCTCGCCTCAGGAACCCCATGCTGAAGGTGGAGTCAGTCGTCGCCTTCCGTGAGTGCTGCTCCTGCTCTCCCTGGGCCTCTGGTGGGGCTGGGCCACGTGTTGCTGGGGTGGGGGGTTGCTGCTCACAGCCCTCACTTTAGTGCCTTCAGCAGTGGGGACTGCTCCAAGGGTGGGTGTAAGGACCAGGCTGTCACAGCCTGCTTGGATAAGCTGTGCAGGGCTGGGGAGGCTGCATGGACCTGCTCCCCTTTCCGTGAGCACTCTGAGTTCTCCTCCAAGCCCTTCTGGAGAAGGATGGGGATGAATCCACCCTCCTGCAGAGGAAAAGCTTGATCACTTGGCTCCCCAGAGCCCAGGCAGCCTCTCCCTGGCCAGCATGCAGGGAGAGACCTCACCAGCAAGGCCAAATCAATATGGGTCCAAGGGAGCTCTTCAGCTTTGTGCCCAGGGACATCCCACAGCCCAGAGATGACACCACTTCTCTTTTTTCCTGCAGCTGCTGACCCCAGCATCGCTCACTCCGCTCGGGACAGTAAGTACAGTTCTTCAGTCTCCTAATGGCCTCTTTGGGGTGGCAGTTTCCCTTGCAGGATGTGGAAGGGCCTGAGAGGTGCTCTGCAGATCTCCATGTGCTGCATAGACCTGGTTTAGGCTCAGCCAGGCTTTGGCACAGGCCTTGCTGTTGTCTAGCAGGAATGGGTGACCTTGTCTTCCCTAGTACCTCACCTTGGAGATAGAGATAAGCAAGGATGCTCCCTGCAAGAGGTGTCTTCTCAGGCTGCTTCGTGGGGATCTTATAGCAGTTTTCCAGTACCTAAAGGGAGATTATAGGACAGAAGGGGAGAGACTTTTTAGGAGGTCAGACTGTGATAGGACAAGGGGGAAATGGTTATAAACTGAAGGAGGGGAAATTTAGATTGGAGATTATGAGGAAGTTCTTTCCCCAGAGAGTGGTTAGGCACTGGCACAGGTTGCCCAGAGAGGTTGTGGCTGCTCCATCCCTGGCAGTGTTCAAGGCCAGGCTGGATGTGGCCCTGGGTGACCTGGGCTAGTGATTGGCATCCCTGCTCAGTGTGGGGAGGTTGGAACTAGATGATCTTTAGGGTCCCTTCCAACCTGGCCATTCTAGGATTCTAGGATTCTATGATCTCAGGGAAAGGCAGGGCAGAATCTCCTTGTTTGCCTGGTTAACTCTTCTCTGCTCTCCTGGGCAGATAGCTGCATCTTTGCCCTCCATGCCAAGGAAGGGGAGATCACCAGTTTCACCACACCAGGCTTCCCCAACAGCCCATACCCCAACAATGCACTCTGCTACTGGACACTGAGGGCAGATGCCAACTCTGTCATCAGCCTGACCTTCAAGACACTGGAGCTGGAGCAGTGCAGAGATGGCAGTGACTACATCAAGGTGTACAACTCTCTGAGCCCTGTGGAGCCCCATGCTTTGGTCAGGTGAGTCTCCCCACAGCACTGAGTCCTGGCATGAGTTGGCAGGGTGACACTGAGAAGTCCTGGTTGTGACTGAGCTCCTGTAACTGCTCAGTAGTGATCTGTGCTGCTTGAGGCTCTCTATGCAGCTGTGTCTGACAGATTTTGTCCTTTCTCTCCTAGGCTCTGTGGGAATTATGCCCCTTCCTACAACCTGACCTTCCTGTCCTCCCAGAATGTCATGCTCGTCACGTTGGTTACCAACAAGGAGGGCAGATTCCCTGGCTTTAAGGCTGAATTTTTCCAGCTCCCCAAGATGAAAGGTGAGCAGAGACCTTGGCCCAGTTCCCCCTCACCTCTCCCTGCCATGGGCAGGTGCAGCTGTGGATGTGGTCAGTTTGCCAGGGATGTTTCCAGGGCTGGGAGACCTGGAAGCAGGTCACATCTTGGATCTTGGAACTTGCCTTGGCCACAGTGCTTTTGGCTGCTGTAATGATGTCCCTTGAGGAGGCCAAAATAAGAGTTACGTTAGATTAGACATACAGATAGATGCATGCAGGAAGCACCTAATTGATCTCCTGGGCTCTCTCCAAGCCTTGGAGCTAGAACTGCTCTCTCCAGAGATAGACTTAACCTTATTAGAGACTGTCACACCTGCCTCCCTTCCTGCCTGGGGTGACAGTCAGCTAAGGCCTGGGAAAACCACATCTTACATCTCTAACCTGTTTTCACCTTCCTCCTTATCTTCTAGCCTGTGGTGGGACTCTGAAAGGAGAAAGTGGCACCTTCATGACTCCCTATTACCCAGCACACTATGCCCCAGACATGGACTGTGTCTGGAACATAGAGGTAAGACAAAGTACTCCCTTTGCCTTAATTAGCCATAATTAGTCTGTTAAATTAACTTGGTTGTGCAGGACACCATGCAGCAGAGCTCCCAGCAGATGCTGCCTGGAGACTTAGAGTCTGATATGGCTGGAGGCAGGCTTTAAGAGCTGCTGCCAAAGGCAGCAGAGGCTGCAAGAGGCCTGAATCCTGTGTGACTTATACCATAGCCCCAAAGAACTGTAGCTTTACACAAAAAACACCAGAGCTTTCAAAACATTAGCCTTGGGACAGGCCAGTCCCTTGCTGGCAAAACTGGTGGTGGGGGAAGCCTTCTGCCCTGGGACAAGAGGCACTGTTGGCAGAGGTCTGGCTTCAGTCCACCCTCTCTGTGCTGGTTTGAGCTGGGGTTCTGGGCTCAGCAAGCCAAGCAGCTGTCTGAAGGACAGCATGAGCCATAGTGACTTCTTTCTTTTGTTCAGTACCTTCTGTCCTTCTTCCAAACCCTTTCCTCACCAAACTTAGTTCTATTTCTGTGCTCCAGAAAGCAATGTGCCCCTGGACTCTGCCTCTTTTGACAGGTTCCTCCTAAAAAGAACGTGAAGGTGCGTTTCAACATGTTCTATGTGCTGGAGCCTGGGATCCCAGTCACCTCCTGCCCCAAGGACTACGTGCGGATCAACAGCACGAGGTAGGTGCCAGCTGCTCTCCAACGTGTGGCCTGGGCCCTTTGAGTGCCTTTAGCTATGTGGCTTCTTGTGCTTTCCTTAACCTTGCTGTGGGGACAAGTGTTGCTGGTGCTTTCTGGGTTGTGCTGAGGCAGGAGGCTGATAGGTCTGACCTGCTAATGCCCCATGGTGAGAGGGGAAGCAAGGTGCTTGGTTCTGGGCATCAGCCCCTGAGTTTGCTGCAGCTGAATCTCCCCACATACTGTGGAACATCACATCACATGCCTCATGTGCAGAATGGCAGCAGAAACATCTGGTGTGGTTGTGCTTGAATGAGCAAATCTCCATTGTTTGGGTAATCAGTTTGTGTTCTGTGATGCATTCACTGTTGCATTTACTGTTTGCTGTTGCACAACCTAAGGTAAGCTGGGCCAAAAGACAACTTGGTACTGCACGGGGGGAGTGAGCAGTGTTACTTCACAACATTTTGGACAAGGCAGATGACCCTTCCTCAAAGAGAGAGTATTTCCAAGTCAGTATCTGCATTCATGGCCCTGGCTGGCTCCTGCAGTGGGCCTTGTCTACGTGATTCTTACCAACCTGTGGTAGGACAGGATCCTCTCCTTTAGAGTCTCCACAAATCCAGAGACATGGTGGATCTGAGATCAGACATCAGTGTGTCAGGCAGGGATCTGGATGTAACTGACTCCCAGTCATTTCCAAGGTCACAACATGGTGTTTGCAACTGGCATAACCTTCTACCAACAGCAGAAGGTCCTGTGTGCAGACCTGGAGGTCTGGCAGCTTATGCTGAGATCCATTCTGCTCTTTTCTCCTGCTCCCTCAGCTCTCTCTGGGTGTGTGAAGTGACCCTTTGTGCTGATGGAGAATTCAGGGCTGGAAGAAGGTTTGCTCAGTGCTGACCTACAACATTCCTTCATCTCTCCTCTCTCTCCCTGCAGGTACTGTGGGGAGCGTCCCCAGTTTGTGGTGGCCAGTTCTACCAACAAAATAGAGGTGCACTTCCACTCAGACCAGTCCTACACAGACACTGGCTTCTCCGCTGAGTACCTGTCCTACGACTCCAGCGACCGTGAGTGCGAACCCTGAGGCTATTAGGGGGGAGCTGATGTGCCAGAGGTCTGGAGGCTGTCCTTTGTCTGCCCTGACACTGCCACATGGACTGGGAAGCATGCTTTTCCAGGGGGATAGGAGCCTGTCTTGCCTTCCTTGCAAGCCTCCTTGCTTTCCTGCTCTGTTCTAAGGAAAAGGTATTTTTAATGCTGGATGCATTGGAGGAAGAAGTTCCTCACCACGNCAGGAAACACCATGTACTTTGGGAAAGGGACATGGAGGGGACAGCTGGAGGGCTCACAGGTTGTTTTATCCCTTTCCCTCTCCTCTCAGCCTGCCCTGGCAAGTTCACCTGCAACACTGGCCGCTGCATCGACAGAAGCATGCGCTGCGACGGGTGGCTCGACTGCGTCGACGGCAGCGACGAGAGGTCCTGCGGTAAGTCTGTCCTCTGGTTCCTTTTGGCTTGTCACAGCCACCCTGGAGTGGGATGTTTGCTCTGAGTTTGCTCTGGGTGACATGCTTTAATGTAGGTCAGCTGCTGGTCTGCCTGCTCACCTCACTCCTCTGGGCTGGAGTGAGAGGCACTCCGAAAGAGGATCGATTTGGGATGCTTTCCCAGTGAAGGAGCTGTGCATTCCTCCTAACCTAGCCCTCTCCCAGTGGGATCTTCCTTCCTTTCCAGTCCCTCCTGGCTGGGAATGTGTTTTCCTCTTTAACCCTCAAGGCTGGTGTGGGTTTGGCTGAGCTGGGTGGTGTAAAGGGATGTGTTTGCTACAGGATGGGGCAGGTGTGGCAGAGCACCTGTGAGGGACACAGGAGCTGTTTCTTTGCACAACAGGTTTTCCTCTTGGATTAGCAGAGCTATCCCATAGGTAATGTTATTGTCCAGGCTCTGAAATTAATTAGAGAGGTTGGGATCTCCTGGTTTGGGATGTTGTTCCCAGGCAAGAGGCTGTTTTCTGAGGAAGGGCGTGCTGCTGGCCTGGCTGCCAGCACTGTCATCCAGCTATCTCAGCTGCTTCCCACTGGTTGGAGCAATCCCTTTGCCTCTGGCTGTCCTCCTGCTCTGATGTCAGCTTCAGCCTGCACTGCCTACAACATTACAGCTCTCCAAATAGTTTTGTTCTCCAGAAGAGTGGAAATACTGTGCTGTAGCCTCAGTGCATTATGATTTATGTGCATGTGCAGGGCTCCAAGCTGTCAGGGTGTTCCTGTGGCCTTGCACACCTGTGGAGAGAGCTGCCCAGTAGATGCCATGGCAGATGGGTGGCTGGTGGCTCCACAGGTGCCACCTGAAGCTGAGCCAGCAGTGCCCAGGTGGCCAAGAAGGCCAACAGCATCCTGCCTTGGATCAGCACTAGTGTGGCAGCAGCACTAGGGCAGGGATTGTCCTCCTGGACTGGGCACTGGGGAGGCCACACCTGGAATCCTAGGTTCAGTTTTGGGCTCCTCACTGCCAGAAGGACATGGAGGTGCTGGAGTGTGTCCAGAGAAGGGCAAGGAAGCTGGGGGAAGGGTCTAGAGCACAAGTGTTGTGAGGAGCAGCTGAGGGAACTGGGGTGGTTTAGTTTGGAGGAGGCTCAGGGGAGACCCTATCTTCTCTCCAGCTCTCTGAAAGGAGGTTGGAGTGAGGTGGGGTTTGGTCTCTTCTCCCAGGTAACAAGTGATAGGACAAGAGGAAATGACTTCAAGTTGCACCAAGAGGGCTCAGGTTGGATATTAGGAAGAATTTCTTCCACTAGAGGGTTGTCAGGCACTGGCCCAGGCTGCCCAGGGAGCTGGTGGAATCACCATCCCTGGAAGTGTTCAAACACCATGTAGATGGTGCTTGGGGCCATGATTTGGTGGGGAGCATGGCAGTGTTGGGTGGATGCTTGGACTGGATGATCTTGGAGGTCTTTTCCAACCATAACAATTCAGTGTTCTATGCCTTTGCCAGTCTCTCCCCTGATTTCTTGCTCTCCCTTTCCAGTCTGTACTGAGCAGCAGTTCAGGTGCCAGAATGGCTGGTGCAAGCCCAAGTTCTGGGTCTGTGACAACGTCAACGACTGTGGTGACCACAGCGACGAGCTGCAGTGCAGTGAGTACCTCACCCCATGGGCAGGAATGGCTGAGAGCTTGAGCAAGCAGAAGGGGGAGAGGGAGGCTGGAAACCAGCAGGCAAGAAACCCAAGATACCAACTTGCTGCAGCCCATGGGGAGGTCTCACCTGGTGTGGCTTCCTCAAGCCCACACAGGAGCCCTTGGGGAGAACTCAGAGGAGAGAAAAGAGGAGGAGCAGAGGTGTAGGAAACTTGAGCTTTTGGGAAAGAAAGGGCTGAATAAATAGGTGGTGATGTGCATTTTGAGGAGAAAAGACCAGGAATGTAGGAAATAAGCATTTGTGTGCTGTAGCTGCAGGGGCTTTGCTTGTCTGGAGGTTAAGGGAAAGGGACACAGCTGTGTGTTGGAGGTGCTGTTGTAGGGTTTGTGTGCTGCCATCTCTCAGGAGCTGCTCTTTTTCCAGGCTGTGCTGCTGACAGCTTCAAGTGCAACAATGGCAAGTGTGTCCCCAACACTCAGAAGTGTGATGGCAAGGACGACTGCGGGGACGGCAGCGATGAGGGCAGCTGCAGCACTGGTAGGGGTGAGCTGCAGCAGGGACCTCCCCTCAAGTGTGATCTCTGTGGGGTTTCCTCATGGCCTGTGCGTTTGTTTTTCACGGGGAGACAGTGTCCCAGGGATGGATGGAGGAGGTGAAAGGCTCCTGAATGCCATCCCCTTCCCCAACACTGGATGTAACACCTCTCCCTTCATCCTGGAGGAGGCTCAGGGAAGACCTTATCTTCTCTCTCCGACTCCCTGAAAGGAGGTTGGAGTGAGGTGGAGGTTGGTCTCTTCTCTCAAGTAACAAGTGATAGTACAAAAGGAAATGGCTTCAAATTGCACCAGGTGGGGTTAAGGTTTGTGTTCATGGAGGAGCAGGGAGGTGATTGTCCCTCTGTACACTGGTGAGGCCACATCTTGAGTACTGTGTTCAGTTTTGGGCACCTCAACATAAAAAAGATCTCGAGGTGCTAGAGCAAGTGCAGAGGAGGCAATGAAGCTGGGGAAGGGCCTGGAGCACAAATCTTCTGAAAGAGTGATTGAAGGAGCTTGGACTGTTTAGTTTGAGGAAGAAGAGGCTAAGGGGAGACTTCATCACTCTACAGCCACCTGAAAGGACATTGCAGAGAGGTTGGGGCTGGTCTCTTCTCACAGGTAATNTGGGGTTAAGGTTTGTGTTCATGGAGGAGCAGGGAGGTGATTGTCCCTCTGTACACTGGTGAGGCCACATCTTGAGTACTGTGTTCAGTTTTGGGCACCTCAACATAAAAAAGATCTCGAGGTGCTAGAGCAAGTGCAGAGGAGGCAATGAAGCTGGGGAAGGGCCTGGAGCACAAATCTTCTGAAAGAGTGATTGAAGGAGCTTGGACTGTTTAGTTTGAGGAAGAAGAGGCTAAGNCCTTAGGACTAAAGGGTGGGTCCAGCTCTGTGCATGCTGTGTCTCACCTAAAATAAATCCATAGTGCAGGCTCGAGGGTGCTATCTGCTATCCTCTTTTTATCAGTGTGCTTGGAAAAGGCGCTGAGGAGGAGCATGGATGGAGCCCTCCCTGGAGCTTCGTTCACTAAGCCTAGCCATACACACACTGGCCTAGGCTGCCCAGGGAGGTGGCTGAGTCCCCATCCCTGGAGGTGTTTAAGGGTTGTTTAGATGTGGTGTTGGGGGATATGGTTTTAGGGGTGAACTTTGTAGAGTAGGGTTAATGTTTGGACTCACTGATCTTTTCCAACCTGAATGATTCTATGAATCTATGATCCTGCCTGCAGCAACCTATGCCACAGTGCCCTGCAAGGATTACACCTACAAGTGCCGCAGCGGGCACTGCATCAGCAAGCAGAACCCAGAGTGTGACGGAGAGCAGGACTGTGAAGACAATTCCGATGAGGACAACTGCAGTGAGTGCCCTGGGGAAGGAGGGACACAGCTTTCTGGGTGACACAGCTTTCTGAAGTGTTTCAGAGAAGCACTGAAGTGTGGCAGAAAAACCCCTGGGTTTTTTCTGCTTGATAGCTTGATGTGAAAATAGCCAAGCTGTGTTTGTGGAGTGCCTGTATTGTTCCAGGGATAACACAGGAATTTGCCTGCACGTTTATGGGCTTGGCTAGTAAATATTTCAGCAAATTCAGGGTTTGTGCTCCCAAGAAGCACAAGTCTTATGAGGAGCAGCTGAGGGAACTGGGGTTGGTTAGTCTGGAGAAGAGGAGACTTAGGGGAGATCTTATCTCTCTCTACAATTCCCTGACAGGAGGTTGTAGTGAGATGGGGGTAGGTCTCTTTTCCTGGGTTAACACTGAGAGGTCAAGAGGAAATGGCTTCAAGTTGCAGCAGGGGAGGTTTAGATTGGATACAAGGAGAAATTTCTTTACTGAAAGGCTTGTTAAGTCTTGGCCCAGGCTGCCCAGGAAGATGCTGGAGTCACCATCCCTGGAGGGGTTTAAGAAACATTTAGATGCTCTCCTTAGGGCCATGGGTTAGTGGCATAGGGGTGCTAGGTATGGTTGGACTTGATGATGTTAGATGCCTCTTCCACCCTTTGTGATTCTGTGAGGTGTTGAATGCGAACAAGGATTAACCCAGTGCCCCTTCTCCTTCCCTGTCTGCAGACTGTGGGATCCGCTCCATCATCAGGAAGTCCCGGATCGTGGGCGGGCAGGACTCGGACATGGGGGAGTGGCCGTGGCAGGTCAGCCTCCACGCCAAGGACCAGGGCCACATCTGCGGGGCCTCGCTGGTGTCAGCCAGCTGGCTGGTGTCGGCGGCACACTGCTTCGGGTAGGTGGGAGCTGTGTCAGGGACCTGCTGTAGGACACCCTGATGTCCTGCACTGGACACTGCCATTTTCAGGCCTTTGAGTAGGAAGAAACAGTGAGCCATCATGTCTGAGAGATGGGGCCTCACCCTATCCTGTGTTCTGTGACTTGTCAGGCACACAGACCCCAGGGAGTGGACAGCCTACCTGGGCTTGACTGACCAAGGCAACCGCAATGGTGCCAACGTGCAAACACGCAAGATCAAGCGTATCATCACCCACCCTTACTTCAATGACTACACCTATGACTATGACATTGCTGTGGTGGAGCTGCAGAGCCCTGTCACCTTCTCCTCTGTGGTCCAGCCCATCTGCCTGCCTGATGCCACCCACAGCTTCCCTGTTGGCAAGGACATGTGGGTGACTGGCTGGGGAGCAACTGTGGAAGGAGGTCAGTGCTGATGTTGCCCTTGTGAATTTGCCCTCTGAAATTTTGGGGCCTTCAAAAAAGCTGCAGAAGGACTTCTTATGAGGACATATAGTGATAAGACAAATGGTAATGGCTTTAAACTGAAAGAAGGTAGATTTAGGTTAGATGTTAGGAAGAAATTCTTCACTGTGAAGGTGATGAGACACTGGCACAGGTTGCCTGGAGAATTTATGGATGCCTCAGCCCTGGAAATATTCTAGATCAGGTTGGACAGGGCTCTGAGCAACCTGATCTAGGAGAAAATGTGTCTGCCCATGGCAGGGGTGGGGTTGGACTAGATGATCTTAC
Organism: Bucco capensis; assembly: GCA_013396975.1. Lineage (NCBI taxonomy): Eukaryota > Metazoa > Chordata > Aves > Piciformes > Bucconidae > Bucco > Bucco capensis. The sequence continues at coordinate 190,144 of VWZO01001978.1, forward strand.
AGGTTGCTTCCAACCCATACCATTCTGTCGTTCTATGAATCTGGGGTCATGGTGATGTCTTTGCACTTGTTGCTCTAGGGAAAAGGGGGAGCTGCCTGGACATGAATTTAAATATATTAGCTTGCCTCAAGACTGGAATCAAATGGGATTCCCTTGGGAGTGTTCATGGATCTTGTATTGGGGAAAAACAGTATTAGGAAAAAGATTATTGCCACAGGGATTTACCTGGCAATTGGTCATTCAAAGCTTGAACGAAGCACACGGCTGGGAAATGTTGCTTCAGAATGCCCTGTGCCTTTACTCAGCTGCTCCCTTTCTCCCTCCCTCCTTGCAGGCAATGGAGTTTCCATCCTGCAGAAAGCTGAAATTCGGCTCATCAACCAGACTGTGTGCAACCAGCTGCTGACAGACCAGCTGACCCCACGCATGATGTGCGTGGGGATTCTCACCGGAGGTGTCGACGCCTGCCAGGTAAGGCAGTGCTGGAGCTCAGGGTTGCTGCTGTGAGGAGGAGCCTTAGAGAGGGACACAGGCCTTTTCCACTTCCACACTTCACATATAGCCACAAATCTATGTGGGATCCTGCTTGATCTGCAGAATGGACAAATTGGAATGGGCGTGAGCAGCAAATTGTGTTGAGGTGTGACATAGTCTCCAAACCCGCAGACCATCAATGCATGACTGCGCCTCAAACACTACAGCCCAATGCATGACTTAGGCTCAAAACTGTCTCACCAGCTAGGAGATGCAACCAGAGCCCAATTTGTGACTCAGAGCCTTAGTCAGTAAGATAGGCCACTTGTTAACTCTTTGCTCAGGCACTTGGACTCTTATTGCCATGCTTAGATACTTGGTTTAGATACCTTTTTACTTAATTCAGGGAACTGCTATATTGTATGGCTAGGCTTCGCGAACGAAGCTCCAGGGAGGGCTCCACCCACACTCCTTCTCAGCGCCTTTTCCAAGCGCACTGATAAAAAGAGGATAGCAGATAGCACCCTCGAGCCTAGCAATGGATTTTTTTAGGTGAGACACAGCATGTGCAGAGCTGGACCCACCCTTTAGTCCTAAGGTTCATCTGCCAGGGCCTAGCAAGCTTGGACGCTGGCAGCCAAGTCCTTAGGATGGAGGTTTAACCTCTTAGCTGGAAGGCCTTACAGGGCTAAACGAGCTCCATCTGCCCGGGTTTGGAATCAGCGTTGTCCTTCTCCTAGGATGACTGCCAGAAGGCTAATGAGCTCATGCTACCCATCCAAGGATTCTAGGAACATGGCTATCACTGCCCACACTTTCCCGTGGGCAATGAGTTTAATGCTCCCTGTGCTGTGGGCACAGTTATGGCACCAGGGGCCATAGGAGATCCCAAGGGATTTTCAGACTGTGCCTGGCTATATTATAGTGGACAGGAAATGATCCTGAGAGCTGACAGCCTCAAAGATCATTGTTTGGCCTTTGAATGGTAATGAACAGTAATTCATTTTTGTGATTTACTGGGACAGTGTCATGGGTTGGTGGCTTATGGAACTGTTTGTTTCTGGGCAGGGAGACTCTGGGGGTCCCCTGGTGAGCGTGGAGGCCAACAATCGGATGTTCCTGGCCGGTGTGGTGAGCTGGGGTGATGGCTGCGCGCAGAGGAACAAGCCTGGAGTCTACAGCCGCCTCACCAGCCTGCGAGGCTGGATCAAACAGCACACAGGCCTCTAGGGACACCTCATCCCTGTGTGGGCATGGACATCTCTTGTACAGTGCCAGCTGGAGACACTTGGGATGGGCACAGCCTCCTGGCAGTGCACAGCCTCTACTGTGAAGTTCAACCCTCCCTCTACCTCGCCACACGTGCCTGGGACTCCGTGTGTGGAGCCAACAGCCAGAGCTGCTGGTCTAGTGTAGCCCTTAGTAATCAATGTCTGGAGGTTAACACATTTCCCTCTGTGGGTGAGTGAGTGCAGCTCCCATCATAGAATCATTCAGGTTGGAGAAGACCCTTGGGATCAGCAAGTCCAACCATTAACCCTACTCTACAAAGTTCACCCCTAAACCATGTCCCCTAACACCACATCTAAATAACCCTTAAACACCTCCAGGGATGGGGACTCAGCCACCTCCCTGGGTAGCTGAGTGATCAGTCATTCAAGATGCATATAAAAATAAACTTAATAAATAAACCTAGAAGTAAACTTTAAAAGGAAAGAAAAAAAGGAAGAAAAAGGAAACAGAGAAACAGTTTGTGTTTAGAGGCAAACTTTATTGGGTCAGATTCAAAACCATGCTTTCAGAATAAATTCTACCTGAATGTTTGTTTTCCAGTGGCCATCAGCACTCCTTTCTCTGTTGTTCAGTCTTGGTGGAAGGAAAGGAGTTCTTACCAAGGTTTGGGAGGATCCCTCCCTTGGTGCTGTCCCACACTGTAGTCTCCTCCTCCTTGGCTCCTGGTGTCCCCAAGGCCAGGGCTGTGTGGCTGCAGGAGACATGCCCAGCTCACACTGAGGGAAGCAGTGTGCAGGGCTGTGGGCACTGGCAGTCATCCACCTTGGGGACTGGCATCACCACAGTGTGCCTTAACACTAGGCTGGGCTTGAGCTCACCTGTCTTCTGCTGAGCTTCAGCTGCTTGGAGTTGTGCTGCAGGCAGTGACTTGGCCCTTGAGGGGCTGCAGTGAGGGCAGGGAGCCTGTCCCCTGCAGCAACCACACAGTGTTAGCTGTGCCAGACACCAGGCTTACACCTCTCTTACTTGTGTAAGGAAGAATGCAACTATGTGACTTGTGAATGTGCTGATTTGAGTCTCTTTTTCTCCTGTTCCTTGCCCTAGAAGAGCACACTCCCTTTGAGCTTAGTTAGCTCCCTCCTTGCCTGTAAATACATTATTTTGTAAAACTCTCTCTGAAGTGAAGATGCTCTAATAAACTGGGTTATTTTCTAATGCTCTAGTTGTGTGGTTCTTCAGGAGAACTTCATCTCCAACTGCTCCTGAGCTGGGAATACCTGCAGCACAGATGCCCAAAGTGGAGAGCTGAGCTCCTCCAGCTAAAACACTTTAATCCTGTAGCTCTCCCATGCATGGCATGTGCACTGTGAGAAATCAGCCAGAGTCCAGGCAGATCCAGGGACTGAAGCTGAGTGACACACTAAGCACTTCCTGAGGCACCTTCCCACGTGGAAAGCTGTAGGAGTGACCCCACAACCCAGCAGGCTCACCTCCCATGGTGACATCAGACTGGCAGCAGCTTGTTCTGCTTTCCATGCCTTCCTGTGTGCTGCTTCCCTCCACAGGCAGCAAACAGGCCCCTAGGGATAAGGCAGGATAGGAATGCAAATAGTTCCCAGCACCCAAACAAAGTCCAGCCTGGATCTGTGGTGTGGCTGCTTCTGTCCTCCTTATGGGGAGGTCAGAGATTAAATCTGATATCAGGGGAAATGAACTCAAAGCTGGTAGCAGGGGAAATTGAACTTAACCCAGCTTGACCCTGTGGCAAACTCTGAGTCCATGCAGTGTGCCCAACATCTTGCTGCTCACATGCACAACCTGTGACCTGCCTTAGCCAGAGGTGTCATCCTCCAGCCCTTGGGTTGGAGAACAACGTTGGGTGCCCCTCACCCTGCAGCCAGGCAGCTCTCAAAGGCACTTTACAGCTCATCAGCAAGCAGTTCCAGGGAGACTGTAGCAGGACAAGTGTTTCTCTCTCCCCTGCAGTGCTGAGAATTCTGCCAGAGCAGAGCTGTGCCTCTGGGGTCACCCTGGCAGCCAGCCCAGCCCTGGCAGCTGCTGCAGGCCCACCCTGGTGCCCGTGTGGTGCCAGAGAGCAGGGGTCAGCAGGGAGCACAGCAAACTGCTCTCTGTGCTGCATGGGGTAAGCACAGCTAGAAGATGTTCCTTAGCTCTGCTGAGCCACAGACTTGCCCCTGTGAGCCTCCCCAGCCTGGCTCCTGCTGCACCCTTGGGTAATACACCAGCCTTTGCCAGCAAAAGGGTGAGACTGTGAAACAGTTAAACCTGCAAATGAAATCATGAAAGGTTTGCTCTGGGAAACGTTCCTCAGGGACAAGGGAGCTGGCAGATCTTTAAGGACACTTTCCCTAGAATGCAAGAGCTCTTGATCCATCCCCAGGGGTAAGAAATGGGGCAAGGAAGGGAAGAGACAGCCAGCATGGCTTCAGCAAGTGCAAGACCAAGTGCAGGATCCTACACCAGGGTCGAAACAATCCCCACTATCAATCCAGGCTGGGGATGAGATGCTAGAGAGCAGCCCTGCAGAAAAGGCCTTGGGGTGCTGGTGGCTGAGAAGCTGGCCATGAGCAAACAGTGCACGCTGGCAGCCCAGAAGCACAATGGCATCCTGGGCTGCAGCAAGAGAAGCGTGGCCAGCAGAGCCAGAGAGGTGATTCTGCCACTGCACTCTGCTCTGCTCACACCTCCTCTGCAATACTGGGTCCAGTTCTGGAGCCCTCAACACACAAAGGCCATGGAGCTGATGGAGCAGGTGCAGAGGAGGCCACGAGAATGCTCAGGGGCTGGAACACCTCTGCTCTGAGGACAGGCTGAGGGAGCTGGCATTGTTCAGTCTGGAGAAGAGAAGGCTTCAGGGGAACTACTAGTGACCTTCCAGGACCTAAAGGGAACTTCCAAGCAGGCTGCAGAGGGCCTGTTTGCAAAGGCCTGCAGGGAAAGGACAAGGGGCAATGGTTTGAAATTGAAGAAGAGTAGATTTAAATTGGACATTAGGAAGAAGTTGCTCCCCACGAGGGTGGTGGAACACTGGCCCAGGTTGCCCAGGGAGGTGGTTGAGTTGCCATCCCTGGAGGCATTGCAGGTGAGGCTTGCCAGGGCTCTGGGCAAGCTGCTCTAGTTGGGGATGTCCCTGCCCACTGCAGGGGGGTTGGACTAGCTCCAGAGGTCCCTTCCAACCCAAACCATACTAGGATTCTATAGGATTCTAAGTCCTGCCTGACCAACCTGGTGGCTTCTGTGCTGCAGTGACTGAAGAATAACCCGCAGGTCGCTGAGCCGCAGCCCCACTAGATGTCTCTCTCGGCCAAGGCACAAGGGCTCTTGCAGCCTCATCAATAGGAAGGTCCAGGGCAGTGAGGAAGGGGCAGGTCTGCAGGCTGCAGACCCCTCTGCCAAAGGCCAGAGGGGAGGGAGCCAAGAGCAGAATAAAAGAATGAGTGGACAGGGAAGGGAAACAAGTGTAGGCAGTGCTGGATGGAGAACTCCATCCATGGAAGCATCTCGTAGCAGCTGGCTGTGCCTGCAGGGTGCCTAAATGAGGTACTCTGGGGCGGGGGGGTGGCAACAGCTCTGAATTAGCCTGGAAAATCCCAGCCCTCAGGTTAAAGGTCCAAGTCTAAGAGCTTGCTGATGGCCAACAGCCCACTTGATTGAATTCCACCCTCCCCAGTCCACCAGCAGTTCCCAAGCTATTCCCCCACTGCCTCAGCACTCAGAGGTGTCAGGGAACCCAGTCCTGCACTTGGTGTGTGTAAACAGAAACCAGCTGTCAGACCCAAAATGCTACCTTTCATTTTGGTGTGGAGCACTCCTGATACCAAGGGATTTAGGCAACAAAACCCCAGCCCCAGTTTGTCCTCAGAGCTGGCAGGGGTGGAATGGTGCAAGAGCTGGGGATGGGAACCATCAGGAGTGATGCTGGGAAGGGGCAGCCCAGCCTCCACAGCAGCTCGGTGGTAGAACAGAGTCATCCTTGGCCCCAGGGAGGCAAAATCCAAGAGGCTCTGACAGTGGCATCTCCTTGCACTGGTCGTCCTAGAAACTGTGAGAAAAGTAAAGAGAACAAGGAGCCCAATGCAAGCCCTGGGGGCAACCTCTCACCCCAGGAAGGCAACACAAACAGTGGGGTCAGGGAACAGGGAGCTGAGAGCATTTTGTGCTGCTGGGAGCTATTGGGATACCTGTGGGGGGAAAGGAAAGGCTGAAACCCCTGGAAGTGAACCCAGGCAAGGCTGCTTGGGATGAGCACCCTGAGCAGCTGGTCCCAAATGGGAACCTCCTTCTAATATCCAGTCTGAACCTCCCCTGGCACAGCTTGAAGCCATTTCCTCTTGTCCTATCACTTTTTACCTTGGAGAAGAGACCAACCCCCACCTCACTCTGATCTCCTTTCAGGGTCTTGTAGAGAGTGAGAAGGTCTCCCCTGAGCCTCCTTTTTTTTCTTCTTGCAGGAGGCAAGCCACCAGGAAAGCATGCCAGGCCTTTGGGAAGAATTACAGCTGATTAATCCAAAGGAAAACCATCCCACACAATTGCTTGGAAAGCTTCTCCCAGAGGCAGGCTGGGGCAGCCCAGCTGCTGCCAGGGACGTGCACAGCAAGAGGAGGAGGTGAGGGCTGTGCCTCTGTGCCCAGCCTGCTCCACATCCCTGCTCTTCTGGATGCCACATGCTGCTCCAGGCACTTTCACACCCACAGCAGCCCTGCATGCTTCAAAAGCTCTTCTTGGGCATCAAAGAGGATTTGAGGCAGGACACATGAAGCACTTTTTCTTAGTCTTTTTCATCTACAAGCTTTCAGTTTTCTGCAGCCATTAAGGCTCAGTGTGGCTGAGGGAAGCACCCTGCAGGGCCCCAGGCTGGCCAGCAACACTCCCTTTGTGCCCCTCACCACCATCCATGGGCAGAGCAGCTGCAGCCTGGCCTGGGATTCACTTGATGACACATGGCACAGTGCCTGCCACCCTCCTGAGCCCAGATCTGATGCCAGCTCTCCTTCTACTCAGCCAATCCCCACTCCCCTGCCTCCTGTCCTTCTGCCTGCCTGGCCCCACAAGTCCCCAGCTCCCATGCTCCTGACTGGCCCTTCTTCCAGCAGATCTCCTTTGTGCTCACAAAGGCCAGGCTCCACAACCATTCTGCATCCTGTCCTTCTTTATATCCATTCCAGCAGGTGCTGCTCCCTCCTCCATCTGAGCATGGCAAGGTTTAGGGGAGATCTTGCTTCCTTCTTGCCCAGCACAGCAAACCCAGTGGGGATGGAGAGCCTACATGATGCCTGAGGAGAGCTGAAAGCAGGGAAAACATTTACAGACAGTTTAGGGCTTTACCTGGCAGACAACATCCCTTGACACAAACACACTGCCCACCAGTAAAGCATCAGTGCACACTAGAAGGTGCTGGGATGCCAGCCTGTCCCCACCACCCAGGAGCTTTGGAGAAAGCTGTAAGATACAAAAGGAGCTGTGCAGCATCCAACATCCCTTACAGGAAGTTTGACCTCCTGCCTCCAAACCATTTTAGGGCTTGCAAGCAAGAAAGAAGCAAGTTACCTCTGGCCTTCAAACCACCCCTGCTATTATGGCTTTGCAGCCACAGCTCCCAGGGAGATGCTGGAGTCACCATCCCTGGAGGGGTGTAAGAAACATTTAGATGCTCTCCTTAGGGCCATGGATTAGTGGCATGAGGGTGATAGGGATGGTTGGACTTGATGAGCTTAGAGGTCTCTTCCAACCTTTGTGATTCTGTGATCTGTGACAGGAGGCAGAATCACTTCCCATGCCACTGTCTGTTGCTGATTTGTTTCCCTCACCTGTTCTCCAGCTTGCTGACGGGGAGAAGAGTAGGGAAAAAAGAGATTAAATCCAGCCCCATGGCCTAGACTACAAGGGGATTGTCTCCATAACATCCTTCAACAGCAATGCTCTCAATCCACTAGGCAAACTTTCTACCTCACAGTTACTCAGACTCTTACACAGCTGAAGGCTCAGTAAGTGCTGAATGACTTGGCCCCACTTGGTTTTTCTGCCCAGTAGCTCCAGTATAGCTTGTGCTGCTGTACTGGGGCTTTACAGCCTTGAAGGGCAAATTCCCTCTCCCTTGCTCCCTCAGCCCAGATCCTCTTGTCCTATCACTTGTTACCTAGGAGGAAAGATCAACCCCCACCTCAGTCCAGTCTCTTCTCAGGGAGTTGCAGAGAGTGAGAAGGTTTCCCCTGAGCCTCCTCTTCTCCACACTAACCAACCCCAGTGCCCTCAGCTGCTCCTCAGCACACTTGTGCTCTAGACCCTTCCCCAGCTTCCTTGCCCTTCTCTGGACACACTCCAGCACCTCAATGTCCTTCTGGGAGTGAGGGACCCAAAACTGAACACAATACTCAAGGTTTCAGCCTCACCAGTGCTGAGCCTGGGGGTAAAATGTTGCAGCATTAGGCAAGAGGAAAATACATCTTCTCCCCTCCATCCCTTGGGAAACATGAAGTGACACTACTTATGGACACAGAAGCCACCACAGTGTTCCTGGAAAGCTCCTGGAAAGCACACACTGGCATCCTGGTTGGCTGCTGCAGCTGGCACACATCTCAGGAGAAACCCAGGGCTGAGAGGGCAAAGCTGGGACTGGGGTGTGCTGGCTGGAGGCTCTGCCCGGGTTGGGGAGCACACACTTGGACAGAAAAGCACTAGGAAAGCTCCAGGGCAGCAGATTCCCAGCAGCTACCTCTTGCCATGGAGCAGGCAAGAAAATCCTCTATGCAGTGAAGCAGAGCTTGTGCCTAACCCCAGCACCTTCCCTCCCAGGGCTCACACAGTGGGTGACAAGAACAACAGCAGCTCCTGTAATTCAGGAGCACAGTCACCCCTAGGGAACAGCAGATGCTTTGGGTGGTTCAGCTGAAATCACAGTGGCTTTGGCTTTCTCCAGAGAGGTGAGAGTGTCTCACTACACACCAAGGACCCTAAAGTCAAGCATGTGTGCTGAATGCCCATTTCTAAGCAGACAAAGCTGGTCAGAGTCCCCTGGGCTCAGGTCTATGTTCTCTCACACATACAGCTCATAGAGTAGGAACACCAGACCCTGGGTTCCCCATTTCCAACAGCTGAGCCTGAAAAGGAACCTTAAAAGCACAGTATCACAGAATCCCAGTATGTCAGGGGTTGGAAGGGACCTAGAAAGCTCATCTAGTGCAACCCCCCTGCCAGAGCAGGAGCACCTAGACCAGCTCACACAGCAATGTGTCCAGGCAGCTCTGCAATGGCTCCAGACAAGGAGACTCCACAGCCTCCTGGGCAGCCTGGGCCAGTGCTCTGGCATCCTCACTGCAAACAAGTTTCTCCTCAGGTTAATACTAAACCTCCTGTGATCCAACTTGCTCCCATTCCCTCTTGCCTCTCAGTAAGGCACAGGAGACAGAACAGAACCTCAGGCCTGGCAGCTCCAGACTGAGCATTAGCATTGATCAACATTGCACTGAGGCAGCTCCTTTCCATCTAGCACAGAGCACATAGCAGGACTAGCCACAAGACAAAGCACCCATCCTAAATCCTACATCCACAGCCTTAGAGCAGCCTGGAGGACTTCTTTCTGATGACCCCTCTGAACTGCCAGATTAAATCACAGCAGACAAAGTGCCTGTTCCTCTAGAGCAAAACAACCAGCAGCTTTTGCTCCAGAGAAGCCACTATGGGACATGACAACCTGAGCTTCAGCTCAGTTGTTTTCTTACCAGGAGCATTAGTGTTTTAGTGCTGTGTACAGCTGCAGCACTTGTAAATCCACCTAGGCACTGCTGATGTGGAGTGAGCTGTCTCTGTGGCACATGCCTGGCCTCAGCAGGGATTTCCAGCAGCCCTTGAGGCAGCCCAGGCTTTTGGTGCAAGCTCAGCTGCCTTACAGACAGAGCAGTGGGCTTGGAGAGCACACAGAGAGGGCAACTACCAGGAGAAAAAGACATTTTGTCACACAGTGAGTGGATAAACAACATCTTTCAGTGGGAAATGCTATCCTTCAGGCAGCATTACTCCTCAGAACAGCATCCTGATCTGCAGTTCATTGGCACAGGTAAAACCTCTCACATCTGCTGCACTTACAGTAAGCAGGATGACAGCTTCTTTACCACCAGGCAGAGCTTCCAGAGAAGGACAGCATGGAGGGTTGCCTTGGAGACTGCAGTAAGCACTCTGCTGCCAGATGACTGGTTCTCCTACCACAGCAGGCCCTTGCCAGAAGGGTGATCTCAGCAGTGTGTGCTGCATTAGCCAACATTCCTGGAGGAAAGACTGAATGCATGCAGGGCTCGGCTGAATCAGGCCATGCTGAAGGTGGTTCTGTGTGTTACCAGCAGTCATGTTCTTTGGCTTTGCACCCCCCCAGCATGGCCACAGTGCTGGTCAGGGCATGGAAACCTCTTTTCCCCAAGAATTTCTCCCTTTGCAAGCAGAGGTTAGCAGCAGAGGGCTGGGAGGGCAGCACAGACTCACTCAGCATCTCCACCCTCCTGGCAGGGCTGTGAATGCAGCATCACTGCTTCTAGCTGCTCAAAGCAGGCTGGGGTGAGGACTGGAGACCTCATTTCAGATAAACCATGGGCTTGGTTGGTCTGGAGAAGAGGAGGCTCAGGGGAGACCTTCTCTCTCTCTCCAGCTCCCTGACAGGAGGTTGCAGTGAGCTGGGGGTAGGTCTCTTCTCCAGGGTTAACAGGGAGAGGACAAGAGGAAATGGCTTCAAGTTGCAGCAGGAGAGGTTTAGGTTGGATATAAGCAGAAATTTCATTACTGAAAGGGTTGTTAAGTGTTGGCCCAGGCTGCCCAGGGAGGTGCTGGAGTCACCATCCCTGGAGGGGTTTAAGAGACATTTAGATGCTCTCCTTAGGGCCATGGGTTAGTGGCATGGGAGTGACAGGTATGGTTGGACTTGATGAGCTTGATGAGCTCTTCCAACCTTTGTGATTCTGTGAGACAGCTTTGGTCAAAGCTTCCCATCACATGATGTATCTCACTCCCACAGACTTCTTGACCACCACCAACTTTCTGCTCTGCCCTAAGTCTTTGGGGGATTATCTTGGTGGACTTGCTTCTAGTTTGTCCCTTGCACAGCCATGCTTTGAAAACTCAGTTTCCCCCTTCTTCTTCAGGCTCCCACTTGACAGTGTATCCAAGGTGTAATCCTACTCATCTTTCATGGAAGATGGCTTTATCCCATCACAACCAATCTATTTTAGCAGATGATGCTTTAAGAATGATTTCAGCATTACAGCCAAACTACTGGTTCCCTAGTACAATTGGATGAGCCAAAGAGATCCAGGAGGAACTCCTCAGCTTATTCAGAAACATCAAGCTTCTTGACTTGGTGCTAGACATGAGCAACAGCTAAACTAAAATCATGTGTTCAGTTGCCATGGAGTTCAACATTTTAAGGGTGATCCTTCCAGCTCCTACCAGTTGCAGGTATGCTGATGTTGCAAAGAAGAAAAGCTTCACAAACCTGTAACTCTTCTCCAGAAGCACAGCTCTTGGTACTCACTGCACTGTCAATGCTTGTCACCAAAACATCCTCCTTTCTAAGGCCTTTTCATTCAGGACATGTATCAAAGTGAGCCAGAAAGACTTAAAGGGCACTCAAGGATTTGACCAAGCATTAACCCACTGCAGCTTTTTGTTAGCCACTCTTCCAGGCTGGACTCCAGGAGGGGAACAGATCAGGTGGAGGCTTAGGAAAACATCCCTCATGGTGAGAGGTCTCCCAAGGGAAAGGCTGAAAGCCCTGCTGCTTGAGTCACTTCAAACTGGACCTAGGACAGGAAAATCCAGTGGAAGGAACAAGCCTTCCCCCATAGGGGGAAAATGGAGCAGCTGGATGAGCTCAGAGCTTTCCCATGTGCAGTTGTTGTGGCTGCAGAGATGTGCAGAGGCCATAGCTCCCCCAGCAGAGAGCAGGTAGGCCAGATGAGTAACACTTGCTATCAAACAGGCCAGGGTGAGTCAAGCCCATCAGCACAGCTGACACAACAGATTTTGGGCCCTGGACTGCTAGGAACACACTTAGCTTGAGGTGAGGAGAGGCTTCTAACAGGAGAAGAAACATCAGAACCTACAGGAAAGCCCACAGCCAGGACAAGAGCAGCACTGACCAGGACACTGCTGCTTCTGTTGTTGAGAGCCACATGCTTCAGGAACAGACTTACCTGTTACTAGCTGGGGTGAGGCAGAACAGCTAGGAAAAGCTCATTCCTTCATTAGTATAAGCTCTCATTCTTCTTTTTGGAGACAACTGCTGCTAAAGCCTGGAAGCTACCAGACCATACAGACCATTAGTTCCTCCCCACGAGGGTGGTGGAACACTGACCCAGGTTGCCCAGGGAGGTGGTTGAGTTGCCATCCCTGGAGGCATTGCAGGTGAGGCTTGCCAGGGCTCTGGGCAAGCTGATCTAGTTGGGGATGTCCCTGGCCACTGCAGGGGGGTTGGACTAGATGAGCTCCAGAGGTCCCTTCCAACCCAAACCATTCTAGGATTCTATGAAATCCCAGCAAGCACAGGATAACTCCAACACATGGTTCCTCACCCATCAGAGATCTACACTGGCCTCTGCCTTCCCCAGTACACTAGCAGATAAACCCACTAAAAGAACTCAACCTCCTGAGCCTGCCTGGATGTCTGGAAAGCAGCAATTGCCCATGCAAGGACACTTGCCCTTGACAGAGACTTGGCAGAGCTGCTAGCAGCTCCATTACTGTTGTCCTTCTAGCAGAGAGCCAGCCTGCCTGTTCAAAGGAGGTATTTGCAGGGTGATGAATTCCCATTTCAGGATAATTTATAGCCTTAGTAAATAAACAGGCTTATGGCTCTTTAAGCACTGTTTAAACAGTAATATACAATAGCCCTGGGCAAGCACACTGGAGCACAGAGGAGCTGTCTGAGCTGGGAACAGATAGCACAACTCAAACCACTTCCCCTCAGAAATGACCTCCTTCCCTCTCTCAAAACCACCAGCTGCCCCACAGAGCTCTCCTTCACCCTTCTGCCCAGAAACCCAAGACATCAATAAGATGACAGGGTATCCTCTCACCTTTCACCACTGCTTAACCCAGCTGGCAGCACACAAGCTCACAGCAGTCCCACCCCAGTGATCACTTTTGTTCCTGTTAAGCTTTTGTGTGTGCTTTGTCCTCAGAGGGGCTGATAGGGCTGCAAAGCCTGCAGACAGGTTTAGACACCTTTGAAAGCAGGGACCACTTCACTTTTGTTTTAGAGGGACTGCAAGCTCCACAGCATGACTGCAGCCATGCTCTTGGAGGCTGGGCCAGAGCAGAGATGTCCTTCACTTCATTTGAGATGGATTCCTCCAGGCAAGCTGCAGTAACCTGCTGTTCCCAGAACAAGAGGAATCCTTAAGAGCTGGAGGCACCAACTAGGGACAAAGCAGCTACAAAGTGCAAGGAAGGAAACAGTCATCCTGCAGCTAGTGAAACACTGATCTTCTGGACAGGGGAATTTTTCTGGACAATGCAAGGGACTGGATATTCCCTAGCAGTCATGGGAAGAGAGGGAAAGGAAAATTACAGCTGCCTACCAAGGAGGAAGGTTCAGATGAATCTCTTATTCCAGGGAAGGGACAGAACATTCTCCCTTCAACCAGCTTATCAGCCCACTGCAGCACGTGAGGGAATAGAGGAACAGCTCTGCCATGGCCAAGAGCAAGGAGGAGATGAACTCATTCCCTCCCTCAGGCACTTGTTCCTATAGAACAAGTCACTGGGAATATTTATCCCATGCTTTGGTCATGCCTGTGGGCCTGCTTGGCTTGCTGAGATGGCAAGCAAGGAAAGGCAAATTGCTAGCCAAGAATGGCAAGCTCTCTGGCCCCACACAGCAGCTAGGATGTGTCCAGCAAGACTGGCAGGCCAAGCAAAGCTGCTACAGGCTTGGAGCAGGATGCCCTGCCCTTTGCTGCTGGGCTCCTAGCTCCTAGGGCAGGGATGTGTTCAGGGCAGCAAGGAGAGCTCAGCAAGCTGGGAAGTTGTCCGGCCATGCCTTACACTGCATTGAAGGTGTTAGACAGCTTCTAGGGCAGCCTGCTGCTGAAGAGCCTCAGGCAATCCTCTCAGCCCCTCTGCTTCCTTCTCCAAGACAGGACAGTCAATCAGGATCACCTTTGCAATGAGAAAACAGGCAATACTTTACTACTACAGCAGGTGACCTCATACAGACATGCAGAAGGCTTCACCCAAGCAAATAGGCTTCACAGAGATCAGAATCACAGAATCACCAAAGCTGGAAAAGACCCCCAGGATCATCAAGTCCAGGCTATGACCCAATAACACCACAACATCTAAACCATGCCACTCAGTGCCACATCCAATCTTCTCTTAAACACCTCCAGGGATGGTGACTCCACCACCTCCCTGGGCAGCCTATTCCAGAGCCAAATCACCCTCTGCGTGAGGAAGTGCTTCCTAATGTCCAGTCTAA
>VWZO01001978.1:204449-216201 GCA_013396975.1 Bucco capensis
TGGTAGACTCGATCCCCTCATCCAGATCATCAATGAAGATGTTGAACAGGACTGGGCCCAGAACTGAACCTTGAGATGATGTTTCCTCACCTGAGGAAAGAGCACAGGGCTGGCAGCAGCTCCTGGTCCCTCTCTAGTGACTGCATCTCCCCCAGAGTGAGCACAGCTCAGACAGTGAACACTGCCAGGGCTGCCCAGCCCTCCCTCACCCAGCAGCAAGGGCTCAGGGAGAGGTGGAAGGAGCTGAGCATATCTCTTGCTCTTGGCCCAGAGGGATGGCATCAAAGTTCATATGTTTGGATTTGGAACTGAATTGCCACAAAAAGAGAAGCTCAAGACACAGTGGGGGTCATGTCCCTACATGTGCTGTGCCACTGCCTGAGCCAACTGGGAGTCCTGTGGCTGCCCTAAGTCAGTGCCAGAGCAGCACTACAGGATCCTACCTCTCAGCTGAGTTCACCATGCCACAGGGTGCAGCTCAGACCTGGTTCATGGCCAAATGTCTCTGAACACAGGCAAGAGGAGCAGGCATCTACTTGCAGAATACCCAAGAGAGACACTGAGGAAGAAACAGGCCAGGTTCAGAGTGAAGTCAGGCTCCCCAGGGACACCATTCCAGTCTCTGATATCCTGGAGCAGCCTGCCCAGAGCACGATGAACCAGGGCAGCAAGTTACCTAAAGTCATAGGACACACAAGGAAAAGAAACTCAGGTTGGCTAAGGCTTCACCTCACATCTGAACACCATCAGAGTAGCTAGGGTTGTCTACCACCAGGCTAGGCACTAGCTGGGTCCACACCACTGAATCACACAGAATCACAAAGGTTGGAAGAGACCTCTAAGCTCATCAAGTCCAACCATACCTATCTCTACCATGCCACTAAACCATGGCCCTAAGGAGAGCATCTAAATATTTCTTAAACCCCTCCAGGGATGGTGACTCCAGCACCTCCCTGGGCAGCCAGAGACACCTCTTCTTTCTCAGAAACTCAGAGAGAGGATCAGGATGCTTCCCAAACCTTCCCACCACATCTAGCTTCTGCTCTCAGGCGTAGGTGTCAGGGAGAATCACTGCTGCTGGGAAGAATTATTCAGCAAACAGCCCTTGAACAGGATCCATCTAGAAGAGGTTTGTATTTCCTGAATGGAAACCAAACCCCTTTATATAGGCTGGATTGGAGATTCAATGGCCAAACTGTTCCCTTCAGATCTTATTTTCTTTGGACCCTGAGTCTACCCCACATGAGACATCTGGCACAGAGCTTCCAGGATACAGTTTGCTTTGGCACTGGCTGGGTTTTGGAGCTCCCAGTGTTTAAATAGGATTTTATGAATTGAGCAGTCTCCCTCTCTGCTGTAATGCTTCAAATGAAGCTTTCCACATATGCCTTTAATAGAGATTCACTAAGACACTTATTGCATCTTAAATAAACATCACTCAGGGAAATGGAGCACTCTCCTTGAGGATTAACAAACACACAGCTCGGTCAGGCTGCTGCAGCTGTTCAGCCTCAAATGCAACTTCAATGTCATAATCAGTCATTTTATTAAGATAATAATTGCCCTATTAATGCTAATTAAATGACTAATGCCTTGGTGCTCAGCAATAGCCACCCCTGCAGCAGCCTCAGCACTCCATCTGCAGAGGGGCTCAGGCTAGCTAACAGGACAGCCTGCAGCTGCTCACTGGCCACTGCTCCAAATCAGCTTCCAGACAGAAGTTGGGAGAAGTAAGAACTGGGTTATTTGGAGAATGAAGGGGGGTGTGTGAACCCCCCTCTCCGCCCCCCCAAATTAACATCTTCTTGAAAAACTATGAGCAGGTCAGTTCATCTAAAGGATGAGAGACCCAAGCCTGTTTGTAACCAGGTAAGCAGGGCAGAAGGATAACTGCAGGACAGAAGATAAACTACAGGCCAACAACACATATTCACAGCCCAGAAGGCCAACAGCATCCTGAGCTGCATCAGGAGAGGCATGAGCAGCAGGGCTAGGGAGGTGATTCTGCCTCTCTACTCTGTGCTTGTGAGGCCTCACCTGGAGTACTGCATCCAGTTCTGGGCTCCTCAGCATAAAAAAGATGTGGAGCTGTTGGAGCGAGTCCAGAGGAGGCCACAAAGATGATTAAAGGACTGGAGAACCTCCCCTATGGAGACAGGCTGAGACAGTTGGGATTGTTCAGCCTGGAAAAGAGAAGGCTTCCAGGGGATCTTATAGCAGTTTTCCAGTACCTAAAGGGAGATTATAAGACAGAAGGGGAGAGACTTTTTAAGCAGTCAGACTGTGATAGGACAAGGGGGATGGTTATAAGCTGAAGGAGGGGAAATTTAGATTGGAGATGATGAGGAAGTTCTTTCCCCAGAGAGTGGTTAGGCACTGGCACAGGTTGCCCAGAGAGGTTGTGGCTGCTCCATCCCTGGCAGTGTTCAAGGCCAGGCTGGATGCAGCCCTGGGTGACCTGGGCTAGTGATTGGCATCCCTGCTCAGTGTGGGGAGGTTGGAACTAGATGATCTTTAGGGTCCCTTCCAACCTGCCCATTCTATGAATCTCTGAACACCAGCTGTAGAGCTAGCAAAGCAGAAGGATCTCTGCCCTAGCCACAAGGCACCCATCATCCCCAAAAAACCTCACTGGGACCCTGCTTGGAGGGCTAGGGAAGGCCAAGCAGCCTGCAAGGCCAGCATTCTGCTGCAAGGGGCTGAAGCCATCCAGGAGGTAGAAGAGGAGTGGAAGATGTTGATCTGCAACCTGCACCTCCCAGTGCAAGCTCCCAGGCTGAACTCTTTCCCCAGGAGCATCTCGAGCCAAGCAGACTCCCAGCTCTGTGCTCACTGAGTCATTGTGGTTGGAAAAGACCTCTGAGCTCATCCAGTCCAACCATCCACCCCACACTGCCATACTCATCACTGAACCATGGCCACAAGCACCATATACACACATTATTTGAACTCTTCCAGGGATGGTGACTCCACCAGCTCCCTGGGCAGCCTGGGCCAGTGCCTGAGAACCCTCTGGGGGAAGAAATGCTTCCTCCTGTCCAGTGGAGCCCCACAGAGCAGGCAGTCATGCACCAGTAAGGAGCAGACTTGCCCTGCTGCTCAGGCTGACCTTCCACCATGAGATGGAGCAGATGTTCCAGCAGGGCTAGGAAGGGGCTTGAGCAACAAACAGCCTCAGTGCTTGAAGCCAAAGCCATGCTGTAATGCTTGGCTGCCTACAAAGAGAGATTTCCCTGCCCCTCATTCCCAGATTTTTGGTAACGATGGTTACTTTAAAAAGGTTGAAAAGAAAGAAAGCAAAAGTAGATTCCTTGTGTCCTCCTCATTTGCACTGGAAGAACATTTCCCATAAATGGTAAATGTAATTGACCTCATCCCAGAAGAGTCAGGGAGGAGCAAGTTCTCACTTGCCATGTGATAGCAACCTACACTGTGACTGAGGGATTCAACCTCTTAGCCCAGGCAGGTTCCCATTTGTCAGACCATAAAATAATACATTGCCAAGCCCTGTAATGAGCTGCAGATTTAGATATTGATTAATTGTTAAAGTATCTCTGAAATGTACTCTGTTAAAAGGGAAATGACCTCATGCTTCCTTTGAGACTCCTCACCTTCCTCCAGCTCCAAGAATCTCTGCAGCATGGCTTGCTCTGAGCCTTGCCATCTCCTTGCCACGAGCTCCTTTTCACTCTCTAAAGCAAATTCAGCTCAGCAAACCCCAACCCAAACAAACTCCTTGTTAACCTCTTCAGCTCTCACTCAAGCTTCCTCTACTGGCACTGAAGGAAAAAAAAGGGAGGGAAAAATAGGCAGATTCAAGTCAAAAGGTTTATGAAGATTGACCTTTGTGGTTCAGGTCAGCACACAGAATCACCAAAGCACAATGTCTCTAGTTTGTGTCACTTCTTTTCTGTCCTTAAGGATCAGGAGGAGGAAAGGAGCACCAAAGGCTCTTGAGGTACATGAGCACACAAATGTCACACCAGTGTGCTGAAGTAGGCATGTTTGGAATTGAAGGTGCTTGGATCAGTGTGAGGAGATGGAGAGAGGAGAGGGAGCAGCACTGGGATGGGATTTAGATGGAACTAAAGCCTGAGGGGTGTGGGGAGTTTGCTGCTAGCTGGGGAAGGAAGGGTCTAGAGCCCAAGTGTGCTGAGAAGCAGCTGAGGGCACTGGGGTTGGTTAGTGTGGGGAAGAGGAGGCTCAGGGGAGACCTTAGCTCTCTCTACAACTCCCTGAAAGGAGGTTGGAGCAGTGTGGGTGTTGGTCTCTTTTCCCAAGACAAGAGGAAACAGCCTCAGGTTGCACCAGGGGAGGTTTATGTTGGATATTAGGAAATCTCTCTTCCCCACAAGGGTTGTCAAGGCCTGGCCCAGGCTGCCCAGGGCAGTGCTGGGGTCACCATCCCTTTAAAAGGGTTTAAAAGCCATGGAGCAGTGGTGCTGGGGGCCATGGTTTTGTGATGAGCTGGCAGTGCTGGTAAACAGATTCAATGATCTTAAAGGTCTCTTCTAACCCAAACAATTCTATGACTCTGTGATCTCAACAGGAGAGAGACACTGAATCCTGCTCCAAGCCTGAGGCTCAGGAGAAGACATCTGGCAAGACCAGGATGGGGAGGCCAGTAACCATGGCAACCACTCATTCCTTACTGTCAGACAACAAAAGTGACTCCTGAAGACACAGGCCCCATGACTGCTACCTCCCTGTGCCCTGTCCCAGGAGGGCTCTCCAGCAGTCATGCCATGCACAGAACTACAGCCAGCAATGTAGCACAGGTTCCCCCTGAACTCTGAGCCCTGCCATGATCACTCCTCCTCTTGCCACACTCATAGGAAGCTGCTGAATGTCTTACTTTTGGGTCACAACCTTCCCCATTCCACAACTCCCATGCCATCTGCCAGGCCAGCCCTCTGCTCTGAGGTGCTGAAGCCATCCAGGAGCTAGAAGAGGAGTGGAAGATGCTGGGAATCACCTTGGAGCATTCAGTTTCCAAAGGCTGAGAAAAGCTAATGGAAAAGTCAAGATGGAAATGAACAACATGGAAGCTAAGCAACAAAGCTGAAGGAGCTCCAGCATTTGGTGGCAGAGCTTCATCCACCTAGAGCAGCAGAAATCATTCTGAAACCTGCAACTTAATTCTCATTGTTATTCACCATACACATCAGGTAAGAGCTTTCATCTCCACTGGGCAACCACATCACTGAGCTTTATGAGCTGTGCACAGTGCATTAAATGAAGAACAAAGTGAAACCTATTCAGATCTCAGCACTAACCCAGCAGAGGTTTGAACTAAGCAGCACCCTCATCCTCCCAGCCCACCTCCCAGGCACCTTCAACACCTCACACAGGTGAATTCTTCCCCCTTAGCTTTCTCTGCCTTGATGTCAGCTGCATCTTCCCAGGACCCAGGGCACCTTTGGATGATGTTGTGTCCTCCCAGCACGTTAATGCAGCTACAAGGCAGAGAGCTGCTTCAATGAAAGCTTCAGTTCCTCCAAGCAGCCACATGTTGTTGTTATCTGACCCTGCTTCAGGGAGAGGAAAAGGCTTCTGGATCCATGGCCACCTGAGGAAGGGAACAGCTAGTTGAGCTAGACATGGAAACTAAGGATTTAGGGGAACTTTGCATTCCTTTGGCAAGTTTCTTAGCTCCTGGCCTCAATTCAAGCTTCTCCTAGACAACCTTTGCTTTCTCCAAGGGAGAGTTTTGTTCAAAACCTAAACCAC
This sequence comes from Bucco capensis, assembly GCA_013396975.1. NCBI lineage: Eukaryota > Metazoa > Chordata > Aves > Piciformes > Bucconidae > Bucco > Bucco capensis. The sequence continues at coordinate 210,180 of VWZO01001978.1, forward strand.
ATGTACCCTTAGCTCTTCCCCCAGCAGAATTCCCCAGCTCTCCACTCTCCAGAGCATGAAGAGCTAGAAATACAGGCAGGGCACACTTTTATCCAGCCCAATTCCAACAGCAGTTGTACTTCAGCACCATGCTGTACTTGTCACCTTGGTTTTCCTGCATATTGCCAAGCACAGGAGCCTGGAAACAGCACAAGCTTGGTCTCCTGGATCTGATGCAGAGGAGCCTCAGCCAGCACCTCCAACATTCATCTCCTGCAAACCATATTCCCATTTAAAGTCCTTCCCCTTCAAGCTTCCAGCTCCCCAGGGCTAGCTGGAGAAGCTCAGCAAGCAGAAGGCAAAGCTTGCTGCCTCTTCCTCCCCACCAGGAGCAGTATTCAGGCCCAAGCAGGTGCTCATGTGTCTTCTAACTGGCAGATTTGGGTCAAGCTGTGCCTGGCCCCAACCCAAGCCTGCCCTGAACTGAACCCACCTCATCCTCACCACAGACACCCCCCCCCCCAATGTCTGCCCCATCTAGCCAGCTGCCCAAATGGCTTCCTCCATGCCAAAGAAACCTGGCTCCCAGATGACCAGTTAGGCAGTCTGGACTCGATGATCCCAAGAGGTTTTCCAACCTGAATGATTCTCTGAGTCTATGATTTAGATGGGACCATCAGCCACCAAGCACACAGCCTGAGAGCCTACATTGTCCTAGCTGAGGGCTCATTGTCCTTGAGCACCTGCTTTGTTGGCTTGTGTCCCTTGCCAAGGCACTCAGTGCAATCCACAGAGCCCAGAGAGAAGCTGTGTGCCATGAAGAGAGCCAGAACTGTTTCAGATGTCAGTGTCTCCAGCTGCTGTGTTGATTTGGAGGGAACAAATGTGCCCAGTGAAGCAGAGAGGTTAACATAACCCTGTCACTGCTGAGTGCTACAGAAAGCATTAAGGTTCCAGGAGAGAGTGCAGAGATCTGCAGCGAGCACACAGCAGCCTTATTTGGAAATGTGCTGATTGCAACACACAGAAGGAGAAGGATGGAAATGAAAAGCACAGAATTTCAAACCTGACCCCAAAGGAGCTCTGCAGAATGAGCTCTTTGTGACACCACATTACACCTTTCTCAGAAGAAAAGGACAGGGGCTTAAAGCTGTCCTCTTCTTGGAAAGATTTGGGCAAGTAGAAGTTGCTGGGTGTTGAGTTTTGAGTTGGAGGAGGCAGGTACTACCTTGCCTTTGGTAAGAGCAGCAGAAAGGAAAGGGAGAAGGGACTTCTGGCCTGGGCCAAAACCATTTCTTCACAGAGCTGTTAGAGATTGGCCCAGGCTGCCCAGGGTAGTGCTGGACTCACCATCCCTGCAGGGCTGCAAAACCAGAGAGATGTTGTACTGAAAGGCATGGATAAGTGGGGAGCATGGGGGTGGGGGGCTGATGGTTGGACTTGATGATCTTAGAGGTCTTTTCCAACCTTAATGCCTCTGTGATTCTGTGACTGTCTGGCTGATCTGGCTCAGCCCTCTTCTTTCACCACTAAGTGCAGGCCACTCGGGCAACAGCCATCAGGAGAGAGCCTGGGCAGTAGTTTGGACACAAGAGTCAAAAGCAACCAACCAGTCTGCTTTAACCCTGCCATCCTGGGCTCTTGTAGAGCCTTTCTGGCTGGAGAGCAGACACACACGTGGAGGTTGGGAAATCCTAGAATNCTTCTGGGCTGCCAGTGTGCACTGTTTGCTCATGGGCAGCTTCTCAGCCACCAGCACCCCAAGGCCTTTTCTGCAGGGCTGCTCTCTAGCATCTCATCCCCAGCCTGGATTGATAGTGGGGATTGTTCTGACCCAGGGGCAGGACCCTGCCCTTGGTCTTGTTGAAGCTCCTGAGGTTCCCCTGGGCTCACCTCTCCAGCTTGTCCAGGAGGGAGGAAGAAGATATGGTAGAGCCAGGAAAGAGGAAAGACAGTTAGGATCTACAACTCTGTGTTGTATTTCAAGCCCATGGCTGCAAATTTCTCTTCCTTTACTTCCAAAATGCTTCTTACTCAGCTATGCCAGCTGCTTTGCAAGAGGGAAGAAGGAGCTACATGCACACAGGATCTTGGTATTGCCTTGGGAGCCTTTCACTTGTTGAAAAAAAAATGCAGAAAGCAACATTTTAAAGGACCCAACTAACAAAAAAAAACCAATCAGGAATAAAACTCTGCTGGCCTAAACAAGGAGCTGAATTCCCCTCATTGCCACAAGATGTTCCCAAGTCTGAGAGTATCTCTTAGAGCAGCTGTGTTCCAGTGATACTTCCCCAGACTGCAGCCTGCGTGGGCAGATTCCAGCACAGTACCTAGAAACTGCCTTGGCTTTTGGTGTCTGCAGCTTTCCTGTCCTCCAGGCCAAGCTGCAAACATTTTGTTGGTATTATTCACATCAGAAAGTGCTTGATTGTAAAAAAAAACCAAAACCATCAACCAACCCCAAACCACTAAAATCTGGATCCATGAAAGCAATTGCTAGAAAGGAAGGGCTGGAGCCCTGAAAGTTTTTCTGTAGGCAGAGTAAGTGCAAAGGAGCAGGTCTGAGCTTTGTCTGACAGTGACAGCAGACTCTGCCTGCTCTGCTCAGCAGACCCTGCAGATGTTATTCAGGGTTGAAGAATTATATACACCCCCCCCTCCCCCCCCCAAACAGCTTTCTCTCACTCATTTCCCATGTGATGAGCTGGATTTGAAAGGCTGCAGAGCAAGGGAGGTTCCTGAAGTGATCTCTTCCCCCATCCAGCAGATCCAGAGAGGTGATTTTGCCANTCTATGATTCTGGGATCAATAGGTAAGTGTGTGGATGCAGAAATGCAGCAGACCAAAGGATGCCAAGTGCTTCTGCACTGTGCTTCTGAATTCTGCTCTCCATTGCCTCCCTTCTACCACTGCTGCTCTATAGCTACATGTTGAAGTGGAGATCCCTGGAAAGAATGACTTCACAAAGGTGTCTTTTCCACTTCCCATGCTCAGAGCAAGATCTCCTCTGTAATCCACATTCCCACTCAAAAAGCAACTGCTTTAGTTAGACAATGACTGCTTTCAACAGACAAACATGTTCTGAAAGGAGAGGACTCTGGGAACTGTGCCTTTGCCTTTGCTAGCCACCTGAGCTCTTATCAGAGGGATGCTGTGCACAGCCCTCTCGGGGCTGCACGAGGACAGAGATGGGACAGCTTCTTGGAAGAGCTGGCAATGAAGAAATGCTCCTTGAAAGCTTGCCAGTGAACCCTTCAAAGGGTGAAGGACAGGTCCCTACAGCACTATGCTGACAGCAGGCATCTTCCCTGCTTGTTTTGAGCCCAGCTTCAGAATCCAAGAGCTTGTCCTCCTCAGGGCCCCCCTCTCTACCCCCCACTCTCCATCCTCATTTCTGAACCAGCTCCAGGCTTGATTTCCTGCGTGTTTGAATAGGACCAGCTTGACACAGCCTGCCTTGGGATGAAATCACCAACTTGGCTTGCCTTCTGTCTGAAAAACAAATCCTTCTGCAGGGCTTTCATCTAGCAAAAGGACAAGGATTCTGAAATGCAGGCAGGCCTCTGCCAAGTCCCTGTGAACTGCTGCCTGAGTAAAGCTCGTGTTTGCTGGGGATTCAGCTTAGCTTTAATAAAGGTTACCTAGCTGAGGTTTGGCACTAGAAATAAATAATCAATGAACCTCCTCCTGTTTGCTCTCCTTGTAGCTCAACATAAGGAAGTCCAAGCAGAGGTGAGATAGGGAGTGCTTGCAGAGACTAGCTGTTTCCAAAGAGGAATGGGAAACCATGCCTGGGGAGAGCTCACAAGCTGTGGAAGCAAAGGCCAGGGCAAGCTCAGAGAGAGGGAAGCTAAGATACCAGCCAGAGTGAGAGGGTTCTGAAAGAACTCCTTCTTCATGTTTGCCTTCTTCCATGACCTAATCTTCCAAGGTATTTAGGTCATAATGGGAATAACCTCATCTGGGATATGAGGGCTTCAGCTTTCCTATTACTCTGCAGAAATTGGTGATGATGCTGTTAACTTGCAGGGAGCTGAGGGCTCTTCACTCCTGGTATGCAAGTAGCATCATGCAAGGGCATGGTGGTATGACACACTGGGGGCTTGATGTGGTTCCTGCACTGGTTTTGGGATGGGGCTGCTTCTATCACAGCCCTCAGATGCAACAAGCACTTTTCTAGCTAGGGATGGTAGATACTATTTGCATCCTAAATGGGTGAGATGCCAAAGCCATAATGTACCTATTGTACTTCATTTGCCCCTAAGCCTTGAAACTAGCCCAAGGAACCTTTTTGCCTTTGCCCAACCTTCTAATTCCCTTTCCCAGAACAGAAAATACAGTTTCTGTGTTCAGATGGAATGGAATGGAGATAGGCAAAGGGATGGAGCAGAGGAGTGCAGCAGGAGCTGTGGGTTCAGCAATGAGAACTTGTTCCATGAGGCTTTCATACTCCAAGAGTCTCTCCACCAAGCTCATTAGCCCAGTGCTCCTCAGCTTGGGTGAAGCTGAACCACAGAACCAGGAGGCTCTACTACCTCCCCACATTGTGAAGGTGTTTGCTGGGCACATGCAGGCAAGGCTGGGTTCCTTCATCTACTCTGCTTGCACTGATTCTCACTAACACTTCTCCTCAGTGCAGAGCTGGGGTCTGAATCCACCATATGGTTATCATTGGTACCAGAGGAGCATGTGGCCAGGACACGTGTAACTCCCATTTTCCTCTGGACCACACTCAGCCTGCACTTGTTTATTGTGGGGGAGGGACTGGAAAAACCATTGACTCACTGTCAGGAACAAAACATTTCAAATCTTCAATTGAAATTGACTCTTTTTGAACAAAACTCTTCTGCTGGTGCAGAGGAAAGGGAGCAAGTGTTGAGTGGGCAAGTTTGGGGATGGAAGTGGGAGGGATATACTAGAGGGATAGCTCTTTGGCCAGGCACAGTCTGACAATCCCTTGTGGTCTCCTGTGGCCCCTGGTGCCATAACTGTGCCCACAGCAGAGGGAGCATTAAACTCATTGCCCATGGGAAAGTGTGGGCAGTGATACCCATGTTCCTAGAATCCTTGGATGGGTAGGATGAGCTCATTAGCCTTCTGGCAGTCATCCTAGGAGAAGGACAACTCTGATTCCAAACCCGGGCAGATGGAGCTCGTTTAGCCCTGTAAGGCCTTCCAGCTAAGAGGTTAAACCTCCATCCTAAGGACTTGGCTGCCAGTGTCCAAGCTTGCTAGGCCCTGGCAGATGAACCTTAGGACTAAAGGGTGGGTCCAGCTCTGCACATGCTGTATCTCACCTAAAAAAAATCCCTAGTGCAGGTTCGAGGGTGCTATCTGCTATCCTCTTTTTATCAGCACGCTTGGAAAAGGCATGGATGAGGAGTGTGGATGGAGCCCTCCCTGGAGCTTCGTTCGCCAAGCCTAGCCATGACGAGTTCTTTGGCACTGCTCTAGACAATGTTAGGTTTCTATTCTGCACCTGGTTGACTCCATACTGAAAACTCTGTTCCTCAAGACAGGGCTGGTTTAGGTATGGCTGCACTTGGAAATGTCTCCATCAGGAATGAAACTTACATGGGAACACTGCATCTCACACTATCCGCCTGCCAGCTGGGATAGAATGAGGTAGACAGACCAAAAACATAGAATCATTGAATCCTTAAGGCTGAAAGAGACCTTGAAGATCATCAGGTCACAGAATCACAGAACATTCATGGCTGGAAATGACCTCTCAGATCAGTGAGTCCAACCAACCAAATAAACAAACCCAAACCAAACAAACCACCCAAGCCCTGCCCTCACTAGAGCATGTCCTGGAGCACCACATCTCCACATCTCTTAAACACCTGCAGGGATGGAGACTCAAGCACCTCCCTGGGAAGGCTGTGCCAGTGCCTCACCAGTCTTTCTATAAAGAATTTCTTCCTAATATCCAATCTAACCCCACCTGCTGCAACTTCAAACCATTCCCTCTGCTTCTGTCATTAGTTACTGAGGAGAAGAGGCCAACCCCCACCTCTCCACAAGCTCCTTTCAGGTAGTT
>VWZO01001978.1:217143-253704 GCA_013396975.1 Bucco capensis
AAACCAAACAAACCACCCAAGCCCTGCCCTCACTAGAGCATGTCCTGGAGCACCACATCTCCACATCTCTTAAACACCTGCAGGGATGGAGACTCAAGCACCTCCCTGGGAAGGCTGTGCCAGTGCCTCACCAGTCTTTCTATAAAGAATTTCTTCCTAATATCCAATCTAACCCCACCTGCTGCAACTTCAAACCATTCCCTCTGCCTCTGTCATTAGTTACTAAGGAGAAGAGGCCAACCCCCACCTCTCCACAAGCTCCTTTCAGGTAGTTAGAGAGGGCAATGAGGTCTCCCCTCAGCCTCCTCTTCTCCAAACTAAACATGCCCAGCTCCCTCAGCCTCTCCTCACATGGTTTGTTCTCTAAACCCTTCACAAGCTTGGTAGCTCTCCTCTGGACATGCTCCAGCATCTCAATGTCCTTCCTATCATGAGGGGCCCAGAACTGAACACAGTACTCCACATGAGGCCTCACTGAGGTCCAACTGTTAACCAGCACTGCCAGGTCACCATGTCCCTCAGCTCTGCACCTACAGGTTGTTTAAACCCCTCCTGGGATGCTGACTCCACCACTGCCCTGGGCAGCCTGGGACAATACCTAACAACTCTTTCAGGGAAGAAATTGTTCCTAATGTCCAACCTAAACCTCCCCAGGTGCAACTTGAAGCTGTTTCCTGTTGTCCTATCACTTGTTACCTGGGAGAAGAGACCAAGCCCCACTTGGCTCCAACCTCCTTGCAGATAATTGTGGAGAGGGAGAAGGTCTCCCCTGAGCCTCCTCTTGTCCAGACTAAACCACCCCATTTCCCTCAGCTGCTCCTCACAAGACTTGTGCTAAAATGGCACTTCTGCAAGTGGCCCATGGGCTGCTAAAATGCAGCATGCTGGGAGAGGAAGGGATTGAAGGTTTAATGTGGAATTCAGGCAGATCACACAGCTCTGCTGAACATCTACTGGCAGCTTTGCCCATGCCATTTTGCAGCTTTGTGCCTCAGCTTACCTGTGTGAATGGGTCAAAGTCTGCAATGCCTGTGTGGTTCTAACAGTCTTCTGTGATCTACAATGGAAGAAAATAAGCCTGCAGAAAAATCAAAGCCATAAAATGGCTGTGGACAAAAAGGCCTCAAACTTGGGCAGTGCTGCCCTCTGCCCCATTCCACAGCTGAACTCAACAGCTGCACTTGTGTCTGCTTCTGCATTTATCCACTCACAAAGCTCCTGCAGATCTAAGGAGGCTCTGCTACATCTAAGAGCTGAGGCAAGCTTAAGCCTGGATTCTGTTGTATCCAGCTCCATTTGCCACGATGGATTCTGCCAAGCTCGCCTGAGCACGGGAAAAGCATCCAGGTCTAATTCTCAGCTCTGCTCTCTTGCCTCTTTCTGTCCTTCCTCTCTGCTTCTGCTGCTGGGAAACACAGGAGCAATGGAGATCAGCCAGGGCTCAAAGGCCTTTCAAAGCTTTTCCAAAAAGCACCAAACCTCTTCCTCTGTTCCATGCTGGCATCACACAAAACCCCTACCCCTAGACTCTCCCAGACATCTGAGAACAGTGAGTGCCTCACAGAACTGAAGGGGGTTGCTGTCCTCAAATCTAACAAACAATGAGATGACTGAACATCTGGAAGGAACAGATGCTTCTCATATCCCTGCTTGGCACATTTTAGGGTTTATTCATGCCACCCAGGGCTGTCTGCCCGTGGAGAAAGGGAATGTGGGCTCCTTGGCAGAGCAGAGCCCCTCAGCCATGAGTCAGAGAGCTGTTGCCTCACCAAGATGGAGATGTGCAGTTGGTGTCTCACTGCAAAGAGCAGATGGAGCAGCACTGATCACCTGATGATCTCAGAGAGAGAAGTATTCACAGCACGTGTGGGTAGGACAGATGCAGGAAGAACTGGGAGTAAGCTGCTCGCTGAAGATTGTGCAGAGAGGATCAGGAACAAAATACACTCAAAATACACCTGTCCTTCAGCTGTGATGTCTGAGCACCCTGCTCTTGTATCACATTTTCTCTGCCTAGCACCTAAGGGAGCAGGAGCTGCTCCCTTCACTTCCCAGAGCATGGGTGGCAGCACAGACCTGCTGAGGCTGCCAAGCCAAGGTCTCCTGGGAAGGGCACTTTGAAGACCAATCTTGTGCTATTTTCACAGCCCTTTGTGTTCTCACTCTTGGAGATGGATAAGTGAGCTCATACCTGCTGGGTGAGAAAGGGGAGAGCTGTGCTGACAAGTCCCACCTACCAGCACTGGGAAAGGGAGATGAGGATGTTGGAAGTGCTGCAGCTCTAGTCTGTACTCAGCTAAGCTAAGCCTCCCAACTGATGGAAGTTTATAGTTCAAATCCATCAGGTACTAATCTAGTTCAGCCACTTCCAACAGAGTCACTAAGCTGCCAAGCAGCAGCATTGGGAGTTACATTGAAATAATCCCAGCCTGAGCTTCTTGTGGCATCATAAATTGCCTGTGTCGTCAGGCAGCAGAAACCTGAGATGAAATTCTTTCCTTTGCAGTTAATTATTTCCAAGCCTTAGCAGAACTGCTGGAAGGTGCTAAACTGACAGCCCTGGAGAAGTAAGCTTTCCATTTGTCCATGCAGAAGGACAGAAGTGAGCCAGAAGGGAGAACTTGAGCCTGCTCTGCCAATGGGCTGCAAGGCTTGTGCTCCACTTGGACTCCTCTTCTTCCCTTCAGGTCCATGTTAAGCAGCTCTGCTTGTGTGCCCCTCAAAAACCACAGTCCCAGCCTGATGGCACTGAGGAGGCCAAAGCCCCATGTGTGTCTGGCAGCCCTGCAAGGTTGAAGCAGCTTCCTCCAGAGCCAGCACTGACGTTTCTCGTGGCCAGGTGCAAATCTTCTGCTGCTGGCCTAGAGCCATCAGACCAGCATGTTTTGCAGAATTTCACCCTCCTACCAGACAGTGTTTTTCAATATTTTGCATTAAATCTTCTGCTGTATTTGATTAGCCTGCAGCAGCTGTTTTCCACTCGCACAACAAACCATAAATCTATAAGCTTATGGGTGAGAGACTGTCTGTGCTGAGGAATGCTGCTGTCTGAGAGACAGGGGGGCTGCACAGCTCTGGGGGGGCTCTACCTGAGCACAGGCTCCAGGGACATCCAGCAGGTCAGTAAAGCCCCAAACATCACCCACTTTCAATCTGGTTTAGAGGCTGGATGATTTACACAGGGTCATTTATAATTCACAGAATCATTAAGGTTGGAAAAGACCTCTAAGCTCATCAAACCCAACCACCTACCTATCATTCCCATGCCACTAAACCATGGCCCTGAGTACCACATCTAGATGCTTCTTCAACCCCTCCAGGGATGGTGACTCCACCACTGCCCTGGGCAGCCTGGGCCAAGACTTAACAACCCTTTCAGTGAAGAAATTCCTCCTTATATCCAATCTAAACCTCCTCTGGTACAACTTAAAGCCATTTCCTTTAGCTCTCTCACTGTTAACCCTGGAGATCTACCCCCATCTCTCTCCAACCTCCTTTCAGGGAGTTGTAGAGAGCAATAAGGTCTCCCCTGAAGTCACAATCCATGACAGTATCTTCACTTGCCTCATGTTGGGAATGAGTTTGGTTAGATGCAGGTGTAAGGATTCCCACTTGGACATGCAGGCAAATTTGTGTGAGTCTTTAAATGAGGGAGAACATGAGAATCCATGTCAATAAGCCAGTGTGGGACACATAGGTGCACAGATTTCCATGAAGGAAGGTAAGTTGTAGCCCAAGCATGTATAAGACATGAGCAGGGGGATGTTAGAGAACAGGGCAGGAAGGTTTCTGAAGCCTTGATGTGCTCCTTCTCATGCACTAAAACATGAGTCCATGTGCAGTCAGGTTTGTGATTGTGTGCACTCAGTTGGGAACTGCTTGTTGGGAAGCCAAGATCTCCTGTGCCAGGGCCAATTGAGATAAGGAGAGCAAATGGCTGAAGGAGAAGGGAGGGGAAACTGCTACATACATTACAAAGGGAAAAATCCCAGTGTTATTCAAAGACTATAAAAGGCAAAAGTTTGGATGAAGGAGAGGAGAGGGAGTTGCCAAGTGCTTATAAAAAAAAGCCAAAGCAGGAGCAAGCTGCTGCCAGGCCTTGGCACGTGTGCTTTTCCTTGTATAAATCAGTCACTCTAGACCTATGGTAGTTCTTGCTGACAAGCTGTCAGGCTCCTTGGCTGGGGGAATAGGGCATGTGCTTTACATGCACTTACAGAATAGTAAACTGTTATTAAAAGTGGGGAAAAAAACCCCCAAGCCCAGTCTGATTTCCTTGTGGTTTTGCTTCCTTGGCTGTATGAGGCCAGAACAAATGCACTCGTGGTGCAGAGTCATCTGGGGGCCTGGAAAACTCCAGGGCTAAGCTCCCTCTGGAAGCACTTGACCTCTGGAGGGGATAGGCAGAAACAAAGCCTCTCCAAGGACAGAGAACATGAAGTGAAGAAATAGGCTAAAGCCACTGCAATGCTGTGCAAAGAGCCCAAAGCACCAAGGGAGCTGGACAGACATCTGGGAGCATCCCAGACTGGTTCAGGAGATGGGGAAAGCTCTTCTAGGCAGGCTTAGATCAGGGTTCATAGCAGCATTAAATGTCCTGTTGTTGAAAGGACACACAAGGAGTCCAACTCCTGTCTAGGCACAGGACAAGCCCACCATGTGTCTAAGAGCATTGTCCAGATGCTTCTGGAATTCAGTCAGGCTTGGTGCCATGACTGCTTCCCTAGGGATTCTGTTCCAGTATTCCACCACCCTCTGGGTGAAGAATCTTTTCCTAATACCCAACTTAAAGCTCTCCTGGCAGAGCTTCATGTGGCTTACTGCAGTGTAAAACCCAGACACATTAGCTGGGCTCAGAGCAGAGAAACTGCCAGAGCTCAGTCAGCAGCCAACAGTCCTGAGCTGCTCATGCTTTGGATGATGAGGGAAGGAGGGAGATGTGCACTTGTTCTGAAGGCTGCTGGGGCCACTGGTGAGAGTCATAGGAAGGATGGATCACAGAATCACAGAATCATTAAGGTTGGAAGAGACCTCTAAGCTCATCAAGTCCAACTTGATATCACCCCCATGCCACTAACCCATGGCCCTAAGCACCACATTTAGATGTTTTTTGAACCCCTCCAGGGATGGTGACTCCAGCACCTCCCTGGGCAGCCTGGGCCAGTGCCTAGCAACTCTTTCAATGAAGAATTTTTTCCTAATATCTCATTTAAACCTTCTCTGGTGCAACTTGAGGTCATTTCCTCTTGTCCTCTCATTGTTAACCCTGGAGAAGAGACTCAGCTTAGAGAAGGAAAGGAGAATGAAAGGCAGAAAATGCCAAAAGAGGATTGAGAGAGATGTACAAAGAGAAAATTGTCTGAGGAAAGCCTGACCAGACTAGTTCTCTCTGTATTGACTCTGCTCCACCAGAACACCAGGTCAGCTCATCCCAACTCCCAACCTTCCCAAGACAGATGCCTGCTTTCCTAGACTATCCCATATACCACACTAACTCATTTTGGGCCTCTCCAGTGGCAGTGCACACACCAGGCTTTTAGGAAACATGCTTGTCAGGCCTTTCAAACCTATGTGCACAACAAGTGAAACCCCACAGATTGCCTGGTGCCATCTGTGGCAATGCTTCCCAGCTAGCTCTGGCTGGACCCCAGGGTTGGATCCTGCTGATCTAACACCCACAAACCACACACAGCATCCTTAGTGGAAAGGAGTGAGTTTTTCTGCATGGCTTGCACTGTATTCCTCAGTTGATGGGGTGTAACTCCATCCTTGTGCTCTAACCTGCTCTGATCAGTCCCCAGGGCTGCTTTCTCCTCTCCAGCACATGGAAGCCACTTCTCTGCATTTCACTGCTCAGTTGTTGTAGTTGTGTTTGGAGGAAAATGCTTCTAAGACAAAATCAGAACTATTTGGAAACATAACTGTCTGCTAACAAAACCAAACCCAAGCACTGCTGCAGCCTGAATCTCAGCAGAGTTTGAGAGCTTTATTTGAGCATGCAAGCAGAGCAAATTCCAGTAATAACCCTAGCCCTAACTCACAGGCAGCACAAGTTCTTCAGGACAGGGGCTGTGGAATCAATGAAAAAGAAAAAAAAATGGAGAAACTGGGAGGTTTGTGTGGCTTTGCAAAGCAAGCCTGTGGCCAAATCAAGCACTGAGGCTTTCCAAAGCCTAGCCCCAGCTGACAGGCTTTGCTGCCTTGCTTGTCAGCCTTTAACTCCTAACCAGGAGAGCTCACAGGGTGCTTGTGCTGCTGAAGTCTCAGGGTGGATCGTGGGGAGAAGGTCAGGCTTGTGCAAGACTCCTGTATTGAAGTAGGTCACTGATCCAACCCATCCATTTAGGGTTATATGCCTTACTGATGACTTCAGCATCTAACTGCCTCGACAACAGCAGCGAGGAAGCACTGCTGCCAAAACATTAATGGATCTAGGGCAAGCCCCAGCCCCGAGCAGGAAGCCAGATTAACACCCAGGCACCTTCCCTACCTTCAAAACAACCCTCAGCCAGGGGCTGAACTCCTGTGAGCAAACTGAATCCTAAGCAAGCACGTTCACAGCAAGAGTTGATGCCCCTGGGTGGGCTCTGCAGTTACACAGTCTGCCTCCAACCCTCCTCCATGTACTGAGCTTTGCTGCCTTCTGCTCCAGATGGGGACAGTGAGGCAGGGAAAGTGCCTAGATGGTGAATGGGCAATGACCAACGGTATGAAATTCAACCAGGCCAAGTGCAGAGTCTTACACTTTGGCCACAACAAGCCCATGCAGCGCTCCAGGCTGGGAGATGAGTGGCTGGAGAGTGGCTCAGCAGAGAGGGACCTGGGAGTACTGGTTGATAGCTGAACATGAGCCAGCAGTGTGCACAGGCAGCACGGAAGGCCAATGGCATCTTGGCCTGGATCAGGAATAGTGTGACCAGCAGGACTAGGGATGTGATTCTCCCCCTGTACTCTGCACTGGTGAGGCCTCACCTTGAGTACTGTGTCCAGTTCTGGGCCCCTCACTTCAAGAAGGATGTTGAGGTGCTGGAGAGGGTCCAGAGGAGAGCAACGAGACTGGTGAAGGGGCTGGAGGGGAAGCCATATGAGGAAAGGCTGAGGGAACTGGGACTGTTCAGCCTGAAGAAGAGGAGATTCAGGGGTGACCTTATTGCCCTCTACAACTACCTGAAGGGAAGTTGCAGTCAGGTTGGGGTTGGGCTCTTCTCCATGGCAGCTAGTGACAGGACAAGAGGCCATGGCTTGAAGCTGCAGCAGGGGAGGGTTAGACTGGACATTAGGAAGCACTTCCTCACGCAGAGGGTGATTGGGCTCTGGAATGGGCTGCCCAGGGAGGTGGTGGAGTCACCATCCCTGGAGGTGTTTAAGAGAAGATTGGATGTGGCACTGAGTGGCATGGTTTAGATGTTGGGTGTATTGGGTCATAGGCTGCACTTGATGATCCTGGGGGTCTTTTCCAGTCTTGGTGATTCTGTGATTCTGTGATGGCAAAGAGAGAGACAGACTCTTGCCCAAATGGTGAGTTGTGCAACAGAGAACAGCCACTGGACACCCTCACAGAGAACACAGGCTCTTGTTCTTTGAACAACAGCATACACCCAAGCCCAACCAAACCCAAACATGCAGTACCAACACCCCAGGGGTTGGTACCTAGTTATCTCAGGTAGTTCACCTTGGTCTTCTTTAGAAGGTGTGGCTGTCAGCAAGCCATGAGGCATGGGGGATTAAAGGAACGGGTGCAAGAGGTTAATTGGATTCTATTTGTAGATGGGATTTAGGTTGGCTGAGTCTCTTCAGTCAGCAGCACCTAGTGGAACATGCCATTTGTAATTGAGCTAATGAAAACACCTCTGGAGAGAAAAAACCCACAAGCTAAGCACAGGCTGAGCTAAGAGACTTGAAGTTCATTCAGCACAAGGCTAGGCAGAGATGTGCCTGCTTTGTTTAAGGACAGTGAGCTGGGAAGGTAACAGTGGAACTGCTTTTACATTGCAAAATCTGCCTTTTCTCACCCCAGGCTGCTGGACTTTGGGGTGATTAAGCAGATCATTTTGCTAGGCACACTCTCCCAGGACAGGAATCTGAACTCAGCCAATATGCTAATACAATTCCCCAAGCCCAGCCTCTCTCCTGCTCTCCTGTTCCTATATCCCTTCTCTGGAAGCAGACTAGGAAGGGCAAACCCTTTGCTCCATGTTTATGGCAATGGGGCTACACATGGCTTAGATGAAAGAGGACTGCAAGTACCTTGCCCTTGCTGAAGGTCTGATGGTGGCCACCTTCCAGCACAGCTCCTTTTGCTTTCCACAAGGGGAGTTAAGGGTTTATTTTCTAATCTCCAGAGCCATGACAAATCCTCCTCTGCCCCTAAGCCAAGCTACCAAACATGACTTGAATGCAAGCGAGGGAGTGCTGGCTTCCCCAGGCTGCCAAAATCCCAAGCCAGAGTCCTGCAGGAAACTGTGTCCTCTTTGTGGAACAGGTTAATGGGCTGAAATTACCTTGTCTTCCAAGTCAGGAAGAAAAACTTTCATAGCAAGTTATACCATGGAAAGAAAATTGGAGATGTTTTCAGGAGGCAACGTGTCAAAACCCCAGAAGTCTGTCTCTGCCTGAACCACCAACTCAGGATGAAAGTTGCTTTCTAAATGAAAAAGTTGCAGTGAAAATGAGTTTCCAATTTTGTGGGTTTTCAATTCTTGCTCTGGGGATAATTACAATAAACCAGTCATTTTCTTTCCAAGGCACTTTTAGAAAAGCCAAACTTCACTTTTTCATTCCCCTGTCTCCCTTCAGGAGGTTAAGAATAAAGTTAGCTTTAATGAGAAGAGAGGATGTACTTGACACCCCTGATAAAAAAAAACACAGGCATGGATTTTATGCAGCTGCCTGAAAAATGTTATGGCCATGAGAATCTTAGTCTCTGAGGGCACAGGAACACTTCTGTGCCAACCTCCCACAGAATCACAGGATGGTTAAGGTTGGAAGGAAACACCAGAGGTTCAGCTAGTCATCCTCCCTGCTCTAGCCAGGATTGTGCCCACATGGGCACAAGAAACCCTGAAGTGATGTGGCTGCACCTTGTCTAAGAGAAAGCCACACGAGGAGATGGAGTGTAGGCTTACACCTAGAGCCCCTGCATAGATTGAGGAGGCAAGGAGATCCAGGAGGCTGGCTTTTATATCCTGGCAAGAGTGATGTTTGCTCAGCAGGAATTGCCTCTTTCTCTGTGCTTCCTCCTGCTGTGGTCTGATTCTTCCCTCTTTCTGCTGAGGTTTAATTCCTCCTCCTCTGGCTTTAGGAAAGGAGACAGATCTAAGTAGCTGCTAGTAAGCAGATACCTAGAAGATGGAATGTCTCAGGTTAATGAAGGGATCATAACAGACAAGGTGCTGAAGGAGGAGGAAAATGTGCCCTGCTGTGCAAGCAAGCTGCATTCTGTGCTGTTAAGAGTCCTTGTTCCTCCCAGCATCCAGCTCAGAGTCTCTGTGTTGGACAGCAAACAAAAGAAAGGCTTTTTCAGAGCATGGGTCCTGCAAAGCCACTTGGAGATGGGAATTCAGGCTGCAGGCTTCCTGGCATCATCACCAGCAGTAAAGACAAACCCTGAGCGTGCCCAGTTCCAGCTCTGCAGCTGATCCAGGGAATTTGCACAACTGGCAGCTGAGGAGGAAAAGGCATCCCTGCCACCAGGGTACAGCTAACAATTCAGCAAGCCAGCTCCCTCTCCCAAAGCTGCACTGCTCCTATAGCACTGGGACAAAGAGGGGCAAACCCACCAGCAAAAAAATCTACTTTAAACCTCACAGAGAGTGAAAAGGATCATTTCCATGGAGGGCTCTGCAGCTACTCTTCTGGTGAGAGCCATGCTCTAAAGGCAATCTGGTCTAGATTATAAACTATATAATATCTGAGGAGCTAGCTATTGCACATTAAGTGCTATTAATTGTTCTGCTTATCAGGCTGTGGAGTTTGACCTCACCTACTGATTTCCCCCCACTCCTGCTATAAAACATCCATCACTTTTAAAAGGCTTATAAAGCTACAGGGAAAGGTTCTGGTTTGTGTTAGCTTGATTGCTATAGACTTTAATAAAGCAGCCATCACAGCTGCCTAGCCACACTATAGATCAAGCTCCTATAATTCTTTTCATGTCTCCAGAGGGGAAGGCTAAGTAAAACATAAAATTTAACCTCCTGGTGCTTTATTTCTGGCTTGGAGAGATGTCAGAGGCCATGCAAGCTTTCACTTTTTCCTTGCTCCCTCAGAATCCACAGCAACAGAGGGAAGGAAGCAAGGAGGAAAGGCAAGTGAGGACAAGGAGATGGCTGCAGAGCCTCGGCTCTTTGTGTCACCCAAGAGCACACCAGGGGTAACACAGCACCCTGAGCTACTGGCCCAGGAAAGACAAGGGGAAACAAGCTCTTAGGAACTCAACAGCTAGAGGAGGTCTCTTTCAGATCAGTTTTCCTCAGCAACAAGGCTCCAGGGGATGAAGCCACTGCTTCAGTGCCTGCTTGTGGCAGACGTGGCAGGGAATGCAGCAGAGAGGCTGAGCACAGCTGAGCACACACGTGCAAAGAGTGAGGGTGCAGCTTGCCTTGACACTCTGCTCCCTGCACCTGCTGCATGCAGGACACTGCATTCCCTGGCTGACTCACACTGGAGCACATGCCAGTGGGAAGTATGTATGGCTAGGCTTGGTGAATGAAGCTCCAGGGAGGGCTCCATCCATGCTCCTCCTCAGCGCCTTTTCCAAGCACTGATAAAAAGAGGATAGCAGATAGCACCCTCGAGCCTGCACTAGGGATTTTTTTTAGGTGAGACACAGCATGTGCAGAGCTGGACCCACCCTTTAGTCCTAAGGTTCATCTGCCAGGGCCTAGCAAGCTTGGATGCTGGCAGCCAAGTCCTTAGGATGGAGGTTTAACCTCTTAGCTGGAAGGCCTTACAGGGCTAAACGAGCTCCATCTGCCCGGGTTTGGAATCAGAGTTGTCCTTCTCCTAGGATGACTGCCAGAAGGCTAATGAGCTCATCCTACCCATCCAAGGATTCTAGGAACATGGGTATCACTGCCCACACTTTCCCGTGGGCAATGAGTTTAATGCTCCCTCTGCTGTGGGCACAGTTATCGCACCAGGGGCCACAGGAGACCACAAGGGATTTTCAGACTGGGAAGTGGAGCAAAGCTATCTCATGGAGGAGCCTCCAAAATCTGCTTCCTTCTCTCCCACTGGAAGCAACAAGCTTGAGGCTTCTCTGCTTTCTGCATCTCAGGGTGGAAAAGGTGATGAAGAGCACAGAAAGCACAGGTTTAACTGCTGTCCCCCATCTCTTCCTGAATGCATTATCCCCTGAATCAACAGGAGAAATCCCAGAGAGAGAGAGAGAGAGAGAGAGCAAAGCCACAGCA
Organism: Bucco capensis; assembly: GCA_013396975.1. NCBI lineage: Eukaryota > Metazoa > Chordata > Aves > Piciformes > Bucconidae > Bucco > Bucco capensis. Next base: position 228,558 of record VWZO01001978.1, read on the forward strand.
TTTCTTTGATAAGAGCTCCAGCCTGGCATTGTTTTGTACACCCACCTCACGACAGCTAATTAATTCCAGGAGGTTAGCTCATGTCTGCACAAAACCATTACTGGTGCTGAAGAGGAACTGCATCCTGCCTCTGTCAGGCAGATGACAGCAAATGAGCTGGGCACAAACCCTGTGCACCACAGGCAGGACTCAGCCTTTGCCAGCATAGCCAGCTAGGCTGAGAACCTCCCTGAGTTTTCTCTACATCAATTCATAGAATCACTATAGCTGGAAAAGATCTCTGGGATGATCAAGTCCAGCTGTCCACTCAACACTGCCATGCCCACCAAGCACTGAGGCACCAGCCTATGCCCCTGCAATAGGCAGCAGCCAAGCACTGAGGCACCAGCCTATGCCCCTGCAATGGGCAGCAGCCAATCTGCCTTGGCTTCCACTCAAAAACATCAGAGCATTGCTCCCCAGCTGGGGAGGGGAGGAAATCCTGTGTCCTGGAGGTAGGCCTTCTCCTCAACTGCTGTGAATCAGTGATGCTGGAAGCACAATACCTGATGCCACGATGTGCTGAACAGCTTTTAAAGGAGTTTGGAAGTAAAAGGAGTGTTAAAATACTGCTGTCAGAGAAAAAAAAACCCCACACAACATAAAGGAGTTGGAAGACTTAGAGGAGAAACAGAATCCTGCCTCTAACACAAAGAATTTGAAAGAGCAATTCACTTTGCTCCTCATGAAGGTTTTTCACCCTGGGCTTGTGCTCGTGTTGGAGAGAGACTGACCTGAGCATTTTTTGGTGTATTGCTTTCAACCATAAGAAGTCAAGCCAAAGCCATTTCTTTGTGTTTGGCTCTTCCTTTCTGTGTATTAATTTCAGTGCAATCAAGGAGGCAGTTGTGTAAGCACTGTTTAGAATTGCTGTCACGTCAGAGCTGAAGCTGAGCACTGCAACACTCAAGTTATGTAAAAGGTTTTGTTAGGATTTTTGTTATGTTTCTCGTTTAAATTGTGGGAAGATGAAGTCCTGCCCTGGAGAGAGAGATGTTTTGGTTTTCTGAGCTCTGTTGTCTGTTAGCCCTGTGCTTTGGTGTCTTTCCTCTCCAGTTTTGTTGTACACAGTGCAAGGGTCTGTTTATGGACATGAGCTCTCCAGAGACAGTTCTGGGCACCCCATTAGTGCACAGGCTATAAAATAGACTCTGCTGGCTTGGAGAAGCAACTGGCAAAAGTAAAGTTCACAGAAGGGGTAAGCTCTTAAAGAGCCATTTAAACACATTTCTGTTGAAATGCATAACTGGACTGGGATTGTAATTCACCTTGCTCTTCTGAAGCCTGTAGATTGTTACCCTTCAGTGATGTAGAATCAAATCCTGAGGGCTCACATCTTGTGTCTGTGTCAAAATGTCTTCTTCACTTACATATACAACAATGATCTTGGAATTGGGAGTCACCTCCTTCACCAGCCCACCAACAAAAGAATGGTTTTCTTTGCTCCTCTCCCCACACTTCTGGTTATTCTCCTTTGACTCAGAGGTGTACTCCCCTGGGAGAATTCTGCCTTGCTTCTAAACAATTCCAAGGAACCATTTTTCCATTCACTTTCTGTCTTTCTAGAGGTAAGAATGCCAGAGGCATACTCACAGCTCTCTTGGGCCCAAGGTGGTTTGAGAGCTAGAGTGCACTGCAGACAGAAATGCTTTATACCAGCAAATAATTAAGAACTCTACTTTGATTTGGCATAAATGAACATTGCCCATAATTCCTGCATGTTCCTCCATCCTTCACAGCAACCTGCTTGTAGCTGACATTGTTTTCCCTGGGAAATACTCTGGAAAATGTCAGGGTCTATGCAGAGAAAAAAAAACCTAGAGAGAAAAGTACAGTGAAGTACCACAACACTCCCTCCCTTCCAAAAATCCTCTCAGCACCACAGAATCTGCTGCCTTACAGTTCATGCCTTGGCCCCAAGTCCTTGTTCAGAGATGAGCAAAGCAAGCCAAGCTTCTCCTTTCCACTCCAAACCCAGGAGAAGTTTGTAAGGGCTAACAGAAGAGCAAAGCAAGGCTGTTGGAGCTAGTAACCTGTTCCATCCAAGGAGAATTAACCAAGGAAAAAACACTAAGCCAGCTGTTTGTGGAGGGAAACAGCAAGGAAAGAGTTGGTCAGTCCATGTTTTTGTATGGTCATTGTTCAAAATTCCTTGGCAGTGAGCACATGGATTTTGTGTGTGTGTGTGTGTGTGTGTGTGTGTGTGTGTGCAGGGGAACAAGCAGTACTTGGGGAGAAAAAACTGCTACCTTCCAAGTGATGGGAACATCACAAAACACAGGCCCTGAGCATCTAGCTTTATGGAAGGCTGGGAATGCAGTTTAACCACAGGCAGTGGATGTATTCCCAAAGATAACTCCCACAGAAAGCCAATGAAATGTGTGTGGGAGTGTCTAAGAGTCAGGGATGGTGGCACAGCCATGCTAAATAATGGAGAGAAGCAGCAATCTTACACTGAGGTCATTAACCTCCACATTTGGATAGAAGAGTTCAAATTTCAACCACCAAGAGGTAAAGGTTCAAGTGAGATGCACAAACAGATGAGTTGCTCTCTAATCTTCACAGTTGAGACTTTGTGGCTGAGACAAAGGCAATTCATGATCAAAGGCAATTAACTGCAGCCTTTGGAGTGGTTTCCAGACACATGGCTTTCACTCTGGCTGGCTCTGGCCTATTTCTACAGGAGTTGTGAAAGGCAAGCAAGGAAATCAAGGCTACTATCAGGAACTGTAAATCTGCTAGTCAGGAGAGCCTGCCTCCTCTGCAGAGAGTGTTACCAGATCCCCCAAAATCCCAGTGACTGCAGACCACATCTCTGAGCTGCATCAAGGCTCCAAGGTGGAGTCTGCTCTGCTTGCTGATGGTCTCACTGCAGCCTCTGCTCTAAGAATCCTAGAATGGTTTGGGTTGGAAAGGACCTCTGGAGCTCATCTAGTCCAACCCCNCCCTGCACTTGGTCTTGTTGAAGCTCCTGAGGTTCCCCTGGGCTCACCTCTCAGTACTCTGGAGATGCAGCATGCACAAACAGCTTCTGAAAAGTGCTTTCTACACAATCCAGGGCTTCATTTTCACCAGGATATCACACACTTAGGAAAGGTGCAGTAAGCCATGGGAGAACTCTGTTCCCTGCTCTCCTACATTCTGGAATAGGCTGCCCAGGGAGGTGGTGGAGTCACCATCCCTGGAGGTGTTTAAGAGAAGATTGGATGTGGCACTGAGTGGCATGGTTTAGATGTTGTGGTGTATTGGGTCATAGGCTGCACTTGATGATCCTGGGGGGCTTTTCCAGCCTTGCTGATTCTGTGACTCTGTGATTCTCAGTAGCTATGAGTTCAATCTCATGCCAGCTGCTCTCCTCTGTGCAGAAGAAACAGTCCTTCATTACTGACAGGAAGAAAATGCTTCAAGGCTCTTAGGAAGCCACAGGAAAAACTTCAATCGCGTACACTTGCTTTGTTAAGGAGATCTAAAAGATGTTTCATACTAAACTTAAGACATATGGTTGTGCTTTGGAAAAATCTGCTCCAGTTCCAAGCCTGGACCTTGCCATCCATCAAAGGTCTGCAGTGCAGCACTCCTGCCTCAGCTTTCTGCTGCTCTGGGTGCATATCCAGGCAGGCAGGCTTGGGCTTTGCAATGCTCTGCTAAGCATCACTGCCTACTCCTCACTGCCTCTGCCCTGCTTCAAAGAAGCACAACTCTTGCTTGTACTGGAGATCAACAGAGGCAAAACCTTCACATCTCAGACTTCATTCTCTCCAAAGCCTTCACCAGGGATGTTCCCTCTTCCAATTAGGCTTCTGATAAAATACTTCTGTCCCTAGGCAAGGTCCTCAGGAAAAAGAATCACTCAGAATTCCAAACCACTCCACCTCCTCATGCAAGACTCATTGTGGCTGCTTACTCTGCCCCATGGCATGCTTTCCCATTTTTCCTTTGCATTCCCCTGTGGATGCTGAGCACTGTTTGACTCATTAATGCTTAGAAATATGTGAAGGGTGAGTGTGAGGAGGAGAGAGCCAGGCTCTGCTCCATGGCATCCAATGGTAGGACAAGAGGGAATGGGAGCAAGTTGGAGCACAGGAGGTTTAGTATTAACACGAGGAGAAACTTGTTTGCAGTTCAGGTGCCAGAGCACTGGCCCAGGCTGCCCAGGAGCCTGTGGAGTCTCCTTGTCTGGAGCCATTGCAGAGCTGCCTGGACACATTGCTGTGTGAGCTGGTCTAGGTGCTCCTGCTCTGGCAGGGGGGTTGCACTAGATGATGTTTCTAGGGCCCTTCCAACCCCTAACATACTGGGATACTGGGATACTGCTGCTGCATTACACCAGCCAGCCTGCTTGTTCTTCACCTAGGCTGCTGGGCAGAGTTAGCAGCAGTTCAGCCAAGCAGATACAAACCTTCCCTTTCCCTAGCTGTGCCTTAGCTCTGTATGGATGCAGCCAGCATTCCAGCTCCATCAGACAGGTAGGCCTGGAGGAGGCAAATGGATTTCATTGCAAGGGTTGCCAGAAACAGCAGAGGTGTATTTGAAGTCTCATGACTGCAGGCTGTTTCATGACTATTCTGAAGCTCACAGCTGAGATCACCATGACTGTCTACTGTCCTTTTGAAGCACCTCCTGCTTTGACTAATTTGATTAGGCTCACTCTTGGCTGGCTTTCCATCAATAAAACCCTGCTCCAGAGACAACCCCCCTGCTTTGGCAGGATACAGCCTAGAAGAGAGCATTAACTAGAGGCAATGGAATACACAATGGAAAATGAAACAGAAATGTGTACTTTACGCTTAATACTCTTCACTCATGTCACTTCTCCCATCATTTATTAACACTTCTATTGTTTTAAACTACCTTCCTCCCAGTGACAGCTTCAGCCACACTGAGTTCTCCTCATACTCAACTATTTGGAGACTAACTATAAGCACAAGTTATGAGAGAAAGTAGCTCCAGCAACTGAGCTGAACCTTCTAACAGGAGGTCAAAGTTAGCTTTTTGTAGTGGAGGAAGGTCAAAGTTAGCCTTTTGTAGTGGAGGAAGGTCAAAGTTAGCCTTTTGTAGTGGAGGAAGGTCAAAGTTAGCCTTTGGTACTATAACAAGGAGGTCAAAGTTAGCCTTTGGTACTGTAAAAAGGAGGTCAAAGTTAGCCTTTGGTACTATAACAAGGAGGTCAAAGTTAGCCTTTGGTACTGTAAGGCAAACTCTGACAAAGTTCAATAATGACACCAAGCAAAGATTTACTCCATAAAACATTAATATTTTAATGAAAAATCTTAGCTTCATGTTTCTATCCAAAGACACTCAAAACTAGTTTTTCTCCCCCCTTAATTTTGACCTAGAATGGGACCAGTTTGGAGATATTTATTATTTATTTTTTTTTGTATTTTAGAACATTTTTTTCTTAAAGATTAAACAACCAGGCTAGCAAAAAGGTACCCAATACATACTTTTCTTATATCAAACAAGCTAGTATTTCAATACAATGTAACTATACAGAATATATACATTACACATTATGATCACAAAGCAAACACTACAGGCTCAGAACAGATTTGTTTTGGAAAAAACCCCATAATATTCACATTGCTTACAAGAACTCTAAAAATGATTGTAACGTTGAAACGGCACTTGGTTTACAAAAAAAGTCACAAAAATAGATATATAGCCACCAAGAACTATGGTTCCTGAAAAATACTAATAGCCAGAGAGTATTCTAGAAAATGGGAAGTGTATTTAAACATTGGATACATTAAAAAACAAAACCAAACCAAAACCCAAAGAACCCAACTCTGTTAAGTTAATAAACATGCCAAGGGATCTAGCTGTGCTCAGCAGCAACAAGAGAAGCTGTGCTGGGGATGAGATGATTAGATGGCTGGTGACCAGAGACTGGCACAGTTAAGGGGGTTTCACTGGTACTAAAATGCACAAAGAAGCCCAACAATAATTTAATTCACATTTTTTTTTTCCCCTCCAGCTTACTCTTTTCCCTCTTTGGGGGTTTCACTATAGGGCAGCACCTAGAGTGAAGGCACTGCAGGAACAGGGCCAAGAAGCTGTCCAAGAACTTGGGTGCAGCCAGGGCTATAGGTCAGAATATCAAAAGCATGCATCAGCTAGATGAATGGTTCAACAAAATCACTCCTCTGGGCACTTCAGCAACCCTCAGGAAGACTGTAGGTACACTTGCCACCCAGGCTGGCAGCACCAGAAACTGACTGTTGTTGTTTTTAGTGCAACCAGATCTGTAGTTGAGACCTGTGGGGCACTGAATGACTGGGATAGCACACATTGAGTTAACAAAAACCCAGAGCAGTAAGCACTGTTGCATTAAAAACAATTCCCATTGGTGGTTTTGTATGCTACATTTCCTCAAACACTCTGAACTGACTCTTGTTTACTAGGCACCTCTGATGGGGCTTGAAGTACCTTGCAGCTTTGAACCCTCTTATCTGTCATCAAGATGCTATGGGATTTATGTCCATAACTGGAGATGAGAACCTTCCAGAACTGGGTCTCACCTTGTAAGCAAAAGTCCAGCTGAATTGATTGGAATGAAAATGAGCTCTTTTCCATATACTGATGGTGTGGAAGTTGTAGTGGATGGAGAAGCTAGAGGTGCTCCTCCTCCACCTGCATTTTCTCCATCCCTGCAGGGTGCACAAAGCTCCCATTCCTATTTGCATATAAAATGCTTCATGCTTCCTCTCAGAGAGAGAGCAGCAGTAGTCTCAGTGCTCTCACATCCTGGGGCTGGAGGGGGAAACCAGCAACCAAGAAGTGACTGAAGCCCTCATACAAAAAACTTGAAACCATAGCTTAAAAACAATAAACTCCCATCCCATAGGACATATAGGGATCATAGTCTTAGAAAATATATTTGCCTGCACTGGCAGTTATCACTTTTTTAAAAAGTTTAAATTCACACCTTTTAGACTCAAGATACTCCTGAACTTAGAACCATTTGCAATAACCTCTACTGATCTCTCACTATGAGAGACTTGACCATAGTATCTGTGAGCCTGACAACTGAACTCCACCTGTGCTGAGCCAGACAAAGCATCAGGAACACACATCATCTTTCATGGGCTGTAAGAACAGTGAGCAGCAGTGCTGAGAGGGAGCCCCAGGGACTTCCAGGGGAGTTGTGCTATGTGTCTGCATCCAAACCAAACCCTTACCACTTAGCCAAACCTCTTGCACAGCTAAAGCATCACTTCTGTTGCTTCTACTCTTGGTGGGGAAATAGAAAGCTTCTGAATTTTTCTTCTCCCTCTCCCAAAACACCAAGTTAAACCAGGGGAAAAAAAACCTCTCTCCCTTCCCTTCCCTTCCCATCAGACATACTGCTCCACACAATAGGCAAGAAGCAAAGACCCTGCACAGACTCCAAGAATCCAGGTCCTTGGCATATGGCAGAATCTTGCTAGTTCTGTGGTAGTGAAGGCACTCTGCTTGCAAAATAAAGGAGTGAGGAAAGGGTTTTCCACTGAGTGCAAAGATTGGTGCCACATGGGAGAAGGACATGTAGAAGTAAGACATGAATCACTTTGTGGATGAATTTGGAGACTAAGAAACTCCTGCAATGGGTCACAGGTGTAAGAAATTCTGAACAGCTGATAAGGGTCACAAAGACAAGGAAGGGACTAGAGCATCTGCCAGCCAGGCTGAGAGTGGTTGGACTATTGGACCTGGAGAAGGCTCAGGGAGATCTTATCAATGGGTAAAAGTACCAGACAGAAAGGGGCAAAAAAGATGGGGCCAGACCTTACCAGTGGGCACAAACTGCAATCTCATCTAAACACACTCCAATCTTCTCTATGGTGAGGGTGGTCAGACACAGGCAGAGCTTTCCCAGAAAGCTGGGAAGTCTCCACCCTTGTAGACAATCCAAATCTGACTGGACTAAGCAACCTGTTCTTGCATAGTCTGCTTTGAGCACAGGGGTTGAGCTAGATCACCTCCAGAGCCTCTTCCTGTAAGCCCTGCCAAGCAGAAACATAAATGCATAGCAAATAATGCTGTTTCTTTAGGGGGGGAAAAAAAGGATTTGAAAAGGAAAAAAGAAACTGCAGACTGGAGTTCAAACCCCTCTGATAATGTGCTGAAAGAAATCTATGCTTTAGGTTTTCTTTCAAGTGTAGTTTAAGGCAAGTTTCTTCTAGCTTCATTTAGATATCTGTCTCACTTGCTTTGGAATCCAAGCATAGCAGCAACAGAGATTGGGTTAAGATGTGCTGACTGGGTTAAGTTGTCCTATGCTTCCACATCTCTCCTGTGAAGAATGCCAGCATTGCAAAGAACTCAACACTACCAACAAGTTAGGGGGGAAGAGATAAAATGATATTTGGATTTCATCTGGGTTCACTTCTATTGGAAAATCAAGTGTAAACAAGAAACAAACTCTAAAAAAAGCCAAGCAAACCAAACCCTCTAAGAACTCTCTTGTTCCTGCAGCTGAATCAGACTGAGAAGTGAGAACTAAATGAAGATGCTGCACAAAGATCACAGGGTTGAAAAGAAGAAGTGTAACACAGTGCAGTGACCAACACACCCATACATTGTCTTGTCCCAAGGTGTTAACATTTAATGACACTCATTGCTTTGCAAGAACAGATTAGAGCTACAAAGTCTTTTCAACTTTTCCCCCCTCTTCTCTTTGGTATTCAGAAAGCAGTTTGCCTTCTGACACAAAATTCTAAGTCTTAAAACTCCACTATCCAGCTCTGTCTATTCTGTATTTGCTGTTCAGCAAAGTGTCACATGGGGAAAAATGATCAGATTGTGACAGCAGACTATGTCCCTCAGGATTTGACCACCTTTGATTTTACAGCTGCACAGTCTGGAGATGTGTGTCTGTGTGAAGTACTTTGCACTACCTAAATCACAAAAGATTCTCACAACCTGCAACCTGGGCTAACATTTCTCAGAAAACAAGACAATGATCTGGTTGAGTTCAGTGTCATAGCCCTATAATCCAGGATAAAACTCATTGTCTTGTCCCACTGGTTTCTCAGTTATAGAAATGAGGAGTGGAAGAGAACTTGGTCTTTCAGTGCAGCTCATCAACAGACACTGGACTAATTCATAATACAGTATCCCAAGAGAAAACTTCTCCTTCAAGCCCTTTCAAGAAGACTTACAAAGGTAGACATACAAGACTGAAGTGCAGCAGAGAACTTTGCAGCATGTTACTAAAACACTCTTTGGATCTGGTGGAGAAACTTCATTCCAATAACTTGGATTTAAATCCCTACTGTTCTTGCTCTATTTAACTAAAAGGTGTGGGGGTTACCTACAGCACAGCAGAGAAAAATGGTTAGTTACTGAAACCCTTTCAGCTCTTTCCAAAGGGCAATGCACTTTTTTCCTTACAGAAGTTGGCTCTTAGTAGAAACAACTCAGACCTACTAAGTGTGAGAGCTGCCTAAGCTGAGTGAATACAAATTGATCTTGCAATACAGTATGACTTCTGTGTCTTCAGGAGCAAACCTTTCCCCATTGCTTTCATTTCCTCCTCATGTTTGGGTTAAAACAAATCCAGACAGAAAGCAACAATTCCAAAGCCCAAGATTCCAAACGAAGGGAGTCTCTCATGCCTTTGGAACACTAAGATCATGTAGCACCTACTTGCTCAGCATGTCATCTGCAGGCGACTGGCACTTGGCATCAAACACTGAGCTGACTTCAGAAGCAGTAAGAAAAATCACAAACCTCCTCCTGTATTTCCTAATTTAGGTTTTAAAGCAGTCCTGTAGCCCAAACAGCCCTGACAAAAGAAGACTCACTGCTCTGAAAATCCTACACACTACATTTCCTGCTTTTGCTAAATATGGACAAATGAAATTGCAACTCTTCCAGTTTATTGCTTGCTTGAGCTGTGTCTGTAGCTGGAGTAATGGCCTTTAATAAACTGAGTTGGCAAGGATTTCAAATGCTCTGAAACAGGAACAATTCATCATTGCTATATAGGCTTTTGGTAAACAACCCCCTGGTGGGTTAGAAAGTTGGCCTCTAAGGAGAATAAATTGCTTGTTTTGTCCAAAACAGACTAAGAAAGAAAAAAAAAAAAATCTCAGAAACTCTACATGCATATGTAGAAACCCAAAAATGTACAATAACACACAAAAGCTCTCCTTTTTTTTCCCCCCATCTGTGAACTCCCTCTAGCTAGCTTCTGGAGATGAGTAAAACTACAGTATCTGTGACAGAGGGAAGTGGCCAGAGCTGCAAACTCCATGCCATGATTTAAGAATTGCAGTGTGGGAAAACCCTTTCTTTTCATACAGGGTTCCCCTTCTCCAGAAAGACACAGTCACAAGATATCTGTCAGGCTTGCATGGATAGAAACTTCCCTATCATCCTGAATTCATTATGCACCATCAGCCCCTTCCTGACTGTAGTATTTCCACACCTAACCTTAGATGGGCAAATCTGGACAGGCTATTGGATCAAGCAGTTCCTAAAAGGACTGGGGTAGAAGAAGTAGGAATACCTGGCATGCCATCACTGGGGCTGTCAGAACTGATACATCTGAGATGAAAAGGGACAATGTGTTTTTCAAGAGCTTGTGACTGTTGGTTTCAAAAATGCTTACCATTTCCAAGAGCAGGGGTACAGTAAGCCCTTTGAACAACAGCAGGCACAGAGATAAGGAAGTGTATGTAGAAGATTAAAGCATCCACTCCAAACTAGTCAAAACTCTTCAATAATGATTTCCAATGCATCCTTTTGTTTGTCATTTGAAAAAAGGTTTCCTCTGATTTCCTTTCCCTTAACCAGAGGCTCTGCAGAAGCAAGAGACACTTAATGAGCTGCTCTAACTGTGGAAGAAGAAAGAGTTAAAATGATCTGAACCAGTTGTTCTTCTTTAGAAGTGCATCACAGCTTCCATGATGTTCTGACAAGATCTTTTTTGTGCATTCAGTCTGAAATAGTTTCACAGAAGTGATCGTTCAGTCATGACAAATAAGGTAACATCTGTTGCAGTTTTCGGGTGAAAGCGTAGCTTACAAAGGAAAAAGGGAAAATGTTCCCCACTTTTTGTTTTAAAAAATTAAATTAAAATGTACAGGACCAAACACAGGCACTTTCCAAAGAACAAAAATGAAACCAAACCATGACTTATTCAATAGTAATAGATGACAGCTCCTGTTTGGGAGGGTCACCCACGGCTGCCTCGGCAGTGGCGTTAGTCTTTGGCTGCTCGGGCACATCTTCTTCCTTCTCTGCCAACCCACCCAGAGAGCCCAAGGGGAAAGTGCTTTCACAATTCTGAGTGGATGACACCTGGGAAATGACAGGCATTTGGACAGAAGAGTTGCTCTCAAAGCCATGCTCCCCTAGCTCATACTGCCCAAGGGTCTCTTCTTGTTCCTGGTTTAAGTAGTCCGGTACTAGGAAGTCACTAGAAGAGAGACAAAGGACAGAAGAGAAATGTCATTTCTCACACAAATAACACTGAGAGCAGTTTCTTTGTATCAGTTACATCACACAGGCTACACACTGTATTGCACAGAGAACAGAGAGAGATTCACTTCACATGCCTCAAACATCATCACAGCAACACGTGTCACTAAGAACTATAACCTGGTTCTCCTTTAAATGCACAAACAACTTTTCCCAAGGCATCTATTTCACATGGTTGTGCATCTACATTTCCTAGAGAGCAACTTCTGATTGTTTAGATTGTATCATGTTGGTGAGAATGAAAGGTAATGTCTGAAAACCTGGTCAGAAAAAGGAACTCTCAACCTTTAGAAACAGAAACAAAACTGAATTCAAGCACTGGCAAAGCTGTGAACCTCCTGCAGCACCCCAAAAACCAGCAGCAGCATTCCTGGCAGAGTGGACAGGCTGGGGACACAGGCACAAGGAAGCTGCCAACCACAACAGGCTTCTGGGACATTGACACTCATCACATTGCTGGGAAAAGAAGGGAACTGCATTTCCTTCCCTCTTCAGTCCCTTCTGGACTCTAACTTACTCTTACCAGCTGATGGCTGAGTGTATCCAAACAGAAATCTACCAAACTCTCCAGTAGTGTTTTCAGAGCGTGAGCACAGAATGAAAAGACAATTTCTCTGCAAATTTTCAGCACCAGGCATTAAGTTTGAACTTGAGGCAAGTAGAAATGTAATTACATATATGCACATCTGTATGCTTTGCTTTCTCCTTGTAATAATCCATTTCAAAACAGATCTTTGCTCAAATGGCAGCAGCATTCAGTGCTTCAAATCCAAATTCACAATCAACTACACTAAACCTAGGGTTTGAAATTCATGCTAAAGGAAGTCCTATAGACAGCTAAGATCACATACTTCAGTCTGACTTTAATTTGATGACAACAATAAAGTGCTTACCACAATCATGGCATCATCCCTCAGAGCTTTTGCTAAGGACAAGAACTGTGTAAAGCCACAGCTATGAGGCACCTGTACTCCTAAACAATATTGTGCTGCAAAATCTGTGACTGGCTGTCCTGGTTTGTTTTGCAATTTTTTCACCCTATGTCACTTCTGAGCTAATCAAACAGAGGAAAATGCTCAACTGTTGTGCAGGGGAAAAAGCAGAATGTCTAGAAATCACAAGGGATGGCATAGCAGATGCCACAACATCCACAGCACATTTCTTTTGCATTGCTGAAGGCAGATGATTGCATCATTCATAGGTTTAAGAGGTGTGAGATCTATCTTCCTCCAGTTTCCCTCATCCACTTTGGTGTTTTTCTATCTCCAATGCCAACAGTCATCAACATTTCTTTCAGTAGAATACAGTGCTAGTCTCATCCCTGAGAATCCTTTTAACAGCCCTTTAGTGAAGTGTGTTTGTGAGATACACCAAGTATTTTGTGCCCTGGTAAACAAGAAATGCCCAGCTGGCCCTTACTCTATTAGTCTGATCTGTTAGGAATAGGTTACCTAGAAAATGAAATAAAAAGAGAAGGTATGGAGTCATGCAGTCTTTCCACAATATAGAATCACAAAATCATAGAATGGCCCAGCTTGGAAGGTACCTTAAAGATCATCTAGTTCCAACCCCCCTGCCATGGGGAGGGACACCACACACTAGATCAGGTTGTCCAGAGTCACATCCAGCCTGGCCTTAAACACTGCAAGGGATGGAGCATCCACAACCTCTCTGGGCAACCTGGTCTAGTGCCTAACCACCCTCTGAGTAAAGAATCTCCTAATCTCCAGTCTAAATTTCCCCTCCTTCAGCTTGTATCCATTCCCCTTTGTCATACTGCAATCTGACCAGCTGAAAAGTCTCTTCCCCTTCTATCTTGTAATCCCCCTTTAGGTACTAAAAGGCTGCTGTAAGATCCCCTCAAAGCCTTCTCTCTTCCAGGCTGAACTCCTTCAGCCTGTCCTTGTATATATATATATATACATGCACCAGCGAGCAAGTAGTTCAAATGAAGTAATGAGTCTATTCTCTATGGAACTGAGCAGGCTACAGATGAGATGTTGAATAGCAAATCATTTACAGAACTCCATAGATAACTAGAGTACAGAACACTATAGCTGCACACCATCAGCTTGAACAGAGAATTGAAGCAGCTCCTGCACATCACTTGACTCTTCAGCACCCTCCTGAACAGAGAAATGAAACAGCTCAGAAGCAGCTCCTGCATATCACTTGATTCTTCAGCACTCTCCTAGATAGCTTACACACCATAAGACAGATCAGATACAACAAATAGTGGCTCAAGAATGAATCTGGCTGCAATTAGCTGGCAACCTGATGAGAGGCACAGCAGGCTGCCCTGGAAGCAGGAAAAGATGATTTAGGAAAAGAAAAAAAAATCAAAAGCAAAGAAAAAAAATCAAAACCTAAATAAATAAAAAAAAAAAGCAGCAAGTTTCCCTGTTTGTTAGGTTTTTGTTGTGCACCTCACCTGCTCTGGAAGTAGTTTGCTAGCTCTGATGCTTCATGGTTCAAGCTCCTCAGGTGAACGATTAAATTCCCAGAGTTGGTGAACATGGCGCCGCATGTTTTGCACTCGTAAATCCGAGGCTTGCGGATAATGTGCCGGGAAACCCGCATGTGGTGTTTGTATTCCCCGAAGGAAGTGAAAGTGGCACTACATATCTGGCAGCGGAAACAGCGTTTACCTTCGTGCTTCAGGCGGTGCATCTTCAGCGAGTAAGCTCGCGTGAACTTTTTCCCGCAGCGGTCACACTGAAATGGTTTAATGCCTGAGGAAAAGAAAAGGAAACACCATGAGAAAGGTTCCCTTGTGGGAAATGACAGGGGCACTGGTAAAATCCTGCTGGGTTGCTAACAGCAGCTGTGGGCACTCACAGCTTGACAACAAGTGCTGTGATGAGAGGCTGAGGGAGCTGGGGTTGTCTCTCCAGAGGGATCTGGATAGGCTGGATCACTGGGCCAAGGCCAATGCCATGAAGTTCACTAAGGCCAAATGCCAGGTGCTGCCCCTTGGCCATAGCAACCCCCAGCAGTGCTCTAGGCTTGGGGAGCAGTGGCTGCAGAGCTGCCAGGCACACAGGGACCTAGGGGTGCTGAGTGACAGCTGAACAGGAGNGAAGAGGAGACTCAGGGGTGACCTCATCACTCTCTACAACTACCCAAAAGAAGGTTGCAGCCAGGTAGGGGTTGGTGTCTTCTCTCAGGCAACCAGCAGTAGGACAAGAGGGCACAGGCTTAAGCTCTGCCAGGGCAAGTTTAGGTCAGATATTAGGAAGAAATTTTTTAGAGAGAGAGTAATCAGGTGTTGGAATGGCCTGCCCAGGGAGGTGGTGGATTCACTGTCCCTGGAGGTTTTTAAGATGAGCTTGGATGTGGCACTTAGTGTCATGATCTAGTAGTATTCATAGTGGTGTTGGATCAAGGGTTGGACTTGGTGATCTCAGAGGTCTCTTCCAACTCAGTTCATTCTATGATTCAGGAAAGGGCTGGCCTAAGGAAGAAATTAAGAAAGGCAATGAAGCTGGTGAGGGGCCTAGAGAACAAATCTCATGAAGAGTGATTGAAGGAGCTGGGACTGTTTAGTTTGAGGAAGAGGAGCGTAAGGGGAGACCTCATGACTCTCTACAACTACCTGAAAGGACATTGTAGAGAGGCTGGGAGGTTGGGGCTGGTCTCTTCTCACAGGTAATTAGCAATAGAACAAGAGGGAATAGCTTCAAGCTGCAACAGGAGAGGTTTACACTGGGCATTAGGAAAAAGTCTTTCACAAAAAGAGTGGTCNGAACAACTAGAACAGAGCTCCCCAGAAATGAGTGCCAACAGATCTCATAACGTGATGTTCTTCCTACAGAGAAGGCCCACTAAAATGATTAGGGGACTTGAGCACCTCNTCTGAATGATTCTATGATAAATTCTCTGGTTAACTTTAAAAGAGCCCCCCAGCTCCAGAAGGATAGGGAGCTGCTGGAGAGAGTCCAGCACAGGGCCAGCAAGANATTGCTGGGGCTGGTTAGCCTGGGGAGAGAAGACTAAGGGGGGACCTTATTAATACTTATAAATATTTAACGGATGGGTATCAGGAGGCTGGGGCCAGGCTTTGTTCTGTGGTGCCCAGGGACAGGACTAGCGGTAATGGGCACAAACTAGTACTCAGCAAGTTCCAGTTGAACATGAGGGGGAACTTTTTTTCCTTTGAGGGTGGTGGAGCACTGGCCCAGGCTGCCCAGGGAGCTGCTGGAGTCTCCATCTCTGGAGAGATCCAAAATCCAACTAGACACGGTGCAAGCTGCTCTAGGTTCTCCTGCTCTTGCAGGGANCCTGTGCAAGCTGCTCTAGGTGATCCTGCTCTGGCAGGGGGTTGGACTAGATGATCTCCAGAGGACCCTTCCAATCTCTAACATTCTGTGATTCTGTGACCTGTCCATAACACTTACACATCTTCTGCATCACAGTTTAAAATGAACATAGAATCATAGAACAGTTACAGCTGGAAGAGACCTTGAAGATCATGAGTCCAGCCTTTTTCCTAGCCCTATCAACCCACTAAATGATGCTCCCCAACACAACATCCAGCTGTCTCTTAAACAGCTCCAGGGATGGGGACTCAAGCACCTCCCTGGGCAGCCTGTTCCAATGGCTCACAACCCTTGCAGCAAAGAAATTCCTCCTAATGTCTAGACTGAACCTCCCCTGGCACAATTTCCATCATTAGGGTTGGAAAAGACCTCTAAGATCATCAAGTCCACCTGTTGACTCAACACTCCCATGCCACTAAACCATGTCCCTAGTACCACATCATGTTTTTTGAACCCCTCCAGGGATGGTGACTCCACCACTGCCCTGGGCCAATGCCTAACAACTCTTTCAGAGAAGAAATTTTTCCTAATATCCAACCTGAACCTCCCCTGGCACAACTTGAGGGCATTGCCTTTAGTTTTTATCCTATCACTGCTTACTGGGAGAAGAGATCAACTCCCACCTCACTACAACCTAAGCCTCCATGGATTATACTATGGTTAAGATCCTGAGCCAGAGCCAAAAGGTATCTGATGCAGCCATCATCTCCAACCATCTCTGAACCCTTTTGATCTCAGGGGATTCTTGTGCCAGACTGGCTCCCAACAATGCAATTTTCAGCCTGCCCTTAATTGCAATGTGTTTTTCTGGCTGCCTCTGGCCTCTGAGAAGCATTGGGGCAGGGGCACTGTGCACACAAGGCTGCCCCTGTAATGCAGCAGGAATGGTGATCAAAGAGTGAAGGAACAGCCTTTATACTGCGTGGGAACCTTTCTATACAAGAATCTTCAGCAACTTTGCATGACAGACAGCTCTCTCAGGCAGTTTAGCTTCATGTCTCTCATGTTTTTCTCATATTAATTGAGAAGTTCTGTTACTAGTGCACCTTTCATTTATTCCACACACTAATAAACCCCTAAACCATGCAAGCTCTGCGACACGTTGCAGTGGCTGAGTGTACCTAATCACACCCAAACAGAACTACTGCAACACAAAAGACTCAATCCCCAAAAAGTTAAGGTTTAATAAAAAAGCCTGAACTCCAGAAAAGTGTGGAAATCCAAACATGAGGCCAAGACTCTGGAATATGGAGCTCTCTTCAGAATAGGGCTGTCAAGGCATAAAGAAGGTTTTTTCAAAAGGCTGAATGTGCATTGGCCCAGGCTATTAATTCCACCAGCCTTTCACTCTGCTTTCCTTACATTCAAAGCAAAGCTGAACTTTTAATTGGGGCTTTTATCCAGAGAAAGCTGTAGTTAAGGTAACACCAAAACTCCTTGTTAAGCATGTGAAAACAAGTTAATATACTGGAATATTGTCTTAGGGAGCTGAAACTTTTCATGCTTTCGTACTGTCCAAGTGCATCTCTTTCCTCTGAGAGTCTGAGGAAAATCTCTTCAGCTAGTTTTCTTATGTGAAAACACTTTCAACATTTAGAGGTTCTGAGAGTTTCATCTGCATGCTAATTACTAGAAAACAGCTATTGAAATCTCTCCCAGCTTTGCCCAGGGATTGCCCCTTGACAGCCTGGGCAGAGCTGCTTTGCTGAAGCCTTTCTGTCTGCTGTCAGGGAAGACTTCAGCTTGGGATCATTTTGCACCTGATATGCCCACAAAGTTTGCCTTTTTCAGTGTTAAACACATCTTATTGCTGCTGGCCTAAACACAGTATGGTTGTTTTGCTTGAAGGGATCTGACAAATAAGTGCTGACAGTGACAAAATTACACCTTGACAATTATCACAGAATCACAGAATCTCTAAGGCTGGAAAAGATCCCCAGGATCATCAAGTGCAGCCTATGACCCAATACACCACAACATCTAAACCATGCCACTCAGTGCCACATCCAATCTTCTCTTAAACCCCTCCAGGGATGGTGACTCCACCACCTCCCTGGGCAGCCTATTCCAGAGCCCAATCACCCTCTGTGTGAGGAAGTGAATTGTGTTTGCTCTGCCCCAAAACAGCACAGCAATTCACTGCCATCCCTCCAAACATTCTGTGATCCAAAGGCATACAATGCAAGGACATAAGAGATAGAGTATTTTCTTACAGCTGCTAGTCTCCTCTAAAACACAGCAGAGACAATTACAACACGCAAGAGGAAGAATTATCTACATCACTTCTTTAGTACAAAAGAAAAGCCAGGTATACTTGATTTCATCTCCAATCCTTATCATGAAAATGACTTATTCTGAGGAGCTCCAGGCAATCAGGTATTTTTCAGTCCACACAAACACTAATCATCCCTGAGCAGAGCTATCAGTCAAGCTTGATGGATCAAAACAAGCATTCAGTGAGACACACCTCTCCCCAATCTTTCTGAAATCAATTCTCCAAGCACTTGGCAGGTGTTTAAAAGGGAACTGCATTATTGTATTTGCTGCAGAGTGAGCAAACCTCTGTGAGTCTATACATCAGCAGTGTCTCTTACCTGAGTGGATAAGCATGTGTTGTTTTAGGTTCTGAATGCGAGTGAAGCGGACCCCGCAGGTTGGACACTGAAAAGGTCTGTCTGGACCATTTGGGCTGGGTCTCTCTGTGCTGCTGGTAGAAGGAGCAATGTAGAGTTGGTAGGGATACTGAACGTTCTCCAAACTACAAAGAGAAAATTCACTGATTTACAAGCAAGCTAGAGGAAAAAGCAGGAAGCCTGACCCTTGAACACACTGGTATGGGTGTGCTGCATTGCTGTTGAACTCTCTGTGCACACTGTAAACCTCTGCCTTCAGAGCAATGCATGACCTGCAGCTGAAGCTTTGGACTCACTGCCTGCACATCTGAACAAAACCAGAGGATAACCTCTGCCTTCTGCTTCTTTGAGCACACCAGCTGCAAACTGAACTTTCTTTTCCAGGCATGGGCCTAGTGATGATTTACAATCAGTAAACAGTCCCTGAGGAAGAATTGAAAGAACTGAGCAAACTGGAAAGCAAAGGAGAATTTTGCAGCTTCAGTGATATTTACAAAGGAAATAAAAGCCAATTCATTTTCATTTCCATCCCAGTTCAGTGAACAAATAGTAGTATCTACAATTACATATTTCTAAGTTTAAAATACTAATGTAATTAATCAGCACTTGCTCCTTGTCCCATTCAATTGGCTCTAGGAGAATAGCTCAAGCCCTGTATTTAAAAAACAGCACAGAGACTATAATAAAGGAACAATTTAACTTTCAAAGTGATTTATTTAAAAGTGACTAATTGCTGCTACACAGCCTCTAGCTGCAAACTGTTTAAGGGAACTACAGTGTTACAATCCAAGTTGTCTGGCAAGGAGCTTGCTTTCCTAAAGGGCATAGTGAAATAACAACAGATCTGCTGGTACAAACATGACAACAATAGGAGTTTGTACTTACCTGAGGTTTCCCTTCCCTGAGCATTTTTGATTGAAATAGACATTTCAGCTTGCTCACAGCCTGATGGTAGATCAGTTGTCACTGGCAGCAGGGAACTGCTCTGACCCTGAGTACTCTATGGCCAGGGCAATGCAATTTTAGTTCTACTAAACTGTAATGGCTGAAATGCGTTGAGAGAAAAAGCAGAGTGCTGTCTCCTGTTGTACATGGCCAGCAAGTCTCCTCAACAGAACAAATTCTTTTGCTGCTCTGCTTCCATCTGAAGCCCACACTGTTGGTGTCAAGGTTAGGCTGAATCTGTGGGCTTCACAGATTGTGCACTCTGCACAAATACATCACAGAGAGCAAATCAGCACAGGATGACAAGAACTAGGACCACCCCTTTAAACTCAAGACCTTCACTGTCTTCATCTGCTCTGGAAATGGCTATCAATACAACTGTGAGAACTGGGGATCTGAATTCTGAGTGCAGTGATGGGTCTTGGTGGCCAGAGCTCCAGGACTAAGATCATAGAATCCTAGACTGGCCAGGTTGGAAGGGACCCTAAAGATCATCTAGTTCCAACCTCCCCACACTGAGCAGGGATGCCAATCACTAGCCCAGGTCACCCAGGGCCACATCCAGCCTGGCCTTGAACACTGCCAGGGATGGAGCAGCCACAACCTCTCTGGGCAACCTGGGCCAGTGCCTAACCACTCTCCAGGAGAGACAGATCACCAGGTATCTCTAGATACATACAAGATGAAAGAGTTTCCTGCAGGAGTCTACTATCAATCAATCTGCAAAAAGCAGAACCATTTCTGGTCTCACATGGAACTGGAATAATATTTGCTCTAAGGAAGAAACTTGAGTGTCTTTCACTTCTTTTGATACCCAGTAGGGTCCTAGAGAGCTGTGAAAAAGACAGATCCTGACAGACTTGTTGATCTTTGCAAGAGGGAAGTTACCAGCTCATATCCTAGGCCTGGCAGTTCACTGCCAATTATGGGTCTAAAAAAGCCAACTGATGGCTGTCCAAATGCATTGAAAATAAATGAGGGTGGATTTAAACACAGGTTCTGATTTGTCTAATCAAATTTCTGACAAACTCTGGCACTCCTGTTCCTCTTTCTGAGCAGACACTAGATAAAGAACAGATTTTACTCTACTCAGATGTGAGAACACTGTTTTTGTCTCTGGAGTTGGTATGTCCATAATGCTTTCCACTTCACCAACCAACTCCATCAATGTAGACTGCAGAGTGCTCTGGCAGCAGCATGAGGCATAGAACTCTAGCTGCCTAATAATCTAACAGGCAAACTGATTGGGACCCAGGATGGACAACTTGCCTTCATCTGTGAGCCACAGCTCACCTGTACAAAGCCTGTACTGGTGTCAGCTTCTCTACAGCTCAAACAGGAGGGAGAAGTGCTATGGGGGCAATCCCCCTAGAAGAAATGTAAAATAAAGTTTTTTCTCCTACATAAAAGCTTCCTGGTTGAAGTGGATAAAATGGGGATCAGGAGGTTCTCCAGCTACCAGTGACTGCATGTCTTTCTCCATCCTTGCACCACAAGCAGGCTGAAATACCTATTGGTGACACAACTTTGGACCTTAGCACAAGAAAGTAATCACATCTGAAATACAACCTTATTTTCTCTCCCCTGCATGTACTCAATTTTTCATGACTTGGAATTTGTGATAGATATGGCATTTAACAATTGAGATTTGCCTAACATCTCAGAGCATTTCTGTAACAGCTAGATAAAGAGATAAAACATTTCCACTGTAGCACTGTAATATTCCACTTGCAATTTCTCCTCTTTTCACCAAGAGATGATATATATATATTTAACTATGTAGAACTAAGCTGACACATGTGAATGCCAAAATGCTCAGTGAGTCTAGAAATGCTCTCTATTTGTAGATAACAATTATTTTAGAGAAGTGGAGGTTCTCATTCGATTGGATCAGTGAGATCTTTTATAATTGAGCCTTTACAACTCCTTTTAAGATTGAGCCACAAACTGATACAGAGACTAACTGTTCAACCAGCTCCATTCCTGATCTAGGCTAGAAAAGTGTATGACAGCCCAGATGTGAAATATCAGAGAAAACTATCTTGGACTTCACTGTGAAACAGTAGTTGAACACTTAACTGTGTGCTGATAAAGCTGACAACAATTACATCTGACCTGCTATTTATGAACCACTGATTATGGAGGAGTAATTAATGATGTTAATTATTTAACACAGAAATTCCAGAGATAAGATAACCTAAATTTTGAAATATTCACAATTCTTTCCACAGTGATAAGGATGTCATGGTGGAATGCCTTTAGAGGGAATAATATTTTGCTCTGTTTTTCAATATAGATTTGCACTGTCCACTCACAACTGATCTGGACATTTTAAGAATCTCTACTAATAACCCAATGCACAACCTGAACTTAAACCAAAGGTGCATTAAAGAAAAGGTGAGGGAAACTTTCTCCATCCTGCTTTCATTGGATTCAGCTAGAGGTGAACATTTGATTTGATTCTGAATTCTCTTTTAACACCCCAAAACTGTGCCCAAATGGCTGCACAGTGAATGACAGGTCATATTTCTTTCCTGATGTGCCCATCTCCTGCTTGAAATGGGAATTTAGAAGTGCAGGACTTGAAGGGCTCTCACAGAATGCACTATCCCATCCTGAGGGACACATACACATAGGACCTGAAAGCATCATTTTGCACATATAACTGCTCATGGAATAGTCTTGGCACTTGCATTTGTATTGATAAAATAAATCACTTGGAGAAAATTGTAGTTCTGGAGTCTAAAAATATGATAAATGTCCACATCTATTAGTTTCCTTATTGTTATATAAACAAGGTGGAAATCCTAGATCATTTTGCTGATGCTCCTGTTACTCTGAGATATAAATGAAGGTAAATCTTCCCTTATCTGCATGGAAGAGATCTTTTAGTGAGAATTTCCAGGGTGTTCAAAGGATTTTATGTATTTTAAATCTTCTATGCTTCAGTTTGTGCTGAAGCTCTGCAATTTTATAGGAAATGTCTGAAATAATCCATGAATTATAGTCTTACAAATCTGGATTAGCTCTAATGCAACATGTGCTCCTGCTATCAATTCAAGCCCTAAGTGTTGGGTATTATTTTTGTACTGAGATTTGTTAGCAGCTAGATAAAATCTATGTCACACACACACAAAATCTTATTTAGGCAGTTTCAATCCTACAACAGGGCAGGAAAGGTTTTGTGAGCTATGAAAATGTAGCTCTTGATAGTTATCTTTGTAGGGAGTTGCACTTGACACAGTTTCTGGAACAACTCCCAAAGGTTCACACTTCTCCTCAGATCCACTTGTCTAACAAAACACTGAGCAACAGCAACCTTGTCAATACTTGAAAAATTCAGCTTAGAAAGGGACTAGCTGGCACTGTGCCTTGACACATACCACAAAAGCAAAGAAAGAGAAGTCAAAGCAGCTCTGTGTGTCACTTGGAGGTACATCACTGTGCTCCAACACAACTACAATAGATCTTTGACCGAACAGACCCTTTTTAGCTCAGCTTTCTCTGCCAGCCTTGCCTTATAAGGGACTCCCTTAATAAATCACTCATCTCAGCACAGCAAAAGGCTGCTAAATATTTACAGTAAGTGACACACAGCATCTTGGGAAGAAGCTACACATGGAAGGTTGGGGAGAAAAGATTAAAGGCTGCTGGGTGGTTTATGGCAATAGGAATGCCTGGTGAAGCCAAGACTAGGCACTTGTTTTCATTTCCTTGCTTTTGTGGTTTTAGGTCAGCTTTAGCACACATGCAACTACCACACTTGTTTCACAGTAAAGGTTATTTTAATTATTGCTTTTTTAATAAAATGATGAAAAAACCAGCAAACCCATGAGTCTTTTTTCACCAGTGCTGCCTGCAAATCAACAGGAAATGAAAAGCAACAAAGTAAGCAAATTCTGCCTTTTCATCACCTCCATTCTCCTGAAGCATCTGAAACCTTCAGGCACTGCTTGTACTTTGATCAGCAGCGAGCAGCAGATGTAGGAACATCTAAACATTCTGGGATTTAGGCTGGGTAGGTTAATTAGAGCAGAGCCCTTGCTGCAGCACAGTTTGCACACTCCATTGGTACATACCGATCATCATCATCTGCATGAGCGTTAGTGCCAGAGGTGCTCTGGAGCGTGGGCAATCCCTCTGTAACCCCCTCATCTAGTGAGCCTAGGCAAAGAGAAAAGGGCAATTCAATGCAAACAAGTGGTCAGAAAGGGTTGGGGGGAATAGGTAAACACACACAAAGCTTGCTTTCCCAAATCTCTGACAGGCACTGCTTCCTGGGGGATGAGATACTACAATCGTGTGGGGAAAATCATCTAGAACACCCAGAAGTAACCTGTTCC
Organism: Bucco capensis; assembly: GCA_013396975.1. Taxonomy (NCBI): domain Eukaryota; kingdom Metazoa; phylum Chordata; class Aves; order Piciformes; family Bucconidae; genus Bucco; species Bucco capensis. The sequence continues at coordinate 252,303 of VWZO01001978.1, forward strand.
AACTCAGCTTCTGCTCTGCACAGATTAGCCAGTAAATGGACAACTCAATAAATGGCAAATATTTGGCATGCCTAGAAAATGGAAATAATCTACATTAAATACAGGCAGAGTTTTCAAAATAGATCCAGTACTGACACTGGAAAGCAGAAATGTTCCCTTTGCCTAAAGGGACTATTGCAGCAATTTTCAAGACTTCTTGAGTGTTGTGGTCAGGGTGGCCAAATACAGGTTCTGCTGAAGCAGCAAATTCAAGTCTCTTTATTAACTACAAGTGTCTTCTTATAGACCTTTTCTCTAGTACATGTGTCTCTTTGCTACTGGTTACATAGAACCATAATATGGTACCATTGGTTAGTATTTGCATATTGCCAAGTCATCTCTGCTTTGCTATATCCCTGCTCTGTGCTGCATTTTACTATCTCCAAGGTCACTTCTGACTCCATAACATCCACACTTGAGCAACAGAGAGTTCAATCCTGCTCCACTACATTGCTTTTGTGTTCCAAATATACATGTACAATACATAGTCACACATATATTTGTTGATAATGCCTTCATTTATTGGTAAGATGTTGAGACAGGCAGAGCCCTCTGAGCAATTAGAAAGGCAACACAAAAGAGACCAAATATCTGTAAGAGACATCTACACAAAACCATTCCAGAGCTTTGTTCAGTGCACCAACATTCCAACAAATGGAGCTCAAGTGGGTTTTGGAAAGAGAATCTAAGGTAAATGCAGCACTAGAACAAAGCTATGACTTCATTCACCTGAAGTGGCTGTTCCTCAGACAGGTCTCCCTCATCACTATGTGGAGTGTGGTGTTTAGTCCTTGTTCAGGTGTATTAAGCAAGGTTCTTCTGGCCTGATATCACCATAACAAGGAGGGAAGTTGGCAGTACAGTACAGTACAAAACAATCCTAAGGGCTGGTGCCAACCATACCTCCTGAAAACCCCTCCTCTGGTTTGGTTATGTGTGCCCACTTAGATAAACCATGTTTAAGCTCCTTCTTTAAACTGAGTGCAAGGATCAGACTGGATCACCTCACACTCCTCCTGCTCCTCTGATGATGATGATGTTGTCTATAGAGGCAATGGGAGATGACAAAAAACAAATGCCTGACAAATTGCTGTCATTCCTCTCCAAACCAGGGGCTCTCAAATCATGACATATGTACGATTAGGAGCATATGATTAGATTATATTACATATTTTATATATATATATTATATTATTATTTATTCTATGATTAGCACCTTGGACTAACAAATAAAGAGGGACTGGTTGAGGATGTGAAGGTAGGAGCACCCTTGGCTGTAGTGACCATGAGTTGGTGGAGTTCAGGATTGTGGGCAGTAGGCACAGGGACAAGAGCAGGATTGCTACCCTGGACTTCAGAAAGG
>VWZO01001978.1:254784-279193 GCA_013396975.1 Bucco capensis
GGAGCATGTGCCCTAGGAGGACAGGCTGAGAGAGCTGGGTCTCTTCAGCCTGGACAAGAGGAGACTGAGAGGAGACCTCAGCAATGCTTAGAAATATGTGAAGGGTGAGTGTCAGGAGGAGAGAGCCAGGCTCTGCTCCATGGCATCCAATGGTAGGACAAGAGGCAATGGGAGCAAGTTGGACCACAGCAGGTTTAGTATTAACACAAGGAGAAACTTCTTTCCAGTGCAGATACCAGAGCACTGGCCCAGGCTGCCTAGAGGCTGTGGAGTCTCCTTGTCTGGAGCCATTGCAGAGCTGCCTGGACACATTGCTGTGTGAGCTGGTCTAGGTGCTCCTGCTCTGGCAGGGGGGTTGCACTAGATGATCTTTCTAGGGCCCTTCCAACCCCTGACATACTGGGATACTGTGATGAAAGTCACTTGGAAGAGGTAATTCCATCTTGCCTCCTTTTCCCTCTCTTATGACTGAATACTAAGCACTGCTTGAACTCTTCTGAACAGCTAAGCAGCCTTTGGGTCTCTACCACTGAACCCACACGAGGTGAGAACAGATGGAGGAAGGAGACTTCTCTCTCTACACCTACAACTTGAGAACAAGCAAAGCTTAGGACAGAGCTAGGAGCTGCTCTTGCTGCTATGGTAATAATAATCCTGCTTTCTAAGAGAGTAGTATGTGAGCATTCTGATTTTGGGAACCCTTCTCTAAAGCTCCCTAGGAAAATCAAGTATCATTAGGTCTACAAGTGTCAGACAACAGGGAAAAACCAAGGAGAATGAACAAAGGCACAGACAGGGAAGCAGAAAACGTGCATATTTTGTCAAAAAGAATGTGAATAGTGTCTTAAAAAAATGCTGTCCCTATAAAGGACAGTGTGTTTACAGAACCTTACTGAAGTGAGCAATTATGGTCTTAATGTGGCCCCATGTTATGGGAGGAAACTTCCATCTCCAGCAGTTCCAAAATAACACTAGAAAGAAGCAAAATGTTTAATAGTTTGCCAGCTTCTAACTAAACGTTAGGGAAATTCAGCAACTATGCAACCTACAAAGTTACAAAAGTTAATCCTGCTCTGATTGATCTTTCTTTCTCATGAAATACTTGACTGAAAGTCTACTGAAAAAGAAGCCCAACAGCTCTTAGGTTTAATTTTTGTGCCTTCACCTCTCAAACAGAAACAGTGCTAGTTATGAAAATATCTTCTCAGACATAGCTATTATTGTAACCATAAGGACTTATTTATCTAAGGTCCTGCTTCACTGCTCCTTCTGGAGTATAAAGTGGTTCCAAATCAAATAAACTGCAAATGAACAATTCTTTCAGTTGCCCAAAGAGTGGCAAAGAGCTTTTGCAATACCAGCAAGAGAAGTAGGAATGCTTTTATAAATGCACTATAAAACACTGAGATAAATATATGCAATTATAGGAGGAAAATACGTGTGGGGAAGAGAAAGCTGCACTTTAACATATCTTGCTGCCTCCATTTACTGTTCTTCTATTAACTGCATAGGAATTACATCTTTGGGAGCTAAAAAGTGCTTTCTAGTGTGCCTTATCATCTATTAGGTACATGTGAACTGTGCTAAAAACTAGGAGCACTGTTTCTCTTTATAGTAAAATGTGAATAAAAACCTATTCTGAGGGCTGTTGAAGTTATGCAAAGAGTACTAAATATTAATTCAAGCCTATTCAAAGACAAAGAACAGATTTGTACTTTGAAGCCTTTGGCCTAGCACATTTTTCTTCTCTCTGTAGCTATTTTAAGGAAGAATATGCTGTACTAACATCCTCTCTTGACAGACACTATAATCACTAAAGCCTGAGGTCCTCTGCCCCATGTCATGCCAATGGTCAGGTACAGGACCTCAGAGGTACAAAACCTGGAAGAAGAGAAGAGAGAAGAGGAAACTTTCCCCCAGACATCATGTAGCTTCAAAACAGGCACCTGAAGACAGATGTGCAAGGTTGGTTGTCTCCAGAAATCATTTCAGGACACTGGCTAAAGCAAGGACAGAATTGAGTAAGGAGCCTGCCTGCTGGAGTGTGCTTGAAAGCATTTTTTGTTTAACACTAAAACTCTCTTAGAAAGCGAGATGTTATGGCACTCAGCAGCACCTTCCTTTCTGCAATTCAGTCCTAGTCTCACATTCTCATGTCCCAATTCATTTCAGACACTTGTGAGTATCCAAATCCAAAACCTTCCACACATTGTATATTACTCATCTGTAATCTGGAGTTTACACCCAGTTTTCTCTTTTAAGCTGCTTGATTGTGATATTTATAGGTGGCAAAACTCTCTCCCTTCATAGAATCCTAGACTGGTTAGGGTTGGAAGGGACCTCTGGAGCTCATCTAGTCCAACCCCCCTGCACTGGGCAGGGGCATCCCCAACTAGAGCAGCTTGCCCAGAGCCCTGGCAAGCCTCACCTGCAATGCCTCCAGGGATGGGAACTCAACCACCTCCCTGGGCAACCTGGGCCAGTGTTCCACCACCCTTGTGGTGAGGAACTTCTTCCTAATGTCCAGTTTAAATCTACTCTTCTCCAATTTCAAACCATTGCCCCTTGTCCTTTCACTGCAGGCCTTTGCAAACAGGCCCTCTGCAGCCTTCCTGGAAGTTCCTTTTAGGTACTGGAATATATTATTTTTAACTTGCCTTAATCATTCCTTCTATTTGTCTGTGATAGTAAAATTATGCTGATAAAATAATTTTCATCTCTTATCATGTGGCCCTGGTGAGACCTTTCCAAAACTTCTACTCTAATGAGTTAAAAACAGAGTCAAACCAAACCTGTGCTTGAACAAGGAGACTGCCCAGCAAACAAAGAGTTTCTTGTAGTTTTTAATCCATGCACTATTTTGGCAAACTACATGTAAAGATTTATATTCAAACAGATAGGAAACCTGCTTCTCAGAAAAGGTAAACAGCCTTGTCTCCAGTAAATAAAACACTTGCATTTGGAACAAAGCATTACTGATCTAAAACATCAAGACAGGAGCTACACAAACCAAGGATCAAACCCAACAACATTAAGTCTTACAGGATGGAATAAATGGAAAACATTTTCATTTCTTTTGAGCATTACCTGAGTAGTTTAAGAAGGCTGAGGATCTATAGTAGCCCTGGAATGGCCAGACTGCTCTAACACTCACTTTCTTCAGTGAAGGCACAGTGTTGCACTGACCAAACCAAACAAATCTTGCAGGCTACTAGGCTACATTTATTGACTCTGTTGCCATTTGTTTATTTAACTGAAGCAGCCTTTCATGTATACATCATCTGAAGGAAGCAGAGCAGCACATTTACCACTTTTACAGTTCTCAAACCAAACAGGCTTGCTTAAAAATCTTTCAGTAAACAAACTCTACTGAGCACAGGTCAAGCCACTTAGCTGAAAGCAAAATAGCTGACTTTGGCAAAATTTGAGTAATTAAACTAGAAAAATTGTAAAATCTCTTATCTTCTGAGTTACTAAAAGCAATTCAACGCATTCTGTGCAAAGAGGAAAAAAGGGATTGCTACAGTAACCTTTAAGTATTAGCTATTAATAAACAAGAGCCTGCTAGAAGAACTCAAAACTGGCTTCAAGTTGTCTTTCATGGAAAAAAAAGGTTTCTCTCAGCAATTGGCAGCACTTGAAGAAGCAACTTGAGAACCAAATCCCACAGAAATGGAAAGATTCTCAATATTATGACTGTGTGGTTTTGTTTTTGTCTGGAGCATTAAGATGACAGTGTTCCATCACTTATTTTGCAAATCTTACAAAGGCTCTCTGTCATGATTATACAAGATTTTATGTCTGATGCAAAGCACCATTCCAGCCCTCTGTGGCTACAGCCACAAGCCTTTCAGATTTGGTGTTGCAGCTCAGCTGAGATCATACCTTTTGACACTAATGAAAACAGAATTATTTTCTCCAGTCAAGCAACTAAAGGAAGAAAAAGAAGCAATCAATCTCTACTGAATGAGGAGGTCTAGGAACAGGCTTACCTTCCTTAGCTACCTTCTGCAAAGCTAAAGAGCCTTGAGTTCTGTCCCCAATTTGGGGTTTACCTGTAACATTTCACAAAACAGTGAACAAAAAGGCAGTTCCACAACAGTAAAGCATGAAAAAACACAAGGCAGACTTCCTCCACCAAAACCCCAAGTGCACACACATATGTAACTCCAGGAATAGTCATACCTATAGAGGAAGACTGGGGGCTGATGAGGAGATCTTCCTGCACTTGCTCACTCCCTGGGACTGTCTGCTGATCGCTCAGGGAGCTCTGGGACGCGCTAACAGGCTGCGATACCTCCTCGTGCACCTCCTCGTCGCTCAGCCTCTCCACCTTGACGCGCACGTCCTCCTCGATGACCAGGGGAGAGCTGGCTTTGGTGCTCTCACAAGTCACATAATCTGCAATTCTTCTGTTGGACTCAGAGGGCCCAGGCATTTCCAAAGTCCTAGAGTTCTCTGCTTGCTTCACCTTCTCAGACTGAAGTCTTCGATCAATTCCAAAAGGAAAAGTCCAAGGAAAAGCTAAGGAGGAGTCGACGGGTTGATTTCTGGACTCTGGGTAAGAGGTGGAAGGATTTAGCACTTGGGGGGAACTCGTTTGGGTGTTACACTTCAGGGGGCTCTCCGGAGACATGACGATGTAGCTCTTGCGCTTCCTGCGCGACTCTCGGCACACGGGGATGGTTCTCTCCACCACGCTGCACTCAGAAGAAACCGGAGAAAGGCTGCCGTCCCGAGAGGTGAAATTGCAGTTGGCACTGTTCTCCTGTCCTGCATCCAGCACCTTCTCTTGCTGGCTGTTGGGTGTATTCCATAAAATGCTGGACTTCATGAATTCGGAGCAGGTGCTAGCAACACTGAACATCTGCATGTAGCTGGCTGCAGCCAACACGTCAATGATGTTCTCTGTGTTAATGGAGAGCGTTGCCGTGTAAGCGTATTCCAGGAGAGGGATGAAACCAGTTACTGTCACGTGGTGCAGGTCTAACACACTTTTGCTCTCCTCTTCTGCTTGGCCAACCAGTTTGGAACGGAAGAAGTCACTGCAGGCAGCCAGAACCACCTTGTGAGCCCTGAAGATCTTGTCCTGGACGCGGATGGTGATATCGCAGAAGTGTCCGTCATTGCGCAGCATGTTCAGCTTCCCCAGCATCTCCTGACTGTGAGCAGGGGAGTTATGAGTGAATGTTTTCACACCCATCTTTTCCACCTTGCTGCTAGCGTCCTTTCCACATATGAGAGATCACAGGTAGCCTAAAACAGAGAGGAAAACTGTCATTTTCATCTCAAAAGCCAAAGTGAAGTGGCTTCAGGATTATCAGACTCTGTGTGGAGGAAATTCAGTTGAATTCTCTAGGACTACTTTTTCCCAGGAGCCAGACCTTGCAGTGGACTAACTCTGTAGAAATGCAATTACCTACTTGTAGTTTTCAAAAGCAAAGATCAAATTATTTGCAATCTCTCACTAACATAATCTCCCCCCCATTTCTGCTACTCAAATTCCTAACAGCTTAGAGAAACACACAATGTCTGTGGTACTAAAAAAGCAGCACTTTGGAAACCATCATCTGTGTAAGGAACCTGTCTTCTTATTTTCTGGGGTCAGGAAACTATTGCTTATGGTTCTTAAACCTGAGAGACTTTGTTGAATGTTTCTTTTAAGTGGAAAAGACATTAGCTTAGTCCACTTACAAGCATGCAGAAGCAAGTAAATCTCCCAGAGAAGGTATTTAATACCAGAAAAGCTTTAGAGAAACTGCAGCATGAATTTTCAGAGGACAGAGTTCAAGCTAGTAAACATAAAATAACAGTTGCCAATAGCTCTGCTTTCCTGCTGTAGTGCAGGTACTGATTGCCTAAAGCTGCTTTTAATAAACAGTTTTGGACTAGGATGAGAAGTTATTGAAAATTCCTTCAACACAACAGATTATAAACCTCAAAGGGAAGTTTAAATCAAATACACACAAATTGATTTTATAGATGTGATAAATAATGCAAGGAAGGCAACTTCTTTCTTCTGAAAAATACAGAGCTGCCTTCTTGGGGACCAGTTCTCTCCTACGTGTGGAGCCAAGACATGGGCTTTGTGCAAGGTCCTGAGGGAGCAGAAGGGATTTCATGCCTCACACTGTCTGCAAGCTCTAAGGCTGCAGCAGCATTTGAATACTAAATGCCTTGGATTTGAGGAGGATGAAGCTGATCCATGATTCACTGCCTCTGCAATACCCAGGGGGAAGACACTGTGCCAAGCTAGGTGCAGTATGCCCAGGCATCCTCTGCTCCTGCAGTGGAGCTTCTGCTGGCACTGAGGCTGTCTCTGCTTGCAGAGAGAGAAGTGTCTCTGAACAAGGAAAACCAATTCCTAGGTTTTCTCCAATTATTTCTGACTTATTTGACTCTAAAGGAAACATAAGCCACATTGTTTCACCTTGTTAAGTCCCCCCGAGCCTCTGTCAGAAGTCTTCTGTGTTCCACATGACTCACACAAATAACATGATATAGAAATATTATCTCAGTGAAGTTGGTGGTTAAACATCAACCCCATAATTGGATCTGATCATCTCCTGGAGTCAGCCAGCTTCTTCACATCATCCTTCTCCTCTCCCTTACACATACCCCAAAACATACCATGCTTGTAAACTGCTCCCGTGGAGCTTTGCAGATACAAAGAGCACTGCAAGTTTGGAACAAGGTTCCACAGATCTCACCACTCTTAGCACTATTTAAATGGCAGCTGTCAGAGCCTACCTTATTCTACAGACTTTCACACTTGGCTGCTTCTTGTTCCAACTATTTCACTTTTGATACTGCAAAGCCTTTCAGACAGAGGAAAACCATCTATTTGAGAGAACAGATTAACCACCACTTAACAATATACATAAAGTCTGAGTGAAACTTAGAAGGGCCATTTGGATTTAAAATGAAATTTCACACTACTGCAGGGGAAGAAGTTAAGCACAAGCAAAACACTCCCTTCAGTGAAATAAAACATATCGACCTCAAGAGGCAGCTGAAGATCCAGACTGTTTGTTCTCCAGCATGAATCTAATGAAAAGCATATTTAATTGATCTCAGACCAAAACACCACAGTAAAATCCTGTAACTGCATATTCTAAAATGGCCTTGGGATATCCTTCCTTCTGAATTCCCACTTGAGGCAGCAGTTCCTTGGCACATCAGAAGTCCAGAGGTACTGCTGCTCAGCAACTGGCTACAAGAAGAATTAGACATTTGCAAGGACTATCAGTGGTGCATCTGGTGTTTAGAAATAGCACCAACACATAATTATAAACAAGGAGAAAAATCCAGACAAGCAATACTCCCAATTCTTCCACACCCAGAAGACTAACCCATTCTCCTTCTCTGCTCATCTGAGTAATGGTTACCTCTCTAGTCTCTAAGTGTGAGAGCTCTGCTCTGCTCTGCTCACTTCCTTCAATCCTTGCTCTAAACCATTCCTTGTCCTGCTTCCCCCTTCCTGCCTTCCTCTCCCTTCTTCTGGCTTCCTTTCCCCCCCTCTCCTTTAATCTTTTGCTTCCTTGACCTTGATCTGGTTACAGACTTTAAAATAAAAGAGCAGAAGTCAGCAATGTGCCATAAATTGATTTAAATTTATTACAGGAGCAGTGTGCCTGCCATGAATGGGAGATGTTGCTCTGTGAAACAACCTTCCCCTCACTGCACCAACACTACCATGCAAACAAGTGGCTCCCACAAAGAACATAGGCACATGCCTGCTGCTTCCAGAAGCATCAACAGACATGGGGGAACAGTATCACTTCTTTCCAGTTAATGAGGTAGTAAAAATGTCAAATATTTTTAGAGGGTAATTTGAGCAATATGAGAATATTTTCTGCATGTAAAGATGAGCATGCTAAAGCTCAGCCAGGTTATAAAATGGTTCAGTTCTATTTGTTCTTTTAGTGGCATAGGGCACTTTTATAGCTGCACTAAGTCACAGTGAGGAAGGAGGGTAAAGGGCTGCAATGTTAGAACCTCTCCTCAGGTCTAACATCTCTGGATCATTACTATTTTGCCATGACATTTTGTCACCTCTTATTATGGATTATTAGTCCACAACAGCCCCTGTTAGCCCATAAGGTGCTACATTCAGGAGCCATTAAAGAACTAGAACTAAACAGACATGGTACCTTAGGAGTGTTTGGGATGGGCAGACCAAGGTGCATGCATAAACTAAGTGGTAAGTGGCTTGGAACTGGAAAAGTTGTCCACCTTTGAGCCACAAACCACCAGTGATTCTCTAGGCAGGGACTGGGGTTGGTATAGAAGAAACAGTGGCTTGCTTTTCCCAGCTCCTCCTCCTCCTCAGGATCCCCACACACATATTGGTCCACAGGACATTAGAGAATTTCAAAGTTCAGGAGAAAAAGGTGATACTTAAAGACACTTCACAAAGTTTTAGGAGTACACTTCAAGCCATATTTAATGGGCTGTATTTCACTTTGCTGCAGACATCTACAGTTTGCAAAGATGGGTTTTCCAGCATGCATTCCTGAACTAGAAACATGTGGGGACTCACAACTAAAGAGGGGACCCCTAGACAAGGTGAGAATACAGACATGAGCACTTCAGAACTTGTAGAGCAAGGAGAACTTTCTCCACTGTTAGCCAAAAGCAGCCTGAAGGTAAGTGCTACTGTCCCCAAACTTGGTACAAGACATTTGAAAATCAGTTTGGCTTTTATTTTTTTAAATATTATTATTTTGGAGGGTTTTGGTGGTTTATTTTGTTTTGTTTTAATTCTACAACCACTCATGTGGACCTGACCTTTAAGTAGTTTGAAGCAACCTAACTGATTCTCCCTGTTTCAGGGCTAATTTAAAAACAAGTTTTAGCAAGTTACCAATTCACAAACACTGTTTTAGGACATACATCAAGTTTCTCTGCCCTCAAACAGTAAAGACCTGAAAGTGCACACTATATTGTGTAAATGGAAAAGAAACTAGCAGAATTGAAAAATACTGCTTATGTGACCTGCCTGCTTCCACGTACCCAGAAGTTAGCTCTTTATTCACCTTCTGCCTAACCTTATGGCTCAAATAATTGGTTTTGAAACATTCTACCTACAATAATGTGGGTTTTTTTTTTTCCCTTTGGAACAGCCAGTGAATCAAACTCAGAGCTGTTCACGTTCAGTTTCTCACTTTGCTACATCATTTTACAACAGAAATGAAGCATTTTTGAGCACCACAAAACCACGAGCCCACCCTGAACCTCTGTAGCCTGACCTGTGGTAACTTACAGATGATCATGAAAACATTAACTTGTCTCAACACTGGACTTCAGAGAGATAAATGGCCAAACAGCTTAAGAAATTCCCACCAACCAACCCCTCAGGTACACTCAGTCAGCCAGGAGGCCATGGTGTCAATCAGATCACTAGTTTTGGTTTTACTTTCCTTTTAACCCAGAGCACTCTTTGGGCACTGGTTATAGCATCATCCCAGAAACAGCAGCAGCAGCCCAGGCATGGACAAATCTTCTACCAGGATAAATGTGTGACCTAGACCACCTTATCTATGTGCTACACAGGTACCAGCACCCCTTGCTCCCTCCAACTGCCTAAATGGTTAGCATAATTAAGTTTATAATTGAATTAGAACAAATGCTCTTAGCATATACTTCACTTCAAGTTTGCTCTTTCTATTGCAGACTTGAAACACTTGAGTATCTCAACACACATCTGTTTCCCCCAACACCAGCTGGCCTAATAAAAGGTACTATCTCCTGCTACAAATCTTGCCTTGCTTCACTTGACAGAGCTGCTGCCTGGAGCTGCCAAACTGCTCTCCTTTCAACAGCACTTTCCAAACTTTGTTTAAAAGCCTATTTTAAGTCAGGTCAGTAAACCTAGTTTGAACTCAGCTCACAGCTGCCAAGCCTGATGGTATTTATGAAAAAGAGAAGGCAAACACAAGGTTTCCTTGCTCAAAATGACGTCAATGTGCAGCATTCCCTTTGGTGAGCTGGAATCTGTGGAATGCAAACCTGTAACCTCTAGCTGCAGTGGGTGACTGGAGCAGGGAAATGAACCAGCCAGAGAAGTATGCAGTGTTTCAGAACTTCAATTTCCTCTAGGATAGCACACTACAAACTGCAAGTGCACAAAGGAGCTAGTGTCAAGTGAGCTGTTCCACAAACACCCTTATGGTAAAACCTGAGCTAGATGCCAAGCTGCAGTCTATAAATGGAGGCTGAGGTGATGCCAAAACCAGGAGAGCATTCAGGACTGGGGCTGACCTGCTCCTTGGTCTCTCAGTTTGGGAATCAGACTTTTACACTCCAAGCCACTCCTATAAAATTGCTCCTGTGTCCCTTTCTTCCCAGCTTCTCAGAAGAGGATAATTTTCAGGTGCTTGTTTGGGGATGACTTTTGTTCTCGGACAGGGCTCTTGAGTTGGACAGTTGGAAGGCCTCTGTCTGCCCAGGAAAGAATCACTGGCAGAGAAATAAGTAACTGTGGAGAACTCCACTTGAGAGCCTTAATGACAGAGCAATTTCACCTAGCAAGATGACGACTTGAAATACTACAATCCAGCTATTCATTGTTAGCAGTAATATTCCCTTTAACAGTAGAAGGCATATAAGTGAGTTGTGCTTTTCCTGTGTACTCCAGAAATAGTGCATTTGGTAAGATAGGGCCATTTATTTTGTAAAAAACAGGGTTTTGGCACAGTACTTCTGACAAGTTCACATGCCAGAGCTTTAGAGGCCACTGACTCCATCTATCACCAGTGTCCCTCACAAAGCATTTGTTAGCTCCTTTGTACTGAGGATGCTACAGTGGCAGATTGTTTCACAAGCAGTCATCTCTTCCTCTGAAAAACACCTGGCAAGGAGACTTTCCAGAAGATCTGCCTAAATTTTAAGCACAGCCCACCAGAAGCTGCTGCAGAAGGGTGGCAGGCAGATCCTAACAGATCTCTTAAACTTCCCCCCAATTAAACCTTATTATAACAGCAAGCAAAAGTTTTAACTGTAAGATGCCATGAGAAGACAGAGGAAGTGGGAGGGCACAGCCAAGTCCTGGATCACAGTTCCAGCACTGACTCACATTATCACTGCTACTGAAAACATTAATCTTTAATGTGGATAGGAAAAGAACAAGTCAGATGATGGAAAAGTGGATTTGCATGAGGCAAACCTGGTAGGTGCATTTGAATTCTGAGAGCTGGTGAAAGCATTGAGACAAGTCGTGGGGTGCCAAAAGCAGCAATTTGTTCTCCAAAATGGCTTTATTGTAAATGGAGATGGCAGGTCAGCTGCAACAGAGTATTTCTGAAAGGATAAAATTAGAAAACATTTACATACATATTTTAAGGGAAAGTTCAGGGTGTGATTTTTGCAATAACAACAGACTCCTTTCTTTCCCCCTCACTGTCTTAAACCAGTTTGCATGACTGGAGCTTCAGCTGAGTGTTGAATTGAGAGGCAGCTGATACCCCTTCTCTTGGAGATGCTCTGGCTTCCAGCCACTTGTCTCCTCTGCAATTCATCTCTCAAAACCCAGGGACTGGTTTTTGGCAACTGTGCCTTAATCAGTACTGGTATTTTAAAAGACATGAATCTAATGGACTTCTTGAAGTGTATGGCCCATACAAGAGACAGCAGAAGAACCACCTCTTCTGGCTTTCAGCTTTAACTCTTATATGCATCAAGGTGTAAGTTTTGGACAGAAACAATGCTGCTGCTGAATGCACCAAACTCAAGCTCTCCACAGGCTGGAACATGCAATTTACTCAGTGATGAGGAAACTGATATGCACCAGGTATGAGGCTAATGAGAGAGCTCCCATTTCTGTGCAAGTTCCTAACAACAGTTACAAAACTTCTCAGCTTTCTCCTTGAGTTTTGTCATCTGCTCACCAAAACCCTTTTGTCATCCTCATTCATCACCTTGAGGCAGGTTCCAAAGTTCTGACTGAAGAGAGCTTGCTCCTGGCCAGCACTTTCAAACCTCAACTGCCCTTGTCCTCCTCCAGCTCCTCCCTGTCCTGAGCCAGGACAGCTGTCCTGGCACAGAGCTGCTGTGAGCAGAACAGAAAGGGCCTGTGAGAGAAGCCAAAGTACCTAGTTAACTGAGTCCCTGGTGGGAACACACTATCTCCACTATGAGGCACGATGGGGACTGGCAATCAGTTCTGCACATTCCTGTTACCTGATTTTGACTTTGTTTGCCCAAAGAAAGGCAGTCCCTGAGCATGCTCTTTTATTTCCCCACAGCTTGTATTTTACACCATGGATACTAAACACAAACAGCACAATACCTGCTGTTAGAGCAACACAGACCAACAACAGATCAGAAATACTTGCTTAGTTCCAAGGTCTCCATTATCCTGCTTCTAAATGCTAAAACTCCAAGTAAAAAGTGTCCAGATTCCAGAGGGAGAAGATCAGTCTTCCTCATGCGACAAGACTACCTCAGCACATCAAAGCAGGATATCTGCTGGACACATGAAAAGAACCACATCTACTCTAATGAAAAAGAGAGAAGCATGTCTTACTGCCTTTATTTGAGAATATTAAAAACCCAACATAAAACACATCACAGAGCTGCTGTTCTTGTACCATGAGGTCACAACAAAGAAAAAGCTGTAAACCATTAGGGAAACCATCACTGGTTTTCAGGAGCTGCTGTTTCTACACATGAAGCACCAACGTGTCTCAGGGATTTCTGTTTTGTTTTCCTGATTAATCATTTGCATGGTAACGAAGAAGTTGGATGTCAGAATTCAGCAGTCATGTTCTGACAGCCTGGCAGGAGAGAGCAGATAAAGAGAACCTGGGTGCAGGCCAAGAGGAAGAAGTGCCACAGCCCAAGGAGAAGATCAGAGGGCTGGAGCACCTCTCCTGTGAGGAGGACAGGCTGAAAGAGTTGGGAGTATTCAGTCTGGAGAAGAGAAGGCTCCCAGGAGACCTTCTTGTGGCCTTCCAGGATCTGCAGGGGCTACAAGAGAGCTGGGGAAGGACTTGTTAGGATGTCAGGCAGTGCTAGGACTAGGGGAATGGATCCAAGCTTGAGGAGGGGAGATTTAGGTTGGCTGTTAGGCAGAAGTTGTTGGCCAGGAGGGTGCTGAGCCACTGTGCCAGGTTGCCCAGAGAGGTGGTGGCAGCCCCAGCCCTGGCAGTGTTGCAGGCCAGGCTGGCTGGGGCTGGGAGCAAGCTGCTCTAGTGCCAGGTGTCCCTGCCCATTGCAGGGATGTTGGGACTAGATGAGCTTAAGGTCCCTTCCAACCCTGACAATTCTATGACTACATCAGAGCCTGGCACAGAGCAGAGGATGGAAATGAGTGCACCCAACACTGTCAATACGAGTGCCTCCACAAACCTTCACAGCTTCCCAGGGATGGAAGAGAACAAGCCATAGCTTACCTATTGGGGCTGACACATGTGCCAGTGTGTCCTTTGCAGGCTGTATCTGTTTGAAACCCCCAAGTATGTCTTGGAACGTGGAAAGGGACTCTCCCAACCCCTGCATCTGGCAGAATTCATAAGTCATCTGCTGATCGTAATAGATTACAGATGCCAAGGCTACATTCATTAACTTCACCAGCAGTCACATACTGGCAGCAGACTCTCATGCAGCTCTGGTTTGTCATTTCCTCATGCAAGTGACACTTCTAGATTTATTCTTGACCCTTATTATCTTATATATATGGCCTCCAGGAATTGCAAGACTTTCTTCTGACTGATCTCAACCTGGAATGAGAATTTAATCCCACTGTAAACCTTTCTTTTTGATTTCTATTGCTGCAACTACACAGCACTTATGTCTTGGGCAAATGAGAGTTTTGGTCTCTGTAGTTGACAAACTCAGAGCTGACATGAGACAGTTCTATAGCAGATCACCACTAAATCACAGTTAAATCACACCAATAGATCACAGTTAAATCACTATATTAACAACTGTGGAAGTGTCACAGAGCTGGAAGTCAACTCATACATAGTGAAATTTAAGCTGTTACATGGTCCCACTTGCTTCTGGGCAATGAAAACTTATCTGTGCAACATTATAAGTGGTCATGGCCAACAGCAGACCTTCTGACTGGTGGGGGAAGCTGAGAACTGACAATAGCTTGTAACCAAAAACACTTGGGAACCACTGAGAGCCAAGTGAGAGCTCTGTATGTAGGCACTGAGTGTGCTGGATTAATCCAGCAAGAAGATTAAAGCATAGCTACAACTCCTAGCCCAGATAAAACTGAAGATTAAAGATCACATTGTAGGTGTGTAGAACATGCTACCACTCCTTTCATTAGAAGTCAATCTAGAAACACTTCCATTCCACTGCTGGAATTGCAGACCTGCAAACTGGCACTTTAATTCTCAAGGAAAAGGTGCTAGTGTACTGGGGGAAGAGGCAGAACTGTTCAAAGATTGTCTCATTCCATGATACACACCTGCCAGAAAGCTTGGCAACGCTGTCACAGTGTCAATTTTATCTGTGAAATATTTAGTGCAGAAGCTCTGATTATTTAGAAATAAAGAGATGTTTTCATCTCTCTAAGGTGCATGATTATAGGTGTTTGTATACAAACTGCAAAGATCTGGCTGAATGAAAACAATGGTAAGAAAAGAAGAATGAAAAACAAGCAAACAAACAGCAAATGGGACAGCACCTGCATTTACTGAAGCTAAAGTATGGCAAACTGATTTGAGAATGTGTTTTTCAGTAAAAAAGGAAATGCCACCTTCTGATGACAACATCATTAAAATGTTTGAATAACATGCTATGGAGAGTTATTAGTGAAAACAAGGAGATGAATAGACAAAGTGCAGCTAATGAGCCAGCTGAAAAGTAGTAATTCATGTACTTGAAATAACAGGTTAAAGAATTTACCTGTGAAGTGCCATAAGGAGTTATTTTAGCAATGATCTCTGAGTGTTTCTGTAGAGACATTGGCTCAAAAAATCCTGATGAAAAGGTTAAGTTGTATCATCAGTACAATGCATAAAAACAAATGACTGAGGACTGGGGTTCCAGAAACAGAACAAAATTCATGGGAAAGATGATATTAAAACCTAGATATTACATACTAGGGAGCTAGTACTGGACTTGAGCTATAATCTGGAAGCTAATTAGTTAAAAGTGACTTTGGAGTAAGATCTCCACACTATTAAATTGAACAGCTAACTGAGAAGCTCCCAGAACAATCAGACTATTTTAATATCTCTTCTTTGACAGCTATTTGTCAGGATCTTTTTTTAACCTCCTGAAAGGTTCTTAAGAGGGGGTTCTGCTGGGTTTGTCTTCTCTGTGCAGCTCCTCCTTAACGTGTCTGCAAAGTAAACTCTGCTTAGATCTTCTCAGAGCATCTGATTCCACCAGACCATGTTTCAGCTAGAAACATGCACTGATAGAGCACACATTAAATGCACTGATCAGCAAGACAGCTCTTAATCTCAGGATCTAATTAAAAGCAGAGATAACAATAATCAGGGCAGCACAGTTGTCCATGCTGGATGGAACTGGGTGATCTAATGGCACTGCTTTTACGCAAGGCTAGAAGACAAGATGTTCCTTGACATCATTTACAGATGAAGAAGATAGATGTCACTGCCTTAGAAGACTCTACCTTCCTACATACCTGAGCTTTGATGGCTCAAACACATTCCATGTTTCACACAACAGCTGAATTTCTAACTAAGGTTTATCTGGGGAGAATGGCAAACAGGAACTTTGCACATTCTAGTGCAGAATGGGCAAAGAGCTTCAGGAATGCAGTCAGGTACAGCAGCCTGGCTACTCTTTATTCCTGACAACATGCAAGGAAGTCCACACATCTTCACAGCCTCTATTTTGTTTCCCTCCCCCTAGTCTTGTTTTCCCTTGCCATGATAGAGCTTTTCACCTTTTGGTGTGCTCAGTTGAAGTCAGCTTTTTCTGAGGACAGAATGGCACTATTCACTACTTCAAAGGACCCCATTTAACTTGTTGCCTTTTTGAAGCTGCAGTGCAAAGTCTAAACTTGATGTGCCCAACATAGCTTTCACACACTTGAATAAGCAAACCAGAGAAATGCTGCTTTCCCCAGCCTCCAGCACTTTGAACTTCTCATTGCTGGAATCTCACATGAGTGTTCCATACAACACATAAAAGCAAATTTTCAGATAGTACTTAAAACTATTAAACAATATGAACATTAAGTGCTAAAAGGTCTTGTTATATACTGAGTTATGTTTAATCTCACAATAACAATTAATGTGGGAACTTCACCAGATGGGGGGATTGAGATTTTTCACAACAGATTCACTGCCCTGCAATTTCTGTTTTGCACCAGCTCTCTGAAAAAGCACATGACTAAACTATGAGATGGCCAGTTTCACAAGGATTTGCCCTGAAAGCACATGCTAGAGATGCCTGTGCCATCAATATATGAGCAGAATAAAAGCAATAGGTGAATTCACAGTCCTCTTCCTTTCCTCACACGGGCAAGCCCCACAGAAGGCAATCAGATTACACTGAAAGGACTGATCTGTAACATCCCTGAGGCACACATCCAAATCTAACCACTCTTTCCATGACAGTGCTCATGCAAAATGTTGCTGTTATCTTAACACTTTCTTTACACTTTTGCCCTACCTAAATTCAGCTTACATTTTCCCCAAATTTTACCATTACATGACTGTTTCTTACTCTGTAATAAAAAGCAAAGCTTCAGTTGTTATCTTCTTTGGTCTTTAACAGCAGTACAAATCAATGACACAGAACACAAAAAACACAACAACAAGTTGAACATTCAATTCTTCCAAGTACTGCGAATTGCCAAAAAATATCCATAAAGTAATTTTATTTGTCACATGGCAGCAACCTTCTAGTTCAAAGCTATTTTTTTCTTGGTTTACCATGGCTACCCATAGCATTTCAGTCTTCACTTGCACAAGCTCTGCAAGCACACCAGCACAAACTTAGGAAAAATATACATCCAAAAGACTACTCAAGCCAACCTTCCAAATCAGTAACAAACCCAAAAAGTTCCAAGCCCTTTTTGGTGGTGCCATGTGGAAGAAATACCAACAAAACAGGCATGTTTTTTTGTATCTGCATACCAAAATATTCTAGTAGGGTTCAAGATTTTCTTTGTAGCACTACTGCAATAGATCTGTGTAAGAGTGAAAAGGGAAAAAAAAGAACAAACAACTTTTCTGTGAGAGTGCAGAGCCCTGGCCCAGGCTGCCCAGAGAGCTTGTGGAGTCTCCTTCTGTGGAGAGATTCCAACCCCACCTGGAGGTGATCTTGGGCAACCTGTTGTGGGTGACCCTGCTTTAGCAGGAGGGTGGATAGATGATCTCCAGAGGTCCCTTCCCATCCCCACCATGCTGGAATTCTGTGAAAAACTCCCTGTCCCTCCTCACACACATATTTCTTCATTTCCTCCTAGACAACACCAGAGCCTAACAGGGTGCATTATGCCCCAGGAGCTGCCAACAGCAACCAAACTGCTTCTCTCTGCTATCAACCCCAAGCTGTGCCTCCAACCTTACTGTGTGTGAGGCTTTAACTTTTGTCACTTGGATGTGACAAACCTGTCTCATGACTTTACAGAAACAAAGAACTGTAACTGCTTATCACAATCATTAGGTTTGTGACAGCCAAATTTGGCTAAGTGCTAGTTTGCACTAGTTCAGCACAAAGCTCACCTGTCAACTGATTTGTTGTTTGAAGAATTCAGGTTTCTGACAAAAAAATGACAGCTTTCTTTCACTTTTCTTCCAGATTAGGAAGGAAGTGTTACACCACAATGACATCCATGTTAAACTACAACAAATGCATTTTTCTGAAGTCCAGTGCCAATCTTTAGTCTCCTGAAGGGTACTAGCCCTGTTAACTGCTGGAAGCCTTAACAAGCAATGACAAGCAATGCCATGGAAAAACCTGTGTAAAGAGCAAAGGGGAGGGAGAGAGAGATCAAGGCAAAGTCACACATCATGTACAATCAGGAGAGGTGAAAAGGCATGGCTGATCCAGACAGCATGGACCATAGCCAGCTAGTCAAGGTGTCACAGACACATAAACAAGCAACTACCTTTCCAACGGAAGCGGCTACAAAGAATCCCGAACAAGTTTAAGCAAGGCAGGAATGTGCTTGTGTCATCACCCTTTTAGCTCTTTATTTTCCCAGTGATTCATTTATGCAGATAAATGCCTAAAAGGAGTTCTTCTTGGCCTCCAAAACTCACAATCTTTGCATTTATCCACACATCACCTTATCAGGTGAGCACTAGCTACACAGGGTTTCTAACCTTCTTCCCCTGGATGGCCAAATCTGGACTGGCAGAACTATATCCAAGGGTCAGGCTGGGGATAAGGAGAGATTTGTGGGGGTTTATTAAACCTTTAGCATCTTTACTAACATTTCACAGAAACTTCTCAGAGTAGGTCTTTAATAATAGGGGCATTTATCTACTGAAAGCCAAGACACTGAAAGAAAATGCAGGAACTGTCAGGCCTGCAGAGCTCCAACACTATGTAAGTATCTGACCTTAACATGGGACTATCTTGCCCCTTAACTCATCAGTTATTCTCAAGCCCATCAATGATTTCTAGGGCTCTTGGGTCTCCATATTTCATAGCATCTTCATGCTTCCAAAAGGCTTAACTCTGGCAAGTACCTACCATAATTGTAGTATTACCAAGCAGTCATAGTAATATCCAATACAAAATGCCATATCAACCACCATCTGTAGCTAGATTTAGAAACCAAGCTCTTCTTCAGTATCTATAACTGGTTTTCCACTACAATCATGATGTTCCTTTGTACTTTTGAATATAAAACATTACACACAGTAAATGTTTATCATGTTATCACAGATGAGCTACAAACTGTTCCTTTATTAGGAAGATCTCCTAATGCTCTGAAAAAATGCCTTTATTCTGTCTTCTTGGGTAAAGCAAGTAAACAAATGTGGTCAAATCACCTCAAAACAATATAGCAGATATTCTACATAATGTAGAACAGTCTCTGCAGACAGATGTCCTAAACAGACTGGGACAACACAGCTTGGGAAGGGAAGAAAACCACTCTAAGAGTGAAAACTGAGAACACAGAGATCTATAAAATTGCAAATGAGGTGGTGACTGGAAAAAATTCTTTATTCTTTCTCATGCTACAAAACTGGGAGGCACTCAATGAGATTACCATTTGTGGGGTTTAAACCAAAACCAAACCCCAGGAATTATTTTTGTCCCAGTTGTTGGGTTCATATTGTAGAAGCTACAGGTATTAGCTGTTTCAAAGGCCTGGGCAAATCCATAGATGACAGCTCCAAAAGGCACTGTTAAACAGGATTGTCAGCACATATCCTTCAGCTCAGGCCACCTCCAAATCCTTCCCGGCTGGCAGATGTGCAGAGGAATGATCACTGTGCTTGCTGTCCATGTCTGCTCTTTCTCTTTTCCCTAATGATTTACTTCAGGCCCCTGTCACAGATTACATGCTGAGCCCAACAAGCATTTTGCAGTCCTTATTATCCCATCCTTCATGGACTTGGATGAACCTGTTCATGTGAAATAACTGTTCCCCAGCTCAAAACAGGAATACATTAAAAACATGCTATCTCCAAATAATGCTCAGTTGAAGCAATTTTCTTAACTTGATTAAATGGATGTAAGAATGCAATGTTGAGGGTCCACAATTCCTCTCTTCCCACCCATACGTGCCAATGCCACTTCATCAGGTTCACAGTTTGTTCCCTACCACCACCATTTCATTTCGGTGCCTTGTACAAAGCAGTACTAGACATTTGTTTTCATCCAGTGAAACCATTAGAAGAATCAATTTGATCTCCAAGGCAAGTTAAGGGTAATGGACTCCTATGTTTACTTAGCAGTAAGCACACAACTATTTAATTAAACCTCGATGCTGTAAACTGCATCTTCCGAGGTGACAGCAGCAGGCACAAAGAGTGAAGCATCTCAACTCCTTACATAAATCAATGTTTTCTCTGTTTTTTCTCCCTGCTGAAACACAAAGCTGTGGCAGGCAGAGGCACACTTGCCACCCAGCTCTGTTCCTGCAATCTTACACAACACTCCTTCAAAGAAAGGAGCAATGAAGTTGCTGCCCCTTTCCAGCCCCACGCGAGTCCCAGATTGATGTCATATTTCAGGCGACAGACTGTGAACGCGCTCTGCAAGCACAGCGTTTAATTTAGAAGTCAGCACTTGACACATTGAAGTATTTGGAATTCCTCAAGTCTGGCTGTCTGCACAGTTGCATAATTTCAGCAGGGATAACCTACTTATAAGCAGCGAGATAGAAGAATGTCAACAGACAATCCCTTCTACGTCAAGGGACATCTCCTTCCTTGTCACGTGCCAGCAGGAGCACCACTGCTTTGTCACAGGCTGACTTTCCTCTCATTTAAGCTAGTGGATTGTAATGCCTTAAAGGGGTGAAGTTACACCTCACAGGAATATGCTCAAATGTTCTCAAAGCCCACTGCAAAAGGAGTTTACAAGATCACAGAATCATAGAATTGTCAGGGTTGGAAGGGACCTTAAGCTCCTCTAGCCCCAACCCCTGTGCCTGCCATGGGCAGGGACACCTGGCACTAGAGCAGCTTGCTCCCAGCCCCAGCCAGCCTGGCCTGCAACACTGCCAGGGCTGGGGCTGCCACCACCTCTCTGGGCAACCTGGCACAGTGGCTCAGCACCCTCCTGGCCAACAACTTCTGCCTAACAGCCAACCTAAATCTCCCCTCCTCAAGCTTGGATCCATTCCCCATAGTCCTAGCACTGCCTGACATCCTAACAAGTCCTTCCCCAGCTCTCTTGTAGCCCCTGCAGATCCTGGAAGGCCACAAGAAGGTCTCCTGGGAGCCTTCTCTTCTCCAGACTGAACAATCCCAACTCTCTCAGCCTGTCCTCACAGGAGAGGTGCTCCAGCCTCTGAGCATCCTCATGGCCCTGCTCTGGACACCTTCCAGCACCTCCAGACGTTTCTTGTAAAGGGAATGAAGTTGATACAGGAGATGTAAAGGGAATGAAGTGATGTAGGAGACAACACCAGTGAAATGCCAGACATGAAGCAACCAATACAAGCCCAAAGTGCCCAAGACCTTCTCCTCTTCAGCGACCAGTCAAGCCAACACCATTCACCTCACAGCACAGGCATCACACATCCATTCACAAGAAGGACACAAAAATAAAAAGCCTCCTTCAAGCAAGTCACAGGATAGAACCAAAAATAACATTTGGAGGCTTGTTTAACTTCACACAGGGTGGAGGGAAGCTGTGTTTGCTTTTGATCCTCTCTGCAAACAGCTGACCAGACCCTCCTAACAGCAGACATTTGCTGCAGACACCACAGAACAAAACCATCCCTTTTAAAAGTTGCCAGAGTTTATGATTAACCTCCTGTTGCAACAAATGTGGCAAGGATTCAGTTTCACTTGCTGACTACTTCCCTTACTTAATGCAGAAGAAATACATAAAGACACTCCTCCCCTTCCAAACCTCACAGTCACAACAAGAGGAATTCTCTCACCCTGTAAACAAAACCAGCGTGAGACCTTCAGCGCGGGAAAAGTGAGTGGGATCCTCCCTCTTGACAAGTCAGCATCCCTGCAACATCCACCTGGGGAGACTGAAGCAGGGCTGGAAATTCCCTTCTCCTGGAAAGGGACTGCTTGGAGTGTTCACACCAATTAAAGTTTCAGATTAAAACCAGCTGTTTAAATAGCAGTAGTCCCTCGGGAGGGACACTTACAGCATCGTAACTGGTTGCTGGTATAAATAGTTTGACATCAATGGAGTCATTTATACTGGCAGAGCCCTGTCTAAGCTAGCAGGTTAACACTTGTTCAGCTCCATCTCCTTAACTAGATGCACTTAAACCCAGACAAGGTCTTCAGGTGCATCACACCTTAGATCTCCATTTCATGCAGGTGTCAGGCTGCAGTGAGAGACCTCAATGGCAGAAGCAAAGCACATCACACTCCAAACACCCTAAAACATGTCACATGTCAGTCTGTGACCTGCCTGCACCAAAGCCATTCCCACACAGTGCCACCTCGCAGGGTCCCAGGTGTGCCCAGCAGATGGTAAACAACATGTCTCCTAGTCTATGAAAACATGCAGCTAGATGTGAGGAATCAGCTCAGAGGGTGAACTGGGTGACCTCCACCTAAACAGAATCATTATGGGTGGAAAAGACTTCTTAGATCTTTGAGTCCAACTGTTAACCTAACATTACCATGCTCTCCACTAAACCATGGCCCCAAATAAAACATCTATATATTTCTTGAACACCTCCATAAAGTCTAAATGTACTAGACATCCCAAAGATAATTAAAATAACAATTCATAAAGGGGAAAAGGAAAGGCCTCATGTCAGGCAGAAGCACGGAGAGAAAGCAGGAGCAAATACGCAACTGGGAAACCTGAGAAATTCCCCAGGTGGATATGGCAAACCAAGGATCTCCTGTGAGGAAAATTATGAAAGCAGGAGACTTCCAGAAACATCAGAACAGATCCTGGGCTGGACAAATTATATATATGACTGGAAAAGAGAAATTAAATGCATTTTAGACCCATGGTTTCCAACTTGGGATCTGCAGATATTTAAGTACACAGACTACTTCTCTTTGGTGGACTGCTCAGCAAAGAAAAACCAGAAGCTGAAGCAAAAAAACGAAGGTAGGCTTAACCTGCCTGTATCTCACTGCAGTATCAGCAGGGCACATGAAGAAAAAGGGTTGAAAGTCTCAGTCATGAAAGATGTAAAGGCATTCACGAAGCACAGCCAAGACGAGATAAGAAATGGGCAAGAATGGGTGACCTCTCTGGCTCATGTAGCAAAGAAGTACTACAGTCTGGGGGCAGGCACCGAGACAGCTGCTGCTGGGCATCTGCGGGAACATGCAAGACATGAAAGGACGAACAGTGGAAAGCTTTTCCCTGGAAGTAAGAAGGAGAAATGCCTGCCAGCCTCCCAGGGGCTACCGGTGAAACGCTGCCTGCACTCTCCCTGAGGTGTGCAAACATGCACAATGCAGGGTGAACCATCAGCTTCTGGTTGGCAGTCAGTGGGACAAGCCTGGTGTGTGCATAGATATGTAGGAGACAGACCCTCCCTCATCAGTAGGCAGAACGCACAATGGGCTGGAGCAGTCATCCCTTAGGCTTTGGTAGACGATATCTGCATGTCTATTTGGGTGGAAAAAACCAACTTTGCAGCTTTACATAGATGGCAAGAAGCCTCCTGGGGTGTAAGTATTTAACAGGCCACGGTGGTCAAGCACAGAGGCACTCCCCAGCATATCTGTGTCTGGAAGTAAGTAGAGCACATTTTGGAAGGTAGTGGTACCCTTGCCCTGTGTGTATGAGAGGAGGCAACAGGCTCTTGGCAAGCAAGAAGTAGACTCTACCCCCCTCCTCCCCTCCAGCATCTGCCAATGTTTATGTTTGCATATAGGAAAATAACCCTGAATATATGGTAGGAGAGCAGAAAAACACACAACAGATCTTGGCAGATGAGTGCTATGATACTCTTATCGTGCCTGGACATGGATGTGAGCAGAGGCAGTACAGCAGATGGGCAGCAGCAAAGAATACGCAGAGACGGGTGTTGTAGGAAAAAAACAAAACACAACAACAAAGGCACAGCAAGCTTTGCCTAACAGCTAGTGGGAATCCCTCTTTCCCTCCCATAAGCCCGCAGTAAGGAAAAGGGAGGCAGTAGGTATCCCGCTGGGATGCAGGAGACAACGCAACTCCCTCCTTCTCTCGCCCAGAAACTACATCTTTGCGTGTGCCCAAGCGGCCAAGTGCATCCAGGGGATCCAGGAGGAAACGCAGCTCCTCGGGGTGCGCGTAAACACCGCGTACAACGGGAAGAGTGACCCCCTGGGAGGGTGGGAGGCATAGAGGACAACCCCCCCACTCCACAGACACACAAACACACTACCCCAGGAACCCACCCAGGGAGGCGCGGGGGTGACACGGCTCCTTCTGGGAGGGGGACACACATGCGGTAGCTGCGGGGAGAAGAGAGGGACGGACCCGCGGGGTGCAGCACTCAAAGCCCTCCCCCACGGGTGGGCGCCCGCCCCTGAGGGGAACCGACAGCCCCAGAGGCTACCGCCGACACCCCCCACATACACACACCCACCCACTGCCTCAGGCCGCGCTCCCCACCCCTCCCGTTACCTGCGGTTGCTGGGCCGGCTGAGGCCCGGCGTGGGCGGGGAGGCCGAGCCCCCTTATCTAGGGCCGCGCCGGGGCCTTGCTTGGGCCATCGCGGCGGACCGGGAGGCGGAGGAGGAGGAGGTGGAGGAAGAAGAGGAGGAGGAGGAGGCCACCGCCGCCTCCCCCTCAGGCGGAGAGAGAGGGGGAGGAGGGGGGGCGCGGCGCGCGCGAGCCCCCCCGGGAGAGGTGTCCGCGT
>VWZO01001978.1:295690-311044 GCA_013396975.1 Bucco capensis
ACAACATCTAAACCATGCCACTCAGTGCCACATCCAATCTTCTCTTAAACACCTCCAGGGACAGTGACTCCACCACCTGCCTGGGCAGCCTATTCCAGTGCACAACCACCTCTGCGTGAGGAAGTGCTTCCTAATGCCCAGTCTAAACCTTCCCTGCTGCAGTTTTAAGCCATGGCCTCTTGTCCTGTCACTAGCTGCCAAGGAGAAGAGCCCAACCCCTACCTGACTACAACTTCCTTTCAGGCAGCTGTAGAGGGCAATAAGGTCACCTCTGAGTCTCCTCCTCTCCAGGCTAAACAGTCCCAGTTCCCTCAGCCTCTCCCTCCAGGGACACCTCAACCCCTTTCCCCTCCTTAGAGCATCCCTAAGGGACCCTTGAGACCTGTCTTGTCAGCAGGATGGCAGTGTCATAGTGCTCAGGGTGCCGGTCACTCGGGGGGTTGAACCTCTGCTGCCAGCTGCAGAAGTTGCGCAGGGTGAGACCACCATTGTCAGACACCTCCGGCCCCTCTGCTGCCTCATCCACCACCAGCACCTTCACCACCACCAGGCTGATGGAATTCTTCAGGCTGGGGTGCTTGTAGATACGAGCTGCCATGGACATCAGGGTCAGAATGTGGTTCTGCAAGGAAAGAGAGGGGCAGGAAAAGCCTGGGTGAAACTTTTGCCATGGGGCAAAGAAAGGAGAAATCAAACTCAGTTATGAAGGCAACCACATCCAGAGGGACTCAGGCAGCCACCTGGTTTGTTGGATCACATGCTCCTTTCTCTGTATGTGATGCTTTACACCTTGTGCCAGCGGGAAGGACAGGCAGGACATGCCTAGCCCTACATCTTCTCCTCCACCTGCCATTAATCCTTTCCACCCAGAAATCCTTTGAGAAAACCTCACACGTCCCTGGTGAGTGCTCTTGCATATTCCCAAAGCATTAACCCTAGCCTGGCTGCCCTGGGGCAGGAACAGCCTCGTGCACAACATCGCACTGGTGCAAAACCTCCCTCGCATCGCTGGAAAACTCCTGCCCATGCCGGTTGGCAGGGGTGGAATCCAACTCCTCAGAGACCAACAGGGGCCAAGGCACTTTGATGGCTGAGCCTTTGCCCAGCAGCATCCCCTGGCCCCGAGATTACTTCATAGGTCAAGCGCGCCAGCGATGTTTAGGCTGATGTAAACATCTTATCAGAGCATCGAGATTCCTCCTCTGCTTGGCACCCGCCGGCGGCCCCGCAGTCAGGAGACAAAAATGCAGCTATTACACAATGGAGGATTGGGAAAGAGAAAGTGGCTTCTCTCCTCCCCAGACAAATTACACCCTGGCCTCTCGCTCCAGCAACACTCGTTACACTGGAAGGATTTGGGAAGCCCTCTCTCCGATTCACCCCAAATCCATGTTTCCGTGAGAATCCAGCTCTGCACACTCACCCATCATGATGTTGCCAGGATATACACACAAAATGTCATTTCCTTAGCAAATGAGGGTGATGCTTAGGTAGCCACCTCCATCCCCTACCAGCCACTCGTGCTGCACCACGAGCTGTTTGCCCAGGGCAGTTGTGGCTATTTGGAGTTATCCTGCCACATTTTATCCTCTCGCTGGCAGCTCCATCTAAACAGATGTTTTGCTTCACCAAGATGTATCCCAAGTCCTTCCCCAGCTTATTATCCAAGGGCAGGCCCTAGTAAGGCTGATGGGAGAGCTGAATAGCCTGGTTTATTTAGACTGGCCACATCTCCCCGACATGACTCACATCCCAGCCCCAAGCAAGCATGGAGCAAATGTCACGGAGATGTCAGCGCAAAGGCTAGAAACCCAGGCGAGATCCCCATGAGGGCTTGCTCCAGGGGAATTGTTTACCCCATGGGCAAAAGTCCATTGGAAACCTTCCTAAAAATATCACAAAGCCTTCCTAAAGGGACACATGTGAAGACCTGGAAGGATGCTCTATGCTGGAACTGCACATCATGGAATCTTCCACCACTTACAAGGCAGCAGTTCTGTCCTATCCTTTCTAAACCACTGCAGGTTTCTCTCCATCCTTGTAGCTGTTACCTGGGAGCTCTCAGTCCCTACCACAAATATCCCAGGACACCAACCCTCACATTCTCAGGGTTCCATACAGCCAAGAAACTCATCAGCAGGAACAGAGGGACTTGGAAAACATCCATCCACCTTCCCTTGATCTGGAAAGTGAAGGTGGAAAGTGCCCTTGTGAAGGGATCTGGACAAACAGCTATTTAGTGCAGATTAAAAGGTCAAATTCACTTGTTCCACCATCTGGTGTCCATTTATACCCATCCCTGCACTGTGCAGAGCTTGGTTGGGTTTTGGATGGACCCTGACTGCTCCAGGGAGAGCACCAATCCACCTGCACTGGCTTGGCTTGGCCAAGGGTTTGGAGCTGGGGCCAAAAGCAAATTACAGGATCCCCAGGGCTAAGCAGAGGCTGAATGAGCACTTCTGGCCAACAGCCTGTTGTGGACGAGCTGAATCCCACTTGTCCCATCCTCCCTGTGCCCTTGCAAACAGGCTCTGGCTTGACAAGCCAGCCAGGAGGCAGTGCTGCCTTCTCTGAGGTCTCCTTCCCAGCGCTGAGGCTGAGGATGTGGGTACCAGGAGCAGCTGCAGGGCAGCCCCAGGCTAGGCTTTGGGGAGGCACCACAGTGCAGAGGGCACAAAGCACTTCTCTGCCATTTCCAACCAGCATCCCAGGAGATCTTGGCAGGAATAACATCCAACTAGTAAATACAGCTGGAAAAACAGCCCCTTACCTGCTCTGGGAGAAAAGGACATCAGCCCAAGCTTGAAAGTATTGTGTGAGCAGCTCTCCTCTGCCCCGTGCACTGCTTTTACAGCCAGACATGAGCATCACAACGCAGTGATGCTTCCACAAGCTCCCCAATCTCTTTTTTCCCAAGCTGCAATCTTTCCTCTGGTCTCAAGAAGATCATATTCCACTCACTTCCCCCCTCCCCCCCCAGAAAAGGATGCCTTTTATCCAAGACCCTCTGTATTACAGCAGCTCCACTATCCCCCCTGCCACAGCATCACTGCTTTGGGGAGAGGCCCAAGCCAGCAGAGACACCTCCAGCAGTGCTCAACGTGAGCCTGCCAGCAGCAACCACCATGTCCAACACAAACAAGATTATCAGTCAGAGCATGGGGAGCTGAAGTGCTTGTTTTCAACCTGATAAAAGCTGAAGGATTTCACTTTCTGATACAGGCTCTTGCAAAACCTCTGCCTACATTCTCCTTCGTGGGAACCTCTTGGAAGCTGGAGCCTGCAGAGATCTACAAATGGGCTTTTTCTTCTTTTTACTGTTATTATTATTATTTTAAGGGGGGAGAAACTGCTCTTAGACAGACATTAACTATTAGTGTGGTATGCAGATGATGATCTAATATCACTGGACCCACCCAGTGCAGAGGGATGGCAGCGAGCTCCCGCACAGCACCACACGCTCAGCTAGACCTGAGGCTGGAGCTTTGTTTGTTTGTTCTTAGGCTTGTTGGGATGTTTTGTTTCCACTCCTTTCTCCCTAGAAGCCAATCTTTCTGTAGGGGAGGGGAAAAAGCCCTCTGATATGCTGTGCTTTCTGGAGTGCAGACAGAGGGAAGGAAGAAAACACAGGGTCAGATGTGAGGGCTGCCCAGCTTTCACAAAACAAGTGGTGCAAACATATCGCAGCCTGTCTCGCTCCCCTGAAGAGATGTCTGCCTGCTGGCTCCCAGCCTGGCTACCTGCAGAGGCCAGGGGCCACCCTGCCAACCTCCCTCTGTGCTGGGAAGCCTGGGCCAAGAACTTCCTTGCAAAAATGTAGGGAGCAGCCAAGGGAAATGGGGGGGCATGCAGGAGGTGAGGAGGATACCTTGCCAGCCTGCTTGCCTGTCTGCTTTTCCAGCTCTCTGCCCCATCCCTTTTCTGTTTGCCACATGATTTCCCCTCCCTCTTCTCCTCTTTGGGGCTGACTTGCAAAAGAAGCCCCTTTGTCAGGGTAGGGGAAACTGAGGCACGCTCAGCACTGCCACTCCTTTTTAGCAGGCATGGGGGAACGTGAAGCACAACTCCTTCTCAAGAGCATCCTGGGGCAGGAGTGCTGCAGTTTGCTCCTGGGCTGTTTTGGTGGGAGCTGGCTCCCATCAAGCTGTGCCTTTCATACCAATCCCCTTGATAATCAGTGGTCACGGTGCCAGCAGCAGGGCTGGAACGTGGCAGCTGGTTAACATTACAGGGTGACGTGAGGCAGTGAGTGCATCTGCCAGGGGAAGGTTTCAGGAGGCTGCCCTGGTCCTCTGACCCCCTGACACCACAGTGGATGCAGGCTCAGAGGGACAAATCCCTGAGGAACAGCAGCAGCACAGCTGGGGAAGGGCAGCATTGGTGCTGGTCCCCCTTTTGCTTTGCAGAGATCCCATCTAATCCCAGCCTGGGTGCCTTTGGGATGGGCTCAGGCTCCTTTTGTCAAGGGACTAAATGAACTCACCAGCTCAAGCTACAAAATAGCCTAGGAGCCAGACATGAGGGACCTGGAGCTCTTGGGTGGCTTTGGCTTTACCTCCAAGGTCACTTTGCTGGTCAGCCTGGGTGTGGGAGAGCTGGCAGCAGCACCTCAGCAGTGCCCTGGGCTGTGCACTCCAGCACCCGTCTGGGCTTAGAGGGAAGAGATTCCAGCAGCACTCCTAAAAACCCATAAATCTGCCTGGAAAACACCCAGAAGCCAGGCAGAATCCCAGCTTCATCATATCAGTCTGATTTTTCCCTTCTCCTCAGGCATTACAAGCTCCTGGAGTCAGGAATAGCAGATTCCTCACATACAAGGGCGAGAGGGAGAGAAAAGGGGATAGCAGAAACCATGCTTGCAGAGGAAAGCTTGGAAACATGTCTCCTCTGCACCCAAGAGACTGGAGCAATCCCACCACAGGAATCTGCCTCTGCTGCCAGCTGGCTGGGGATGCTGCTGGTGGTTTCTGTAACCACTGTAGGTGTCTCAGCAACCATCCCCAGAGCCTCACACAGCATCCCTGCAAGTGCAGCCTGTGCTGCAGGTGCTCAACCCAGATGCCCTTTCTTCTGCATGTCAGAGGGATCAGCCCCTACACTGCCTCCTGCCTCAGTTTCCCCTTCTTAAAACCTCTACTTAATTCTCTTAATGATGCTCACTATCCTTGTTTTTTTTTCCCCCCAAGTAATTTGGGTCCTATGCAGGAAAAACAAAAGATAACTTGTCCAGCCTGGAGCCTCACACCCATCCCTATATCAGGAGGCTCTTTGTAACCACTGCAGGTCTCACCCTGCCAAGTCCTCCATGACCTGCTCACAGTTGTTATTGCTCAGCACCATCCTGCTGCTAATATTCCCCCCAACCACTCCATTTCCTGCAGGCATCAAGCCAGAAGAAGGATTAAACCCTCAAATTTCAGCCCTGCTTCTGCTCTCATTCCATCATTTCCCCATCGTGCTCTCTCTCTCCATCATCTTCCTCTGTCAATACTTCCATGAGTATTGATGGAGGCAGAATTAAGCTCTTGTTATCTAAATTAGGTTAACAGCTGAGCAATAAGGCTGGGATTGATTAGAAATAAATCATTAATGGCATTCAGCCTGACATTAATTACAGCCTGCAGTGCTCCAGCATGTCTTACAGTGACTGTCTTCTGCCTGAGCTGTTAACAGCTTAGACAAGAGAATAACTGGGGATACAAACACTGCTCGTGACCTTTCATGAACAGTTGGTAATTAAAGTGTGGTTACAGGAAGAAGAGTCACTGTATACATATGGTTTCTTCTGACTTAACATTTCTGCTTCCTGGGTATCTCCTAGGCAGCTCTCAAACACCTCACCAGCATGAGGAAGCCATCCCCCCCTTTTTCCCCCCACAAAATGTAGGTATTTAGGGAGAAGTGAGAAGGTTCTTTGGTCTCCTGAGTCAGCAGCTTCTCCCTGCCTGTTTGTTGCTGAGAACAAAAGGCACACAAACACAGCAGGTGGCTTTCCCCCTCCCCTACTGCTTCAGGAGAGCTAGCAGAAGTTTCCTCCCAAATACCTTATTGCCCTCTTCATCCAAACCCAGAGATATAAAGGCTTCATTCCCATCAGGAAATACCTGGAGAGATGATGCAAAGATATTGCTCTTGGGGACAAAGAGATGGTAAAATGGGAGCCAGGCAGTCACTGGTAACTAAGGAGGGAGCTGTCATGGACCTACCAGGCAGCATCCCCCACCCTCAGAGCTGGACCAGCCAAACCAGGGCAGGGTGCCAGCCTTTCAGCCCCTTGGTCTCTGCTCAGCAGCCTCCTGAGAGCTGCCACGGCACAGATTTGCCCTGAGGGTTGCTGCTTTTCCCCAGCTCATGCTGGGCACAATCAGGATTTCACTCCCTCCAAATATATCCCCTTCTCTGTGGCAGGAGGCAGGCCCTTGGGTGTTGCTTTAAAGCCACTGGGTTGAAGGAGATGCCGTACACTATTTTTCCTGTCCTCATGAGGAATCAGAGACCCGCTTCACACTACAGGAGAGTAATTTCCACCCCCATTTGTATGCTTGTTGCTTAAAAAAATGAGGTTACTCTACCACAGACTCAGGTTTTGAGTGCTGTGAGTTCTGGTGAGGGTTGTCTGCAAGTGCAGCATCCACTGCTCCTGGGCTCTCTGCTCTCAGTTCCTGCCAGCCTGCCTTGGTGGGACACAAGCAAAATCAAGTAAGGGGCAAAACCTGAGCGATGCTGAGCAGCTGGAACCAGCTGGAGTTCCAAGGTTTAGCATTTCTCAAGCTCCAGCCCTGCCTGAATTAAACCACTGGAAGAATTAGGAGTGGAAAAGCTGGATGAAGCCTCCAGGGGAAGGGTAAAGCAGGCAGAAATGGCAAAGCCAGGTTGCCAGAGCACAGCTCCTGCTTTCAGCTGCCCAACTGTGCTCTGCTGAGCTCAAGGACTCCTCCAACAGCTCCCTACCCAACCAGCCCACCACAGAGAACAAGCAAATTCGGTGCACAGGCATCTCTTGAAAGACCTTTCAGACCATGCAAACCTGGATTTGGACCCCAACAACCCATCCCTGCAGGGAGCACCTGCAAGAGAAGTGAAAGATGACCTGGTGCTGATGAAACTGGCTGGCCAACAGCCCTGGAAGTGGGGAGCAGAGAGGCCAGGATCTCTGCTCCTGGGGTCTCCACAAAGCCTGGCCATGGGTAGAGGCTCTGGAGCATGTTGAAGGAGGGGAGCATTTCTATTGGGGGAAAGAGTTGTCTATGCATCTGCTCAGCTGCTAACAGGTGGCTCAGGAGCAGGACTGAGCATTACTCAGCCCCTGGTTTATTTACTGTTTGGCCCCAGCTCCTATCCGGAAGGGAGTTAAGCCCAGCACAGCTCTTTCCCTGGAGCAAGAAAGGCATTAACCCCCTCTGTCCCTCATCTTTGGGGCTACTAGACTGATGGGACATCACTGTGCAGACACAGGCTCCCTGGGATGGATGCTGGGTCTGGGAAAGGGCTCCCCAGGCACTGACCAAGCCCCATAGGTCAGCCTTGCAGCCTTTGCCCCTGCCCAGCAAGGAAAGGTGGGGACAGAACCAAAGATCTCGAGCCCATCCTCAGCTACCTACTCACTCACCCAAGGTGGTCCCTGGCATCCTGGGGCTGCTTGTACCTGAGGGGACAACTTAGGCAGAGGGGGAGAGTCAGAAAGCTGGGAGCATGGAGGAGACAAGAGAGGATGGAGTACTGGAGATGGGAGAAGGTGAGGGGAGGGGATGGAGGGATGCAGAGGCAGGGGTACAGGGCAGGGAAGGATGGAGAGGACAGTGGGGATGGACGGATGGAGAGGAGAGGAGGTGGGAATAGAAGGGAATAGGAGCAGGAGGGGATGGAGGTATGTAGTGGGGACAGAGGATGGAGGGGTGAAGGGGATGGAGGGGACAGAGGAGATGGAGGAATGAAGGGAAGAGAAGGATGAAGAGATGAAGGAACAGGAGGGATGGAGGCAGGAGGAGGTGGGAATAGATGTGGATGGAGGAATGCAGGGGGTTGGGGCACAAAGGATAGAAGGAGGAATGGAACAGAGGGATGAAGATGGAGAGGACAGAGAGATAAAGGGGTAGGGGATATAGAGGATGAAGGGATGAATGGGACAGGGATGAAGGGGATGGAAGAAGAGAGGGGGGGGCGGCGGCTCCCAGCAGCCCTTACCTCCACATCCTCCCCGTAGAAGCGCACCATGGAGGCATCTGCCACCAGCAGCGTCTCCACATAGCGCGCTTGGGAGACGAAGCGCTTGGCTCTGCGGAGCGGCTCCCCGGGGCCTGGCCCGCTGCTGATCCCGCTCTCGGTGGTGCCGCTGGGGAAGATTCCCGGCGGGGCTGCCCGGCGCTCGAGCCGGTGCAGTCGTCTCCAGGGCGGCCCGACCGAGGGATGCCCGAGGGGCTGCAGCTCGTAAGAGGCCCCATCGAAGAGGAAAGCCCCTCGCAAACCGCTTCCCCCGCAGCGGCTGAGCACGGCGGGGACACCGGGACTCCCTTCCACCGTGCCCGCGTAGAAACAACCCCGGCGGGACGAGCTCCGGCCGGCTGCCCGGCGACCCCCTAAGCGCTGGCTGCGGAGGCGGGGAGCTAGGAACGCGTTGTCGGGGCGGAGGCGGAGGACGAAGGAGCGGCCGAAGGCTGCGAGACGCAGGGCGAGGTGTCCCGGGGGTGCGGGCAGGCGGGCGGGGAGCAGCGGCTGAGCCTCCCGCGGAGGAGGAGGCGGCGGCGGCGGCAGAGCCCACGCGTGACACAGCAGCAGCAAGTGGAGAGGGGCCCGGGCCGATAGCAGACCCCTGCCCCCCAGCAGACCTCTGCCCCCCAGCATCCCGCCCCGGCTCCCTAGCAGCATCCCGAGCCCGGCAGCCTCCGTCCCGGCTCCCGAGCGCTGCTGCTGCTGTATTTATACTTCGTTCTCCCCCTCGGCTTTGACATAAGAGGTTTATTTTTGATCTCCCCGCTGTTCTGCCCCCCCCCCTCCTCCCTTTACCTCCTCCCCTCCCCTCTTCTCCTCTCCTCCCCTTCCCCTGGTAGACAGAGCCCTGGGGGAGGAGGAGGGAAAGAAAGAGGGGAAAAAAAAGTAGAGAGAGGGAAAAAGGAAAAAAAAAAATATAAAGAAGCAGAGAGAGAGAGAGAAAATAAAACAAAAGAAGCAGAGAGAGGAAAAGGAAAAATAATAAGAAAAAGAAGCAGAGAAAGGAAAGTAAAAAGTAATAAAGAAACAGAGAGAGGAAAAAAAGGAAAACTATTAAAAAGAAGCAGAGAGAGAGAAAAAAGGAAAAATAATAAAAGAAAAGCAGAGAGAAAAGAGGAAAAAAACAATAAAAGAAAAGCAGAGAGAGAAAAGAGGAAAAATCAAAATAAAATAAAAAGCAGAGGGAGAAAAAATAAAAAAGAAAGAAATTGAAAAAAAAACAAACAACGAAACAAACCACCAAAACCCAAAAAGCCCCAAACCACCCATTTTTGGATGCTCTTCGAGGCCAATCCGGCGCCTGCAGCCCCGCCTGCCTCCAAGTGTCAACTCCAGCCTGTAACTCTCCCAGCGTTAACCCCTTCAGCCTGGAGAAGAGAAGGCTCCAGGGACAACTTGGTGTGGCCTTTTAGTGCTTCCACAGGGCTAGGAGAAAGATGGGGAAAGACTTTATAGCAGGACCTGTTGTGACAAGCCAAGGGGTGATGGTTGGGAACTAAAAGAGGGAGATTTAGACTGGATAGAAGGAAGACATTCTAGATGCTGAGGATGGTGAGACCCTGGCCCAGGTTGCCCAGAGATATGGGAGATCCCTGGAACCATTCCAGGTCAGGTTGTTTGGGGCTGTGAGCAACCTGCTTTAGTTGGAGATGTACCTGCTGACTGCATGGATTGACTAGATCCGTGCCTTATAGAATCATAGAATGGTTTGGGTTGGAAGGGACCTCTGGAGCTCATCTAGTCCAACCCCCCTGCAGTGGNAACAATCCCAGCTCCTTCAGCCTGTCCTCATAGGAGAGGTGTTCCAGCCCCCTGATCATTTTTGTGGCCCTCCTTGACAGGTCCCTTCCAACTCCAACCATTCCTTGATCCTGTGATTCTATCTATGACACACAGAGGCTCAGGGAGGTAGGTGGGCTTGCCCCAGAAGCTGGTGTTTGTCACCCAGTTCTCTCTCCACACCTCCCCACCATAGCAGGATTCCTCTCCCATTCCCCCCAGCATCCTGTCACTGCTGGAAGCATCAAGCCTTTTCCAGCTGGAGAGAATCTTATTTCAACCTGCAAGGCAGGAGGTGCCTGGGGAGGTTTCACCTTGCTGTTCCCATGCCCTTCACTCAGCCAGGGACAGAGAGGACTTTGGGCCACAGGGAAAGCTCCAGCGTTGACACACACAAGATTTCCATGCCCTGGAGGAACAGCTGGTCTACATGGGCTTTCCTACAGCTGGAATAAGACAATGGCATAAATCAAATTTGGGGGGAAAATACCTATGAGAACATACCAATGCAGCCAGCTCCTCCTGTCACTTGGGGTTTTTTGGGGTGGGTTGCGTGACAACTTAAAGCCCAACTCTTCCCCTTCCAGATGGAATTTTGCCTCCCTCCACATTCCCTTGCAGTGAGTGAAAATCCTGCAGGACTACAGAAGCCTCAGGCTGGAAAAGCAGGTAACTAGTGCCATGTGCTGAGTGGTGGCAAACATCAGGAGATGGGCAGAAACACACTGTCCTTGGCCAGGAAGCTGCTCAGCACCAGGGAATGAGCAGCTGTCATGGAGAAAGGGAAATCATGCCTTATATGTTACTCCTTCTTTCCTCTTCCCCATGAGTTCATGAGATTCCTGGCCTCTGGAGCACCCTTTGGGCAGTACTGAGATATCCTGGGATGTCCTTGATGCAGCCCTGGGGGTGGTGGGTCCTATCCTGTTCCATACTCTGATTTCCTAAACCTTTTCCAGCACACACTCAGGACCAGACTTGTTCTCCTTTAACCCTTCTGTGGATGCAAGCCCAAGGACCAGCTCCTCTATATTGAACTTGGATTTGACTTATTTTTTTTCCCACTTAGCCTAATCCTAAAAAGAACTAAAAGGTTAAACAAGCATTTGGCACCTTGGGATTCCTGGGAAACCAGAGTCTGGGCACAGGGTTAAATGCTGCTTTCCCTTGACTCCAGGATGGATTTACATCTACCTATACAGGGAACACACACAGCCCTGGCTCAGAATAGCAGCACTGCCCTGGGGCCAAGGCTCTCCTGACTTTTCTGCTTTATAAAGTGTGAGGTTTGTGACCCATGGGAGGGGAGGAAATAAGCAGTACCAAAAAAAGCCCCAAACAATCAACAAACAAGCCTCCTAACCTCATAAAAAACCCACAACAAAAAAAAGCAAACTAACCCCAGGCATGATATACTTCAGTCTGGACCATCTCTCCAGAGCTGGACTGTCTCTCCAGGACTTCAGATCACAGAATCATTAAGGATGGAAAAGACCTCTAAGCTCATCAAGTCTAACCATCCCTATCACCCCATACCACTAACCCATGGCCCTAAGCACCACATCTAGACATTCCTTAACCCCCTCCAGGGATGGAGACTCCAGCACCTCCCTGGGCAGCCTGGGCCAAGACTTAACATCCCCTTCAGAACAAATTTCTCCTTATATCCAATCTAAACCTGCCCTGGTGCAACTTGAGTCAAATGTTCTCCCTCAACAGCCAGCCCCTTAGCTGCCTCCACCCCCTCCTCTCCTGGCAGGGACCTCAGTGGCTGGAGCAGCTTCTTCACACTGGCCATGGTGGCTTCTTCTCCTTCTGCAGCTTCACTGGGTTGGGGAGAAAACACAAAAATCAGAAAGAAAGCACCCAGGCTGGCCTAGAAACCAAAAGCAATCCCTAACTGTGCCTCCTCCATCCCCAAAGCCCACTGGAGGTACCTCCACAGGTGCACATCTCCCTGGGCTTTGCTCTGGCTGGGAGGAGAGCTGGTGGCCCTGCTCTGAACTGGACTAGGCAAGGCTGCAGGGGACACAGGGCATGTCTCTCTCTGACAGGATGCAATTTATCCCTGGCTTTCCTCTCTGGAAGCTGCAGCTTTGAGCTGGGAGGCACTGCTGCTTCCCATTAGGTTCTGGCTCTGTGAACAGTAGCTGGGATTCCTCACAGCCCATAGGAGCCTCCCCAGGCTCCTACTTCACCAGCAGCCAGCTAAACCTCACCTGCCTGCCCCTCTACACCTCCTCCTGGCAGGGGAAAAGGCACCCCAAAGCTTCATGGGCTCTTGCTTCTTAACCCCTTGCAGGCCATGCTAGTGCCAAGCCTTCCCAGCCTGGCTGGGCTGTGACTCTGCTCTCTGGGGAGCATGTGAAAGCCATTAGCCCAGTCACTGGCATTTAAAGACCCTTTGGATCAAAGAGCTTGCTAAGGTCTGGGCTGCTCCCCTCTCCTCCACATCTCCCCAGCTCAGCAGGCAATTCCCTCTCTGCAAACCCTGTGCTCCTGTCTCCCAGCACCCATCTCCCAGGGGAATTTTGGCTGGTCCACATTGGATTTGCTGTTCCTGCTCTGCAGCAGTGAGACTGACCCATTCTGAGAATCCCTAGGATGCTTTGTTGTGCCCTCCTTGCCCTACAAATGGGATCACATCCCAATTTCCAGTGCCAGGTGGGTGCTGGAGGGATTCCCCTGTTTGCTTCACCCTCAGCCTGGAGAAAACATTCGGGAGAATTATTTGAGCTCTCAAAAAAAGCAGCTCCAAGCTCAAAGGAAGAGTCAATATTGCCACTAGATGTCAGTGGCAGCCTACACTCTGATGGGAAGCTAACTCCATCCCTGCCATCGAGCTGCTCCTGCAGCAGCCAGAGGAGAGTGAAGGGCTCCTGCAGCCAGCCCAAACCCCACCTGAGGTCAGAAGAAGCAATTCCACGAGCTTTCCTTTTGAAGTAAGCAGGTGGGATGAAATCTCTCCCAGAAAAGCAGCTGGGCTCTGGCCTTGTGTCCTGGCAAGTTCTCTTCAGAGAAAGCAGCTTGGGTGCAAAGGTTGGCAAGGCAGAGTCAGGGCAATGGTTCTCACCTGGCATGAGGAGAGGAGGTTTGGGCTTGGTTTGGAGATTCCAGTGAGACCCAGCAAGTGAATTTAGCAGCAAAGTGTGCCATCCTAGTACAAAGCTGCTCTGCAACCATCCCATCATTCCCAGCAGCCAGGAGAGGGCTCCCCTGCCTTACAAGTGGAGATTCCTTACTGTTTGGTACGTCAAACCCCTCTGCAGCCTATAAACCCCTGGCCTTGCCTCCCCCTTAGTGCCAGATTTGACCCCCCCACCGTGCAGCAGCATGGCCCTGGAGGCTGTACCNAGCTGCAAAGGTTGGCAAGGCAGAGTCAGGGTAATGGTTCTCACCTGGCATGAGGAGGATTGGGCTTGGTTTGGAGATTCCAGTGAGACCCAGCAAGTGAATTTAGCAGCAAAGTGTGCCATCCTAGTACAAAGCTGCTCTGCAACCATCCCATCATTCCCAGCAGCCAGGAGAGGGCTCCCCTGCCTTACAAGTGGAGATTCCTTAGCTTTTGGTACTTCAAACCCCTCTGCAGCCCATCAAACCCTGGCCTTGCCTCCCTCTTAGTGCCACATTTGACCCCCCCCCGTGCAGCAGCATGGCCCTGGAGGCTGTACCCTGGTGGCACTGGGGGTCCAGTGGCTGGGGGAGAGATGCTGGGGAGAAATGACAAGTGGTGTCCCTCAGGGCTCTGTGCTGGGGCCTGTGCTGTTTAATAGTTTTATAAACGATATCAACAGCAGCATTGAGTGCACCAGCAGCAAGTGTGCAGATGACACCAAGCTATGGGGTGCTGGGGATAAGTTGGAGGGGTGAGATGTCATCCAGAAGGACCTGGACAAGCTGGAGAGGTGAGCCCAGGGGAACCTCAGGAGCTTCAACAAGACCAAGTGCAGGGTCCTGCCCCTGGGTCAGAACAATCCCCACTATCAATCCAGGCTGGGGGATGAGATGCTAGAGAGCAGCCCTGCAGAAAAGGCCTTGGGGTGCTGGTGGCTGAGAAGCTGGCCATGAGCAAACAGTGCACGCTGGCAGCCCAGAAGCACAANGAGTCCCTTAAATGGGGGCAAATCAGGTTTTAAGAGTTTAGGGCAGGACAGGGCCAGCCAGGCTGGGTCTTGCTTCATCAGCTGCTGATGCCACCTCTGAAGAGTCAGGGCCAGAGATGCAGCACTGAGAGCAAAGAGCCATGGCTGTGATTTGACTTCATTTGAAGGGATTCTACCTCTGATTTCTAAACCATCTGAAGGCACCTCCAGACTTCTCCTCTAGATTTGATCACATTTTGGTCTGCAGTGCAGTGCCCTGCATTCAGTGACATCTCACAGGTAGCAGTGCAGAGCAAGAGCTTGTCTCCAGAGGGCAAGCATGCTTCAGGCTGGCCTTGGAGCTCCAGCTGTGTGCAGCTGTGGCTCTAAGAGGAGCAGCTTTATGGCTTTCCAAAACCAAGGGCTAAATCCTGTTCCCACCACTGCAGCATCCTCCCAGCCTTTGCACTCCCTGGGATGCTGCTGCTTCCCTTGAGGCTTGCAAGGTGTCCTGAGACCAGCACATCAGTGAGAAGACTTTCCAGGGTTCTCCTGGTCCTTTCCCCTTGCAAAGCTGGGTCTGACCTGGGGTTAAACCCTCCACATTTGAGAAAGAGCTCCAAGCCTGTCCCAGAGCTTCTTTTCCTGTGAACCAGCCCCTAAATAGCTATAAATAACCAAGAAATGTTGGATCAGATGATCTTTGAGGTCCCTTCCAAACTGTTAAATCAACCCCAAACTAAGTAAATATGGCAAATTAGAATGAAAACACTCTCCTCCAGAGAAAAACAACCCACACCTGAATCTCCTTCTCCTCCCTACCCCATCTCACATGGTTTGTGGGCTGACCACAATGAATGATCTTCCTAACAGCTTGCCTGAGTGCTGAGCATCCTTGGGAAGCTCCATCACCTCAGGTTTAGTCCAGATGTGCCTTATTTGGACAACTTTTCAGGCTCACCCAGACCTGCAGCTTCACCCTTTTGGCAAGTTGGCTGTCTCCATGCATCTTTGCTTGATGTATTTCTAGCCTGAGCATCTCATTAAGCTGATGAAGCAAGGCTGGGCCCTGTCC
This sequence comes from Bucco capensis, assembly GCA_013396975.1. Taxonomy (NCBI): domain Eukaryota; kingdom Metazoa; phylum Chordata; class Aves; order Piciformes; family Bucconidae; genus Bucco; species Bucco capensis. Next base: position 310,835 of record VWZO01001978.1, read on the forward strand.
CAGGCAGGTGGGGACCTGGGTCATAAATCCTCAGGCTGAAGGTGTGTGAATGAATGAGCAGAAAGATGAGATACTGCTTTGAGATCATTACCCAGCTCCTCTAAACTCTTACTCCTCTATCCTCTTACTGTTTTAAACCACCCTGGAAAAACCTATGTCTTTCTCTAAGCAGGAGAGACTCAAACTGGAGAGATGTGGATTTGATGAGTG
>VWZO01001978.1:312900-332038 GCA_013396975.1 Bucco capensis
CCCCTTCCCCCTTCCCCTGTTATTGAACAGGAACATCGAGGAGCTAGGTGAGCTTTGCTTTGCTCCTCTTTTCTAAGTCCACACCCTTGGAATCACAACAGTGATGGAATGAAGGAAGACAATAACTTGTCATTATTCCCAGAGACACTCAGGATGAAGCAGGAGGAGGGTGGCAGAAGGAGAGCCCACACTGCACACCAGCTCCTGCTGGTACTTCAAGGTCAGACTGAGCTATGGATCAGGCCAAGGTTTAGATGGATTTTACCTTAAAGAGTTTTCTAGGTAAAAATCCATGTAGGAGCTGCATTCACCTCATATAGCTTAATATACCTTCTTATGTGCATCTGTTTGGTGAGGTCCAAAAGAATCCTCCATCCCCATTCCCTGCTCCCCATGTGCTCTCCTCTAGGTCCCCCATGTTGAGCCCTTTCCCAGTCATCGTCATGGCTAGGCTTGGTAAACGAAGCTCCAGGGAGGGCTCCATCNGACCACAAGGGATTTTCAGACTGTGCCTGCCTTTTCCAGTAAATCCAGGCAAAGCACAGGGCAGGAAGAGCTGCCAGGCTCAGCCCCAAGCACCTGCAGGCTGAGACCAAGGTCAGAGCAGCTCCATCCTGCAGACAGAAAGGGATGTGGGACCCAAAGCAGGGACTCTCCTCTCCTCTCCTGTCCTGCCTGCTCTGCAGCTTCCTGTTGGCTGGAGACACAACAGAGATTCTCCTGTGCCCACAGGGATGTGTCACAGAGATAGAAGCAGCTCAGGCAGACACCACAGCCCTGGGGCTGCCCAAGGCCTTTGTCTGGGTCCTCTCTAGTGAGAGGGACTGGGAAAATCACATGGTGTCCTTGAGCTGGAGGGAAAACAAAACAAAAATCAGCCTCCCTTCTTGTCTGGAGTGCTCTGAGGCATGCCAGCTACCCCTGGAGCTGCCTGGGAAGGGTGAGCCCTAAGGGCACTATGTGTTCCATAGGCTCAGCAGCTTCTCTCCTCACCACAGGCAGGAAAATGAAGGCAGCAGATGATTTGGGTAGGTGATTCCTACCTGTTCAGAGCAAGATTGAGAACAGGGGAGGCTGTGAGAGAGCAGCCAGCTGATCCACCCCTTCAGTTCAACCCCAAAGATGCTGGCACAACATCGTGGGACAGAGGGAGTCCAGCTAAACCCAGTGTCTAACAGGATGGAGCTCAGCTCAGGCAGAACCAAAACACTCACATTCTCTGCCTGCCTTTCCCCATCAGGAGACAATCAGATGTTCTCCTGGCTGGAGATAAAGCTCTGCCAGTTCAGCTTGACTCATCCCCTGCTGCTGGAGAGGATCTACTAGATGGAGGGGTTGGAGCTCCCAGGGCAGCAATGACTAACCCTGGCTGGGTACCTGGAGCCAAGGTGCCCTCATGACCTTCTTTCTGCTCCCTTTCCCATCTGTTCCTCTGTACAGGGTCTTCTGCTGTGTCTTCCCCCAGCAATGAACACCAAACACTGCTGGAGATGGTGCAAGCCCATCATGTGTGAAGGGAAAAAGAACTCAGTGTCTTTAAACATGAGGCCACAAAGAACAAAGAGAGGACATGTGGGGACAGGAGGAAGCACAACAGCATCCCTGTCACTTTCAGGAGCTTGGCATGACTTCACAAATAGCTTCACTCCCAAAATGTCCCCAGCAGCCAAGGGCTGGATGCTGGATGCTGTAAGGTGGCACCTCTAGGACCACATGCCACCCTGGCTACTGCTACAGTCTGTGGGATAAACTCATCCTGTTGAACAGGACAGTGCCATGGGAAGGAGAAGTTCCCTGCTGGCACCTTGAGATGCTCAGAGTTGTGTCCTCCTCCCCTTGCACCTCCACTCTCTGCTCTGCCCATTTTCTCTTTGAGGTCCTATTGATATCCCAGGACATGCTGCACTTTGGCAAGCAGACACAAATCCCTGATTCACTGAGGCCAGCACAGCCAGATGACTATTGTGGGTCACAAGTTCAGCTGCAAGGCACACGACTGAGCTAAGCAGGGTGCTGGCACCCACCCGAGCCAGGCTGCAGCCTGTGGGCTCTGCCTCTTGAGCAACAGCCTTGGCTTAGAGTTCATGTATGCACAATGTCTTTAGCCCTGCCTGCAGCCTTTGGTGAGGCTTGAAATCATATCAAAACCAACCTGCCTGTGAGAAGGACTTAATTTGAACACTAAAGCAACCTGGACTGCTGGGAAAGGAGTGTGGGCTAGGAGGACATCAGAAATTGTGTGCCTGGTACAGAAAAGCCCATCCTTCCCTCTGGGCACAAACCCAGGGGTTACACATCGGGCATTCCCTGTGCAGCCCATGCTGGTGTCAGGGTGCTTACTGCTGCCAGGGAATCTAGTCCTTAGCCATAGATGGTTACTGAGAGCACTCCATCACTCCCCTTTTGTCTGTTCTGATCCAAAAATCCCACTCATGAGGAGATGCTTCTCTGTCCCAATAGCTGCCCCAGCAGCCTCCCTGGTCCCAAACACTGTTCTGGTGATCCCTTTGTATGGTGGGCATGGGGAAATTCCCATGTAGTCCATATGGTGTGTCCCAGTGTCTCAGAGGAGGGGACCCAACACTGCCAAGCTCACCATTAAACCATGGCCCCAAGCACCACAGCTACACATTTTCTGAACTCTTCCAGGGATGGTGACTTCACCTCCTCCCTGGGCAGCCTGGGCCAATGCCTGAGAACCCTCTCAGGGAAGAAATTCTTCCTAATACTTAATCTGAACCTCTTCTGGTGCAACTTGAAGCCATTTCCTCTTGGCCTATCACTTGTTACCTGGAAGAAGAGACCAAACCCCACCTCAGTCCAACCTCCTGTCAGGGAGTTGTAGAGAGTGAGAAGGTCTCCCCTGAGCCTCCTCTTCTGCAGACTAACCAACCCCAGTGCCCTCAGCTGCTCCTCAGCACAATTGTGCTCTAGACCCTTCCCCAGCTTCCTTGCCTTTCTCTGGACACACTGCAGCACCTCNAGGCTCGAGGGTGCTATCTGCTATCCTCTTTTTATCAGTGCACTTGGAAAAGGCGCGGATGAGGAGCATGGATGGAGCCCTCCCTGGAGCTTCGTTCGGGAAGCCTAGCCATGACGATTCTATGACTCTATAAACAGGGAGTGCTCCCTTTGGTGGCCCTTGGGTGCAGGGAGGCTGAGTTCCTTCTCAGCAGTGGAAATCACCCCTTTGCCCCTTGTTGGAGCCACTGAAAGGGGCTGGGATATGGTAGGATGGGCTGCACCAAAAGCTGGCCCTGTGGGAAGAAGAGCATTGGGGTACCCCTGCTCTGGAGGCACAGAAGGTGGGGCCATAGAGGCAGCAGGTCAGAAGGTGCTTGGAGGGACACGGACTCACCTGGGCTGTTAGAAGTGTGTTAATATATCTTCCTGAAGAAGTCTGAGAGCTAAACCCTCAGCTCCCAAACAGCAGGTCTCACCACTCTGCTGAACTGTCCCAAACACCAGAGAGGACCTCTCATCTGCACACCCTTGCCCAGAGCAGGCCTTCCCCACCTCCCTGGGACACACACAGAGCTTCTTCCTCCCCCTTCTGCTTAGAGCAGGATCAGGGGAGTGGCAGGAGGGAGACGGCAGATGGGAGCATCCCTGGAGGACCAGGAAGCATCCCTGGGGGGATGTGGAGACAGGGGAGCAACAGGAGGGAGCCTGGGAGACAGGAGTATCCCTGTTGTGGTCTGGGAGCACGCCTGGGGGACCAGCAGGAGAGAACCCAGGAGACGAGAGCATCCCTGGAGGACCAGGGAGCATCCTTTAGGGGACCGAGGAGCATCCCTTGGGGACCCGAGAGTGGCGGGAGGCACTCCCGGCAGATGGGAGCAAGCCTGCGGGACTGGGGAGCATCGCGGGGGCGGGTGTGTGTGTCATGGACACGGCTCCGAGGAGCGGTGGGAGGGAGTCTGGGAGACGGGAGAACCCCTGGGAAACCGAGGAACATCCTTGGGGGACTGGGGAGCGGCGGGAGGGAGCCCCTAGGGATGAGGAGAGCATCCCTGGGAGGGGGGGACCGGGGAACGGTGGGAGGGAGCCTGGGAGATGGGAGCGTCCCTGGGGAACCGGGGAATGGCAGGAGGGAGATCTGGAAGATGGGAGCATCCCTGGGGGACAGGGGAGCATCCCTCGGCAGGGGGTACAGGGAACGGTGAAAGGGAGCCCGGGAGATGGGAGCATCCCCGGGGGGCTACACGGTCCCCTTCTGGGTTTCAAGTGAAGAGGCTCCCTGCCCACTCCATACCCTTCCTTGCCGGTACCGTCCCCGCCCCGGGCGGAGCGCAGCTCTCCCGGCCCCGTTCCACCGCCGGCCCCGCTCCTCCCTACCCCCCGGCACCGGAGTGGCTGCGGCGGAGCCAAACCGCGCCCCGCTTTTCCTCGCTCCCTCCTCCTCGTCCTTCCTTCTCCCTCCTCCTCCTCGCTCCTCCCGGTCCCGCCGTATATAAACCCGGTGCTCCCCGTCCGGCAGGTAGCGGCGGGGGCAGGAGGCTCGCACGGCCGCTCCGCTCCCCTCCTCTCCTCCAGCCTCCGCCGAATTTGGAGAAGAGGAGGAGGAGGGAGGGAGGAAGGAAAGGAGGAAGGGGGGGGCCGGGTCTTGCTTTCTCCCGACCCCCTCCCCAAAAGCCCGATGCCGCCGGTGTGAGCCCCCCCGGGAGGATGCTGCCGCTGCTGCCCTTGCTGCTCTTGGGCTCCCCGGGGCTGAGCCTGCCCTCGGGGGGAGCTGAGGTGGACACCGAGCTGGTGACCCCTCTCCGCCTGGACCCCGACATCAACGGCCGCTCCTACTTCAGGAGAGGCTCGGCCGAACCCCCCCGGGGAGGCCAGGCGGTGGTTTTCCAGCTCTCGGCTTTCGGGGAGGACTTTTACCTCCACCTCTCCCCCGACGCCCATTTCATCGCGCCAGCCTTTGCCGCCCATCACCTGGGGGTCGCGCCCGGCGCCGCCCGCTCCCTCCCCAACCTCCGCCGCTGCTTTTATTCGGGGGATGTCAACGCCGACCGGGAGTCTTTCGCCGCCCTCAGCCTTTGTGGGGGGCTCCGGGGGGCTTTCGGTTACCGTGGAGCCGAATATCTGATCAGCCCGGTGTCGGGAGGGGCAGCCGGGGGTCTCCACCGCCTCCAGCGCCGCAGCTCCGGTCATCCCGTCGGGAGCGGAGCATCCCGGTGTGCCGTGGGCTCCGGGCTCACTCCCGGGGTGCTGCAGGCTCTGGACAAGTACCGGGGACGTGGAAGGGGGAAAGGGGGCCGGGCCAAGCGCTTTGCCTCGGTCCCCCGGTACGTGGAGACCTTGGTGGTGGCCGATGAGTCGATGGTGAAGTTCCACGGGGATGACCTCCAGCACTACCTGCTCACCCTGATGGCCACGGCTGCTCGCCTCTACAAACACCCCAGCATCCGGAACCCCATCCAGATCTCCGTGGTGAAGTTCCTCCTCATTGGCCAGGATGACAAAGGGCCCAAGGTCAGCGGCAATGCTGCCCTCACCCTCCGCAACTTCTGCGCCTGGCAGAAGAAGTGGAACAAGGTCAGCGACAAGCACCCTGAGTACTGGGACACCGCCATCCTCTTCACCAAGCAGGTGGGTTGCAGGGTGGGGACATGACCCAGAGGGGCTGTTCCCCCTATCAAGGAATCCTCTACCATGCTAAGGTACCCTGGTGCTTGCATCTCAGCTCTGATGCATGCTGGAGGAGGTGGCACTTGTGGTTGATTCCCCTTTCCCGAGGGACACTCCACCCTCAGATGCTGGGGCAGGGGGAGATGGAGCGTGGAGCCAGCCCTTGGTGTCCTCTGGGCAGGTGTTGGCAAGCAGCCCAGAGAAAGCCCTGCCAGGGGTGAGTGAGGCCAGGAGGTTGGTGAAGGCAGCTTGTCCCCATGGGCAGAACTTGCCACTCCATCCCCTGCCTCCTGGCAGGAGCCTCAGCAGCCAGCGCCTAGCATCTCTGGCGCACCCCAAAACATAGGGTCTGAGCCCAGAAGAGGAGGAGCACAGCCCTGCTTCCCCCTCCCCAGCTGGGAAGAGATCCCAGTGCCACCTGCCAAGAATAAAACCCTCTCCCTGCTTCCTCTGACTCATGTGTGAGGTCCTCCTGAGAACCTGGACCTCTCCTCCACATGTTGGCTGCTCTGCATGGACTCAGTTCAGGGCTGGAAGAAAAGCCCTGGAGATACAGCCAGTGCTTGCAGCCCTTTTAGGGGGGGAAAGGAGAGAGTTCCCCTCTCCCCCTGCTGTGGGCTGGGAAAGGGGCTTAGCTGAGCTGCTCTCTGCTGCCTTTGGCAAGAGCTCTGCAGACTACTTGGGGTGCAGGGTGATTGCTGCCACAGGATGAGCTTCTCCATCCTCCTACCCTGATGAAGTGGGTGACATTAAAGGGGTGACACCACTCCTCTGCCCTGTGGTCCTGTCTCAGCATCTAGCTGCTCCTAGCCTGGGGTCAGTGTGGGCTGATGATGGTCTGGCACAGGAACGATGCTGTGCAGGACATGTGAGACCTTGTCTCAGCTGTTCTCCTTGTCCCTCTTAGCCTGGGCAGGGTCCATGTCCTCCAGATGTCTGTAAATCCTTCTGGATCATAGGCAGGGTTGAAGCTCAGCCTGCTGGAGCAAGTCCTGCCTGCAAAGAGTAGGACCTGTGGACACCCTTGTGAAGACAAGCCAGCTCCATCTCTGGTGGAAACCTGGTGAGGTCACCGGAGCTGCAGGTGGGACAGAGTCAGTCCCAGTGATTCCATGGCTGTGGATCATGGCTGGGCTGCATTTTTGACACATTGCTGGACCATCCATTCCTGAAATCCCAAAGCAAGCTTGGTGCAAAGGCACATGATCGAGGAGACATCTGCCTGCCTTGAGTGCATCCATCTGTGGTCCCCTGACACCCCTGAGCTTATCTCCCTGCCAAAGAGCTGTTACATAAGCCCCCCACTTAAATTCCATCCCCAGGCTGGTTGATGAGAGTTTCCCCTCATTGTCATCAAGGGCTTGCTGATGAGTGGGGCTGTCCTCTGCCACTCAGCTTTGTTCCACTTTGATGTCAGTGGTGCTGCACTGTGGATTTGCCTTTGGGCTGCTCAGCTGGTGGGTGCAGATCTCTTGGTAGGTGCAACCACAGCTGTGGGACCTTCACCTTCCTACCTGAGCTGGTGCTTGCTGGAGGATCCTGCAGAGCATCCAGCCTTCAGCCACACTCCTGCCTCTTGGAAATAACATCAAACACCACAGGCAAGGGCTCAGGCTTGCTTCCCACCCATCCTGAACCTTGATGTCCTACAAGCAAAGATTTGCTGAACACCATTGGCCAGCTGTAAAACTGAAGGGATGTCACACCAAGGAACATCTGGCTGCAGATAGACAAGGGAAGCTTCTGTGGTAGGGAGAGTGTGCATGACCTGGTCTCTGAGCAGGTGAATTAATGCACTAGCTACAGGGATCCTCCTCAAATGACCTGCAGAACCTCTCAAGAAGTTCACAAGGGGATGAAGAAAAGCCTTGGAAGTGCCAGCAGATGAAGGTCAGGCTGGCAGGAGATTCCTGATAGTGCACCTACCAGGTTGCTTGCAGGCCCTTGGGGCACTGGCCATCCTCCCTGTGTTTGAGCTGGCAGTGGAGGATATTGGTGATGGTAAGCACACCATGCCAAGGCAGAGCTGGCCCTTAGCATGTTGATTCCCCACTTTAAACCTCTTGCATTTCTCTCTCCTCCCCTCCACAGCCCCAGCCCTGCATTGCTTCCCCTCCTGAGCAAGCTGGACACCCAGCAATGCTGGAGATTGTGCTTTGAGGGGGTCAGGCCCTCTCCTTAGAGCCTGGAGCTGCTTCCCAGCTTTCCAAAGTGGGCTGCTCTTGGAGGCTGTGGCTGGGGAGTGAGGGAAAAGTGTGCTAAGAACCACTGCTTCCCGTGTCCCTGCAGCCAGGGCAGGCGAGGTTCAGAGGGAGAAGTGGGTCAGTGTGTCAGTGCAGGTGTTGGGCCAGCAGCCAAAAGCTCTCCCTGCCAGCAAGGAAGCAGCAGCTCTTCAAAGAGCAGGGAGTGAGGAGAGGCCAGCAGCTGCCTCTTCCCTGGGATGCTGTGTCCCCATGACCTGTCCCACCTTCACCTCCCAAACCCCCAGCGCTGGGACTGCCCTAGGGGAGAGCATGGGCAAGCTGCATCCCTGGGTTACCTCAGCATGGGGATGGCACTGGCTCTTGGTGGTGGCATTTTGGGATGGGGACACTGCACCCAGGCTTGCCAGCCCTATTTAGTCACTCCATGCTCCCTGGTGGTGGCATTGCCACCAAGGATGCAGGGTGGCACTGATAAGTAGTAGGCTCAGGGATGCAGCTGGATCCCAACTGACAAGGAAAACCTGTTGCAGAGTGGGAAGCTGAGGCCAGTTGTAGGATGGGATTTTTCCACCAGCCAGCCCAGACCCAGGCATTTCTCCACCTCACCTCTCCAGAGATCATGGTCTCGTCTGTGCCTCCAGACTTCCTAGCCACAAATCTCCTGTTAAAGCCATCCCAGCCCTGGCCAAGGCTCTCTGAAGTCATGGGGACTGTTATTTACCCATGGCTGAACCTGCCTGCATGGGAATGCCTTCAGCTTGGAATCCTGCTTGGAAATGTTGGCAGAGCAGCACAGGAGAGGTTTGGAGCAGCCCAGGAGCTCTGGCAGGGCGAGTGCTGAGCATGAATCACCTTTATTTATAGCATGGGAGAGCCCAGCTTGTCCTCTACATTTTCTTTTCATGTGGAAAGCAGCTCCCTACCCCCTGCACAGCCTCCCAAGCAGCTTCCAACCCAGCTGGGATGGCACCAAGGGATGGGGATGATGCTGCAGCTCTCCCACAGACCCCAGTAGGGGAAGGAGGCATCTGAGGTCAAGGCTATTGCCAGGCTGCAGCAGTGATGCATCTTCAAAGGGGTTTTTTGTTTGTACAAGCATCTCTGGATCCCAAGGAAGGGCAGATCCATCTACAACAAGACTCTTCCCATCTCTTGTCCCAGCTGCATCTACAGGAAGTCCAGGAGTTCTTGCTTTGGGGACAGAAGGCTGGGCTGGTTCCTCTGTCAGTCATCTGTGCTTGGTTGCTCTTCAAGGGATGGCTGCAAAGTGTCTTAGAGAGGCAGAAGCACTTTCCTTAGCCTTGGCAACCTCTGGAGCTGGTCTAGGGGCTACTTGTTCCTAGGAAGAAGTTGAGCTATGAGGTTCAGATATGGGTCAGCTGTGAGCTCAAGGCCAGGTGTCTTCCTATCCACCTACCAGGATCTGGTCCTTGAGCTCTCACAGAAGGGAGCCAGATTGACTCTTTGGTGTTGAACCCAGCTCCACCCTGGCTGGAGGAGCCATTTGGCTGGGAAAAGCTGTTCCTGAAGGCATGGGAAGTTGCTACAGCCAGAAAGCATCCCCAGTGCCAGGGTTACATGCAAACACATCATTGCAGCCTGGGTCAGGGTGAAGTTTCTTACCTCTGCAGGCTGCTGTGGTCTCTATCCACTCCAGCAGCCTGGGATCAGCTCCCTGTGGGGTACTGGGAATGGGGTAGGGATGGAGAGCTGTGATGCTCATGTTGAACCCAGGACTAACCCGTTGCCTCCATGCCTCACAGGACCTGTGTGGTGCCACCACGTGTGACACACTGGGCATGGCAGACGTGGGCACCATGTGTGACCCCAAGCGCAGCTGCTCCGTCATCGAGGACGACGGGCTGCCCTCGGCCTTCACCACTGCCCACGAGCTGGGTAAGACTCCTCACTCTCCTCGTCCTCTCAGGAGGAATGCCAGGAGCTGGGGAGGCTCACAATAACCCTGCTTTCAGCTCAGACAATAACAGGGATGCAGGGATAGGGAAACTCCACCTTGGGGCATGGAGAGCTCCCCTGAGCCAGGTGGGAAAATGCTGCTGAGAAAGCCAAAGGCTCTGCTGCTGTGGTTGTATCTTGGCTGGGATTCCAGGATTCAGGAGTCCTGAAATAACAGGCAGAGGGCACACCTACCTCTGGAGATGAGGGATGGGGTTGAGTGTTGAAGTCTCCTCTTTGCAATTTCCCTTGACTTTAGAATCATAGAATGATAGACTGGTTTGGGTTGGAAGGGACCTCTGGAGCTCATCTAGTCCAACCCCCCTGCAGTGGCCAGGGACATCCCCAACTAGAGCAGCTTGCCCAGAGCCCTGGCAAGCCTCACCTGCAATGCCTCCAGGGATGGCAACTCAACCACCTCCCTGGGCAACCTGGGCCAATGTTCCATCACCCTCGTGGGGAGGAATTTCTTTCTAATGTCCAGTTTAAATCTACTCATCTCCAATTTCAAACCATTGCCCTTTGTCCTTTCCCTCCAGGCCTTTGCAAACAGGCCCTCTGCAGCCTGCTTGCAAGTTCCCTTTAGGTCCTGGAAGGTCACTAGTAGTTCCCCTGAAGCCTTCTCTTCTCCAGGCTGAACAATCCCAGCTCCCTCAGCCTGTCCTCAGAGCAGAGGTGTTCCAGCCCCTGAGCATTCTCATGGCCTCCTCTGGACCTGCTCCATCAGCTCCATGGCCTTTGTGTGTTGAGGGCTCCAGAACTGGACCCAGTATTGCAGAGGAGGTGTGAGCAGAGCAGAGTGCAGTGGCAGAATCACCTCTCTGGCTCTGCTGGCCACGCTTCTCTTGCTGCAGCCCAGGATGCCATTGTGCTTCTGGGCTGCCAGCGTGCACTGTTTGCTCATGGCCAGCTTCTCAGCCACCAGCACCCCAAGGCCTTTTCTGCAGGGCTGCTCTCTAGCATCTCATTCCCAGCCTGGATTGATAGTGGGGATTGTTCTGACCCAGGGGCAGGACCCTGCACTTGGTCTTGTTGAAGCTCCTGAGGTTCACCTGGGCCCAGGTGTTCTGTGAGCTCTCCACATGCACCAAGCAGCTGGAATGGTGTGCAGGAAAGCTCTGTGGCTTGGGAATGTCACTGGAAGGGTGGCTTATGTGTGTCTGTCCTGCAAGCTCTCAGTCGAGCCAGGATGTGCACAAGTATCATCCTTCCCCATCCTCCTGGGCTGTCCACAGCCATTGTAATCCTGGCAAGGGTCTGCCCCACTCCATGCCTCAGTTTCCCCCATTGCAAGAAGCTAGGGGGGGGCCTACTTTGCTTGCCAAACAGGGTTATTCATACTGCCTTCCTTCTTATCTCCCTCCCAGGCCATGTCTTCAACATGCCCCATGACAACGTGAAGGCCTGTGAGGAGGTCTTTGGCCAGCTGAAGACCAACCACATGATGTCCCCCACCCTCATCCAGATCGACCGTGCCAACCCCTGGTCAGCCTGCAGTGCTGCCATCATCACTGACTTCCTTGACAGTGGCCACGGTGAGCCCTCCTGCACCCCTCACCCCCTTACCCATGGCAGCAGGATCCATCCCTGGGGCTGGTCACTGATGGGCTCTAGAACAACTCTTCTCCCTGCTCTGCAAGCAAAGTTAGAAGGAAATGGGGAATGTGATGGTGTTTCTGCACCAGAAACATCAGCTTCCTTGAAGCCAAGATGTCCCCAGCAGTGATGCCTGCCCTGAGGCTGCTGGCACTCATGTCACCAAAAGATGGAGTCAATTGAGTCTGAGATGCAGCTGACCTCCAGCAGGGAATCCTTGAGGTAGCACCTGGTCCCTCTGGCATACCTTTGGCCAAATCACCAGCTCTACCCGGTGTCACCAAGTGATGGAGTCACTTAGGTCTGGGATGCAGCTGACCTCGAGGACATCCTTGAGGTTGCACCTGGTCTCTTTGGGACACCTTTGACCAAATCACAAGCTCTATCCAGCATCACTAAGAGATGCAGTCACTTGGCTCTGAGATGCAGCTGACCTCCAGGGCATCTTTAGGCTAGCACCTGGTCCCTCTGGCATATGTGTATGTATGGCCAGGCTTCCCGAACGAAGCTCCAGGGAGGGCTCCACCCACACTCCTCCTCAGTGCCTTTTCCAAGCGCTGATAAAAAGAGGATAGCAGATAGCACCCTCGAGCCTGCACTAGGGATTTATTTTAGGTGAGATACAGCATGCACAGAGCTGGACCCACCCTTTAGTCCTAAGGTTCATCTGCCAGGGCCTAGCAAGCTTGGACGCTGGCAGCCAAGTCCTTAGGATGGAGGTTTAACCTCTTAGCTGGAAGGCCTTACAGGGCTAAAGGAGCTCCATCTGCCCGGGTTTGGAATCAGAGTTGTCCTTCTCCTAGGATGACTGCCAGAAGGCTAATGAGCTCATCCTACCCATCCAAGGATTCTAGGAACATGGCTATCACTGCCCACACTTTCCCGTGGGCAATGAGTTTAATGCTCCCTGTGCTGTGGGCACAGTTATGGCACCAGGGGCCACAGGAGACCACAAGTGAATTTTCAGACTGTGCCTGCCCTCTGGCATACCTTTGACCAAATCACCAGCAGCCATCCCTCACCTCCTCACAGCAATGCTCTCCCTCCCCACACTAGTCCCAAGCACCCACCAGACTCCCTCCCATCTCCATTCCCACAGGAGACTGCTTGTTGGACCAGCCAGCCAAACCCATCCCTCTACCTGAAGACCTGCCTGGGACGAGCTACAGCCTGAACCAGCAGTGTGAGCTGGCTTTTGGGGTGGGCTCCAAGCCCTGCCCCTACATGCAGTACTGTGCCAAGCTCTGGTGCACGGGCAAGGCACGTGGGCAGATTGTCTGCCAGACCAGGCACTTCCCCTGGGCCGATGGCACTGGCTGTGGCGAGGGACGCTTCTGCCTGAAGGGTGCCTGTGTGGAGAGGCACAACATCAGTAAGTACAGGGTAAGTACCTGCACTGTGGAACCCAAAACCAGCCTGCTGGGTCACCTGGAGTTTCTGCAGGGGATAAGAGATGGAGGTTCCTTGGGTATTGCTTGTTTCTCAAGGAGGGATGGTGCTGCTCCTTCTCTCTATCCAGCCCTGTGGCCAGGTTTGGGGGAAGAGATTTTGCTTGAGAAGGGGTAGAACGTAGAATAGAATCCTAGAATTGTTCTGGTTGGAAGAGACCTTTAAGATCATCAAGTCTAACCATTAACCCAACACTGTCAAGTTACCACTAAACCATGCTCCTCAGAACTACATCTGCAGGTCTCTTAAACCCCTCCAGGGATGGTGACTCCAGCACTGCCTCGGGTAGCCTGGGCCAGGGCCTGACAACCCTTTTGGGGAAGATATTTTTCCTAATGTCCAACATAAAGCTCTTTTGGTGCAACTTGAGGCTATTTCCCCTTGTCCTATCACTTCTAATACTTGTCCTATCATTTAATAAGTTGATAGGGCTAGGACAAAGGCTGGACTCGATGATCTCCAAGGTCTCTTCCAGCTGTAACTGTTCTTTGATTCTATGATTCTTCCTTGGGAGAAGAGGCCAACCCCCATTTTGGCTCCAACCTCCTCTCAGGTAGTTGTAGAGAGAGAGAAGGTCTTCCCTAAACTGCTGCTTCTCCAGACTAACCAACCCCAGTTTCCTCAGCAGCTCCTCACAACACTTGTGCTCTAGACCCTTCCCCAGCTTCCTTGCCTTTCTCTAGACACACTCTAGCACCTCGAAATCCTTCTTGGAATGAGAGGCCCCAAACTGAACCTCAAATTTGAGGCGCATCCTTCCTAGTGCTGCGCTGGCTTTTTGTCCAGTGAGCTCTTGCTCTGGATGGAGCCAGCAGCAGGAGGGATGGAACATCTCACCTCCTGCCTCCCCCCAGGTGGATGGTGGCTGGGCGAAGTGGGCACCGTACGGGCAGTGCTCGCGGACGTGCGGTGGTGGGGTGCAGCTGGCCAAGAGGGAGTGCACCAACCCAGTGCCTGCCAACGGGGGCTCCTACTGCGAGGGCATCCGTGTCAAGTACCGCTCCTGCAACCTGGAGCCCTGCTCTGCAGGAGGTAAGGGCCTGGAGCTTACCTTGCTTCTGGTTGAGTGCATGACTTCTCAACAACCCCATCAAACCAGCGCTGGTCTCCAATCCCATGCATGTCCTCATTTCTTCCAGTGCCAGGGAAGAGTTTCCGTGAGGAGCAGTGTGAGGCTTTCAATGGCTACAGTCACAGCACCAACCGACTCACTGCCTCTGTTTCCTGGGTCCCCAAATACTCCGGTGTGTCACCCCGGGATAAATGCAAGCTCATCTGCAGGGCTAATGGCACTGGCTACTTCTACGTGCTGGCACCCAAGGTTGGTGAAAGACTCCTCCAGGGTCACCATCTGGGCTGGAGGATGACTCCAGTGTGCCTGGAAATGAATGAACTCTCCTTGCTTGGTGGGTAGCTGGTGTTAGATGGGGTTGTAGAGGAGAGGAATCCACCAGGTTGGTATGGATCAGCCTGTATGTGTCCACTTATTTCTTCTGAGGATGGAGATGGTCTTCCTCTGGGTTTGTCAAAGTGCCTCTTGAATATGCCCATAGTCCTGAAATAGAGGATGATAACTCCAGTGGTGGGGAAGCAATGCATGGAGGACAGGATGGGTGGCCAGATACAGGGTAGTGTGAGCTGTGCCCTCAGTGCAGCCTGTTCCCTTTGCACTGATGCAACAGAAAGGGCAGAAAAGGATGTAGATGGAGAAGGAAAGGAATATAATCCCACACAGCTCTTTTCAGAGATCCTAAAAACCCCAAATGCAATAAGCAAAGCATAACACAGCATCTGCTAGCATCTCCTTAGGACCTATTTGGTGGATTTGGGTGGCTGTAGCTGAGGGGGTTTGTAGGGTGGCACAAGAAGATAACAGCTTGGTTTGCTCACCCTCATTTAGGTGGTGGATGGCACCCCTTGCTCCCCAGACTCCACCTCAGTCTGTGTCCAGGGTAAATGCATCAAAGCAGGCTGTGATGGGAGGCTGGGCTCCAAGAAGAAGTTTGACAAGTGCAGTGTTTGTGGAGGAGACAACAAGAGCTGCAAGAAAGTCTCGGGCTTGTTCACCAAACCCATGTAAGTGTTACATGACCACGTGCGCTTCCCTGTCTCCCAGCTCTGCTCTTTGGGGTGGATTCAGAGAGCTCATGGAGATGGTGATGGGGGGGCTAAGTCCATCCTAAACACGCTCTCCTGTTGCTAGTGTATACCACTGCGTGGAGACCTGGACTACCACTGAAGGAGAAGTAGGACACGTTTAATGTGCTACCAGCTTCTGCTGGTGGAGCTGTCTCCAGTACATCCATACTGTTGAGTGATGTTGAGTGAGTCAGTGAGTGACCTTAGCTTAGATGGAACTCAGTGCAGAGAGGAGATTCAAAATGATCTTCACGGGAAGGAGGAGATAACTCAAGGGGTGGGAAGATCTCAAGTCTGTAGCTGCAGAGCTTCAGGCTGAGGCCATTGAATCCTAGAATCCTAGAATGGTTTGGGTTGGAAGGGACCTCTGGAGCTCATCTAGTCCAACCCCCCTGCACTGGGCAGGGACATCCCCAACTACATCAGCTTGCCCAGAGCCCTGGCAAGCCTCACCTGCAATGCCTCCAGGGATGGGAACTCAACCACCTCCCTGGGCAACCTGGTCCAGTGTTCTACCACCCTTGTGGTGAGGAACAAAACAACCCTTTATCCCTGACCGGGAAACGAACCCGGGCTGCGGCAGTGAAAGTGCCGAATCCTAGCCACTAGACCACCATGTCATAGTAGCATGTCCCCCCACCTGATGGCCTGCCCTGCTTGCTCTTCTCTTCCAGGCACGGCTACAACTTCGTGGTGGTGATCCCCGCGGGAGCCTCCAACATTGACATCAGGCAGAGAGGCTACAAAGGGCTCATCAGCGATGACAACTACCTGGCGCTGAAGAACGGGCAGGGCAAGTACCTGCTGAACGGCCACTTCATCGTCTCGGCCGTGGAGAGGGACCTGATGGTGAAGGGCAGCGTCCTGCGCTACAGCGGCACCGGCACCGCCGTGGAGAGCCTCCAGGCCTTCAAGCCCATCCAAGAGCCCCTGACTTTGGAGGTGCTCTCCGTGGGGAAGATGACCCCTCCGCGGGTCCGCTACTCCTTCTACCTCCCCAAGG
Organism: Bucco capensis; assembly: GCA_013396975.1. Taxonomy (NCBI): domain Eukaryota; kingdom Metazoa; phylum Chordata; class Aves; order Piciformes; family Bucconidae; genus Bucco; species Bucco capensis. Next base: position 328,876 of record VWZO01001978.1, read on the forward strand.
AGAGCAAGGAGGACAAATCCTCCTACAAGAAGGAGGGCAAGACCCCACCTGACCTCAACAACAGCGTCCTCAGCCTGTCCAACCGTTTGGATGGTGGAAGGCCCAGCTACAAGCGTCCTTCCTACAAGTGGGCAGCTGGTGGCTGGGAGGCTTGCTCTGTCACCTGTGGGGATGGCTTGCAGAAGCGCTCGGTGGCTTGCCGTGACTCCTATGGCCAGCCAGCTGCCGAGTGCGATGCGGCACAGCGCCCGGCAGACGTCCGGCTCTGTGGAGAGCCCTGCCCGGCCTGGGAAGCTGGACCTTGGTCTCCCTGCTCCAAGAGCTGTGGTCGGGGTTTCAAGAGGCGGGCGCTCAAGTGCTCGGTGCCGAGCGGGCGCCTGCTGCCCAGGGAGAGCTGCAATTTCCGGAGGAAGCCCCAGGAGTTGGATTTTTGCACCTTGAGGCCGTGCTGAGCGGGTCAAGGGGTGTCTGAGAGGAAGGGCATGGTGGTGTTCCTCTGCTGGATAAAGCCACGGGTTGGGAGAAGGGGAAGATGTCCATAGCACATAAGAAACAGGGGGAGTAAAAAGGAAATAATGGGGGGAAGGAAAGGGAGCTGGGTGTGGGGCCAGAGCTCACACAGCCATGGGGCCCAGGAGAGAGGGCTTGTACCGAGCAGGTCGCTTGGAGAGAGAGCAGGAACGAATGTCTACCTCGAAGCTGCTGGATGACACAGAAACCCACCAGTGGAGACTGGGAGACAGGAGGGGATGGATGGAAAAGAGGAGGATTGCTGCCCAGGATGGAGCTGAGTCCCAGCAGGGAGATGTCCCTACATTGCACAGCTGAAGCCTCTTCCATCTCCCCAGGGCCAAGCTTACCTCCTCCCTCCCTGGACTGTCCCAACATTCCTGCTCCATGGGACCAAAAGGATTTCCCAATGCAATGCTGATGGCAAATAATCCTGTCCAAGCCCTGGTGTGACGAGGTGCTGGGACTGATGCCTCCAGGGTAATGACTTTGCAGCCCAGGTGGTCTGGAGAGCCCCAGCAGCATCCTTGGACCAGGCTGGAAGGTGGTGGCTTTACTTTTGTTTTCTCCTCATGTTTATGACCTGACCAGTGTAGATTTTATGGTGCTTAACTCTGTATTTTTGTTTAACCTCCTTCCTCCTCCCCATGATGGATGTAGACCTTGTGTAGCAGGGATGGTTATTCCCCTTGGGCTTTCTCACTTGGCTGAGGTTTTCCTATGGTGCTTTGGGATGGGACTGTGGTGGTATCCAGTGTGTAGCTGGATGTTCCTTTACACCTCAGTCCAGGGCAGGTTGTAAACTGCCCTCCTGGAGGTTTTTCAGGGCTTGGAGGGATCACTATGAACCTGAGATGTGAGCTGTCATTCCATAAAACCCAAGAAACTGTACTGTAGTACCATGGTGCCATACGGGGTCAGACACAGCCCTGCAAGTCCCTGGTGCTTGACTCCACTCTGGAAATGGTGCTCACTGCTTAATGGGACCAATATGCCATGCCCAGACATCCCACCACCCCCTCCTCTCGAGCTTTTGGGCCAGCTTGGGTTGTTTTTCCTCTGCCTTAAGCCTCCCTGAGGTACCCTGAGCTGAACTTGAGCAGAGCTGGGGTGACACCCCAGCATTGCTTTTGAGCTGAGGGAGTAGGAGATAAATTTGGGTCTTGGATTTTCCTGGTGGAAATTGCTCAGGGGGTCCAGATATGGGGGAAAAAGAGGAAGCATTGAACCTCTTGCTGCTGCAGAGCATCTACAACCTGTTTCTCCCTCCAGGGTTTTGTGGAAGAGTGAATTTGGTACCTCTGATGGTTATGTAGCATCGTGCCCATTGTGGTCCTACCTCACACACCACCGAAGATCTGATGAGCTGATCTCTTGCTCAGATCAAATCATCAGAGACCATTTCACTTCTTGCTTTTCCACTGATGAAGGTGCCTCTGCATGAATTAGCTGTGACTATGAGCGAGCCAGAGTCCCTGGGTTGAGCTAGACAGTTATGGGGCTCAGCAGAAAGGGACTATAAGGATGACACACACATTATTGGTAGGCAGAAGATGCTGTCTCAGCACCTAGAGGCTTGGAGCCTACCTTGCAGGGATAGCGTGGAAACTCCTTGCTCTGCTCCAGAGGTCTCCAGCTGTGGGCAAGGCAAGAAAGATCACAAGGAACAGGATGCTAGTAGAACAAGAGTTTCCTTGCTAGGCCTTTCCACCAGCTCAGCAAACTCCTCGTGACAGTGCTTTTGGACCCATCCTCCCTGGATTTATATAATGCCTTTTGGAACACAACAATATTTTGGGTCTCTACACTGCATGACAGAGCCAGGAGCAGATGTTGTGGTTGCTCTGCACAGCAGGAGATGGGATTTAATGTTCTAGGAAATCCCTTCCAGGTCTCCATTCCCACGAATGGATCATCCACTTTCCAGAGGGTTTTCCTGCCACGCTTTCCTTTGGGGGATGGAGCTCTGAGGAGCTTCCCCTTTTGTGTCTTGCCATCCAAGGCACTGAGAGATCATCCCCCTTGTTGCTGGGGAGGGGGAGGCTGGGGCAGGAGGGATGTCTTGTGAGCAGTTCTTTTGCCTGGTGTGCAGCAAAAGGACGGAGATGCCGATGGTACTGGCTGCTTTCTGTATACCATGTATACTGAACATCAATCTCTGCTGCTGCTGCATCAAGAGCAAACCTGAAATAAAACTGTATTTAAAGTCCCCCATGGCTGTGCCTGTGTCTTTTAGTCAGTGGCTGCAGAGAATTTCTTGTCTCATTCTGCTCATGGCCTTTTGGAAGCCTCAGTTCATTAGCTGAAGAAGCAAAGCAACCCATACCTTTGAAAGCTTAACAGCTCTATGCTGACTTGCTTTTGCTATTAGGATTAGTTATTGGCCAAAAAACCTGTCCTAGTTTGAGTCAAAATAAGGTATTCCATGCCGTATGGANTCCCCAGTCTGAAGGAGCCCAGTGGTGGGTTAGTCCCAGCAAACGCTTGGGATGTCAAATGGCTGAGGTTGGTTAGCTTCAGCTTGAAATCAGGATGTTCTTTTGCCAGGATAATATAGGGTTAAAGGGATTAATGTGAACTGGATTAGCACTCTCATATCCTGGAACAACCATTGTCCAGGACCACCCCTTCCCTTCCCTTCCCTTCCCTTCCC
>VWZO01001980.1:1300-12674 GCA_013396975.1 Bucco capensis
TGATCACCTTAACTGGTCCACTCTGGCCTCCAATCAGGAGGTCTGGAGACATACTATTTTTAATGCCGTGGATGTTTTTGTGAAGGCACACAGGATCACTCTTGAGGACAAAAGACAGCGTAGAAAGAATCGTGTCTTGCAGGTTGTACCTCCTAAGGAGTCCTTCTGCTGTGCTGTTTGCAACCGCTCTTGTCTGTCCTGCATTGGGGTTTTCAGCCATCAGCGAGCTTGTAAAAAGCGCTTATGAAGAGCGTGGATGAAGCCCTCCCTGGATCTTCGTTCACGAAACCTAGCCATGATGATGATGTATGTTGAAGCAGAAACCTTTAGAAGTGTCCTGCTGTGTTAGGAATGGTGTTTCTGAAAACAGATTTCTAGAGGAAAATCAACAGATAAATTTTGGAAAAGATGCTGGAGAAACCTTGGTGAGTTGTGTTGGTTGTTCCAATAGCCAAATTATAAACTAGAACTTGAATTTCCTTATTACTAGCCTTGCCTTTTTTACTTTGCTCTGAAATGAAGTGAGAATAAATACTCTTTTGTTCCAAGTAAAGGGTTTGTTTCTGGAAGGATACACTGACTTCAGTACTGCAGAGGTTTTTTGGGGGATTAAACCTGGGCTTTAGTTTAAGATGATTCAATATTTTTCTTTTTGTGAAATTGTTTTATTAAATAGCTTTTGCATTCAGTATTAGAAGTGTCCAGTTAATAGAGCAGTTGAACATCACTAAAAAACCAGGTTAAATTCCATAGTGGTATGCAGTCATACAAGTCATAAATTTCAAAGCTTCTAGCACTGCATGTTTTTCCATGTGAACTCTCATTAGTATGGCTTAGCGAGATTGCTTTAGTTGCATTTTAGGGTATGGTTTCCCGGATTGCAGTCTGCTATCAGAATAAAAGAAATTAACTGTAATGAAGTGAAAATTTTTCTGTAGGCAATACAGATATAGCCAAACAAGATGCTATTGCTATATGCAGATGAAACTAATGATGCGTCTTATTTCTTGCTAGATATATCCAGTCTACTTCTCCATATACTTCAGAAAACCTGAAAAATTAGATTGTATGGCGTAATAAAGAAGTTATCTTGGGGCTTTTTTGTATGTATGACAGATGGCTGATGCAAATATGTCAATTATTTGAATGCAAAATGGTAGATTTGCAGACGACTTCGAATTTCATTATTAGACTTCTCATCCCTTATACTGGTTTTCAGTACTTTTGAATAAAATGTCCATTTTCAAATCTGTGCTTTGTGTTACGTCTTTTAGAGACTTTGGATTTTCTAAACCAAAGTAAGGACAGTATCTCTGCCTCCTAATAGCTATAGTTTGTTTTCAGCTTTTGAAGTGGTAAAAATACTTCTGTATTTTGAAAGCATTGACATAGACGTTTTGTTTTATGGAAGGTGCAGGCTCCCATTAGTTTGAGTAGGAAGACATAACCCTGAGAATGCAGGATATGGTATGTTGCTCATTTGAAGTGAGGGCATAAAGCTGATTTACAAATAAATTAAAATGCAGCCTTACAGACATGAGGAATCCTAGAAGACCCTAATAATAGGAGGGAGGTATGTGTTTGATGGTTGTCCTGCTTTTGACAGCACTCACCTTTCACTAGTGAAAAGTGAAAAAAGTTGAAATAAGACTAGCAGTGTGAAACATCATGGGTAGAGTTGTACTTTATTTTTCACTGAATTGGTTTACTTTAGCAAAATATTATTAGAAAAACCTGTAATTTAGATAATACTGCTGAGCTGCAGACATTGTAGTGCTTCTGTGCTAAGCTCTGCACTCTCGACATTTTAATGAAACTCATTAAATTACTTAAACTCATGAGATTCATGATGATATCAAATGGGGGGTTAGACTGGATATTAGGAAGAAATTCTTTACAGAAAGAGTGGTGAGGCACTGGAACAGTCTTCCCAGGGAGGTGGTTGAATCACCATCCCTGGAGGTATTTAAGAAACGTGTAGATGTGGTGCTCAGGACATGCTTTAGTGGCAGCCATGTAGGGGTGTGTGTGTTGTGGATTTTTTTTTTTTTGGTTGGACTCAGTGATCTGGGAGGTCCTTTCCAACAATGAGTATTCTGTGATTCTGTGTAATCAACTGCAACAATTTAGTATACAACTAATCCTTGTAATTTAGAGAGTTCTAAGTTGTACCGAACTTTTAAGAAACATTATATATCTCTGAGGTGATTTGATCTATAAATAAAATTCTAAATCCATATAAGTAAATTTTTGCTATCAATTTTAGGTTTTCTGTATGAGGGTGAAGAAACCAGAGCAGCTCTACAGTTGTAAAGACAAATGCTGTTGTTTTGTTTTGGACCCTTTTTACATGCCCGTCTGTTTTATGCTCTTTCTACACTTATGTATTGATAACTGTTCTTTCAGATACAGTGTGTGATGCATTCTGCTATCTCTTCCTTCCTAATGAGACTGAATGTAGCATTTCTTTTTAATCTAAGTAGGGATCTTTCCTTCTTCCACCCATCAATGTCATTGTGTTAAATAGCTACCCTTTTCATTGGAAAAGACTGGATAAAAAGACTAGGATGAATGAGGATAAATCTGTTTAATAAGTGAGGTTATTTAGAATGTATGGGCAATTACTTGCTTAAATCACATAAAGAATTCAATAGAGAGAGTGGATTATTTAAAATCATCCCTTATCAGTTTTCTGGTTACATTCTCTCATTTCTCACACGGTTGTCCTGGTTCTTCCTAATTGTAATACTTCTTGAAGTCTTCACACACACACACACACACACAGAGATACACAGAGAAACCTTCCTTGAGACAGATAGTGTTAATAAACACTTCTTGTTAAAATAAACCTATGTAAATTGTCTGAGACTGACAAAGGGCAGCTGACAAGTGTGGAATGCAGTGGAGACACTGAAAATTGCAGAGTTCTTGACTATTGTTCTTAACAACAGATCTCTGTCAAATGCAGATTTGTTTGTGCACCCCCCTTCCTCAGATATGCATTCCTTTCTGATAGTCTTTTGCTACTTAGTAGTGTTGGTGAGACTAAAGGAGAAGCATCCCAGTCTCTGAGTTCTGTGTTAGATGTCTAGGGTAAAACTATAAAGCTATCAAATGCCTTATTATAGTTCACCTTCAAAACAGTTCAGGAAAACGATTTTTCATTGCAACTGTTGTTCGATAACTGCACATAGTATCTTCCTCAGCACTGAATGGGAAGAAAGAGATCAAAAAGCCCTTGTCTGCAAGGTCTCTTGTGGTGAGGCTGCATTATTTAAAAACTCAGGAGCATGTTAAAGGCAAACTCAGGGAAACCCTGCATTTTCTGGAACCATATATGCTCCTTGATAATGTTAATTAAAAAATGAAAACAGATTCTACTAGTAATTATTACTAATTTGTGTTCAAGTACACACGTGCACATCACTGGTACATTGATCAAGTAGAGTTTCTTTTCTAAATCAGACTGTGAATTAACAATGCAGACCCTTCGTATAAATAATCTTGCTTTCATCTTGCATTGATGTTATGGATCAACTTCAGCTCCATTACATGTTGAGAACATTTTACTCCCAAGCTCATTTCATCATATGTTTCTCTCTTTTGTTTTGTACCTGCCTTGCATAAATATGCTGTGATTCCTTTTGATACGTTATTCCTGATGAAAATGATGCTGGATTTGAAGCTTTATAGGGCAAAATTGATTATTTAGTATTTTATTGGCCTAAATAAGGAATAATACATTAAGATTTTTTTTTCTTATTGTGTCCTGTTCTTAAAAGTGAGATACTTGTGAATTGCTGTAGCTGGAATGCCTGGTTACACTTAAGAGTGCTTGTTACTGCTTATTAGAAAGCTGCATTACAAATGTTTTGTATTAGTCAGAGGAATAAGTTAATGAGTAGGAATTCTGTAAGTTGCTGAGCAGGTCCCTCAAACACTGCATTATGTTCAAGAAGCTCTCACTGCGCTTAGAGCAGCCATGTTTAGAGTGGCTTATTACAGCTGGTCAGTGAAACAAGGAATGTTTCACCTTGCATTTTTATTTTTAATTTAGCTGTAACTGAGGGAAAAGTGAGACCTAATTGAGCATGGACGGAGCAGAAAGACTTGAATAAACAATTAGTTTTCTGAGGCCTCCAATATGATAGAATAAATTAAATATTTGTAGGTAGTCTAGGAGCTCATTGGTCAATGTGAATGGAAGTAGATTTTATCAAGAACTAAACTGCTTTTACTTCGTTAGTATTCATCATATAACAATCCCTCCCTCTCATTCTAGAGATATATGTTCTTCTTGATTTATTTTTTTTTCCATGAGATGAACAATGATGGTGTCAACAGCTGATGAAGATTAATAGGTCTCTTTCATATGGTGGTTTTGTTTTGTTTTGTTTTTCTTTTAATTGAAAGTGACTTTGAAGGTTAGTTTTACTACATTTTCATCTTCCAAGTTAAAGAGCCAGGAAATAATCTTTCCTGAATCTGTGTATGAGCAGCAGCATTGGAAATGTTTGAAGGTGTGCTTTTGAATGCGCATACATGGAGTATAAGTACATATTTCCATGCATTTGTCATGGTTTTCTTATACTGTAAAAAGGATCATTAAAATAATTAAGGGTGAAAATTTGCCTATGATGTCTAGAAACATCAAAGTTCCTTTCTGTTTGCTGTGTAGCTTATTTCTCCTTTCATTGAGATACTTAATGAAGCACTCAGTGCAGCTAGATTGATACTTTTCTCTACAGCAGAGCATAGTGCATAGCATTGTTAATGCTACTAATAGCTCTGGATATGATAGTAAGAAAATTAATATAGCCATAGAATACTAAAGAAGAGAAATCTGCCAAAAAAATAGGCTTTATGCAAGGGAAAGTAATAGAATACTTCTTTGGGCCATGCAGCTTTTTTAGTGATGCACGCTACTGATAACTTCATTTAAACTTGTTGACATCTGGATTCTGGTGTTTCAGCTGAAAACTTCATTGCTTTTGTTCTCTCTTACTTCATAGGAGTAGATAAATCAGTGAAAACAAAACACTCACTCTGAATTTTGTTCTTTGTGTTAGGAAAATATGTTTTTTGCAACACGCTCTGCAGTGCCCTGCAAAGTCACATCAATGTGGGGATGCAGCAGGGTTTGGCCACCGCTGTTTCTCGGTGTCTGTCCTGCTGGAAGAGCAGAACTGCTGCAGCACTTGTGCTGGTGCCTTACACCTTAAACTTGCAGTTTCTTGTCATTCCTGAAATGTTGTGTGCATGGGTGTTTTTTTCTCAACACTGCAAGCATTCAGATTTCCAGTTGTTGTCCCTTTGCCCCCAGCAAAGGTGTTTCCCGGACCTTGGCAGCTGCCTACCAGGGTTGGGAGCTGGGTTGTGTCTCAGCTTTCCTCCCTAACTGAAGCGGGGGTGTTCAAGCAGCTTTTTGACTGCTTTCTCTTGCAGACTCCCAGCTATTCACTGAGTCTTTTGCAGCAGGCAGATGGGGCAGTCGACACTGACAGCAGATTTCAACGCTGTGAAACACTTTTTCCTGCCAAGATGGCCAGCAGGACGGGGACAGGAAGGCAGTGGTGGCATGCACGGCTGCACATCTGGGCAGTGAAGGTTAAGAATTTTTTATCTTCTTTTGTCAGATCACTTTTACAACTGTGGAAGTGAATGTGAAACGTGAGAGTCCTTCCTGATGCTCAGGCAGCACTCAGGGTCGCTGTACCCTACAGAAAAGGGATTTTCTGTAGACAGTACACTTGGAGTGGAACTGAGTGGGTGGACAGACCTCTTGAACCTTGCTCTCTGTTTTTATGCTTTTTTTGGATTAAATTAGAGAACAACCTTCCTTACAGAATCCGCTATGTTGAGTCTAGTTTCTCTATGTCCTTCCTAGCAGGACCGATCAGTTGAGCTGCTGCAGCTTCACCCTGACGAGCAGTCTGTGTGCAATACTTTGACTTCTCTTGCTCTTCAAGAGCACTGGCAGTTTTCCCTAGGTCAGAAATAAAGTGATTATTTATTTAGTTATTTATTTGTCAGAAACAAAAGCCTTTTTACATCATGTGCATTCCTGGAAGATACCTGTGTAACGGTCAGATTAAAGAAAGTCTTGATGCTACCAGCAAGTAAAATACCCTATGTGATCACCGTTAATCACAATTTGAGCTCTATCTATATATATTTATTTAGAACTATGTTATCTTTTTTTTGCTTCTTATTGTGAAGCCTTACAAGAGATCTACAGAACCTGCTGTTTGTTTATCTTTTTCTTAATGTTAATTAAAGCTAGATGAGTAAGTCCAAGGGGACGTAAAACAGGTGAAGTTGTTGGCAGGAGTGTCTTCAGTACAAATACTGTTGCTTCTTTTGTTTCCTGGGAAAGAAGCAGCCTGTGTGTACAGAGTTGGCACTCAGGAGGGTTCCAAGAACTGAAGGACTCGATCATGTTGTAACAAAACTGTTCCATCTTAACTAGGGTAAAGTAGTAATTGGCTCAGAGAGCAGTATGCATGCATATTTATAGGCTGTTTCTTGGCCTTGTAGAATACTGTGAAGGCTGTGCTTAATTTTTTGAGCAATCGTGTAAATGTTTGTGAAAAAATGTTGGATGCAAACTCTTTCTTTTTTTTAAATGTAAGTGTAGCTGATTCCTCATATTCCTGTGAGTTTTATTTATTTTTTAATTGACCAGAGATCATATTTGTTTTTAAGAAAAATACAACTGTTTCAAAGGCAAATTTGAACTTGTAGAATAGATGCAAAGAGAGTAGCAAAATAATGTGGATATATCTCTGTTGATCCTTAGCAGAGTTCTTAAAATATTTCTTTGCTATCTAGGGATATGGTAAGTATATGCTATAGAAAGGCATCCTGAACTTGTGTAAGCTGATTCCGTTTATTTATACAACATTATATATTCAGCATAATAAAGTAGGCAATTTTGAACAGTGGCTTTGGTTTTAGGCGTTGTTTGTAAAATATAGGATGTAAAATAAATAAATAAAAATGGTTAGAAGTGAAGCTTTGTGAACAGCTGAGTTTTACAAGGGGTTTCTCTTTACCTTCACAAGGAGATATCTGCAGTGTCAGCTGCAGGCTGTGCTCATATGTAAATTGAAAGCTGCTGTGTGAATGATTAGTGAATAATAATCTGACTGTAAACAAGACCTTTTTGGCATCTTACACTTTTCATTCAACATGGAACCTATGACCTGAGTTACTTTCTGGCTGTGCAGTAGCTGACGGGCTGTTGTCACTGTCCAAAAAAGGAAGCTGGAGGTAATGGAGGGAACTGAAAGAGTCCAAGGCTTGAAGCCTAGAACAGGAATGACAGATGCCATTCAACTGGAAAACTAGCAAGGTCTCAGTCCAAGCTGAGGAAGATCTTTCCCATGGAATAGAGTTGGGAAGGCAATGCCGAATTGTGGGATGAGTAGCCATCTCCCTGTTCGAGCTATTGTGGGTGGTGCTGGGGAAAAAAAGTCTCTGCTTGTTTTTGAGGAAGTATGATAGGAGAGGAGGCAAGAAATGGGATCTTTCATGATCCAGTGAAATATATGTGCCCTGGTGAGACTTCCTGTTTATCCACTCTTTGCCTTCATTATCCTTTAACTTCTTGAAAGTGCTGCTAGTTTTTGGAGAACTGTTTCCTTTTATCTCTGCATGGAATTAGGTTATCTGTGATTCTCTGCTTTGCAAAGCAGAGGCTGCTCTAAGAGTTGTGAGTATTCAGAATAATTGCACAGTTCTCTAAACTGTATTCGAAACTAAGGTGCCTTATTACTGCTTGTGGGCAAAGGGAATGTAAAATATTCCAACCATCAGCTGATTAAATTGGAACTGCACACAGTTCCCTTCAGATGCTGGGTTTGATACAGGTTTGTGGAGATGGGGAAAATGCTTGTTTTTGAGAAAGTGACAGATGCTCTCTATTACTCCCCCTTTCCCCCAATTCCCCTCCCGAACCAAAATGGAAGGGGAATATAAGAGAGACTTGTGGATTGGAAAAGAAAACTAAAACTAATGAAAATAATAATTGTGAAATATGTGTATATAGGTATACAAAACCAATACTGAACCTGATCCCTCCCAATGGCAACTACATCACTATCATCTCTAATGCTGTGGCAGAAAGACTCAGCAGCAGATGAGAACAAGACTCAGGGGCTGGATCTTGGAACTGAGTTCAGGACATGGATCAGAATCGAAGGCAGAATGGAAAGTGCCCTCCTCAGATGCCAGCCATTGAAGAAGGGCAAGAGCAAGAGTAAGAAAGCTTGACGCTCATGATCCCTCCGCTTTATACTGAACATGATGTGTAGGGAATGGAATACCTAGATGGTCAGCCTAGGGTCACACAAGATTTAGCAGTGACCTTAGTCTGCATACCATTCTTGGAACTAGCTCTAAATGTTATGTGTTATCACTGCTAGAAGCAGACACTGTCTGCGAAAATAGGCTGTTAATTTTATAAAGTGCAGTTACTTAGAAGAGCTTTAGCTAAAAAGAAAATTATTGAACAGAATTAGTTCTGTTCTAACTGAGTTTGCAGGGCAGGTTCCCTCTAAAGTTGATGTTGTTGTGACCAAAAGGAGTGGAGCTGCTCCTCACAGACATGAATTGCTGCAGGGTATCTGTTGGAAATTTGTTTCCACCTCTGCTTGTGATTAAAACAGAGCTCTTGGGAATCTACATTACCCCACTGTAGTGTCTACTTCTGAAGTCTAATTTGGTTCTTCTGAATTCTCATCAAGTATCTGGAATAGCTAAAGCACACTATGCTCTTAATTGACCAAAATGTCTATTTTAGCAAATTCTAAGATGCCTTTGCCTTTGGAAGACATAATTCTATCCATCAACAAGATCATATTCAGTGTTGCTCTCTGTCAATCGAAACTAGTTTATCTGTGCCAAATTTAATTAGACTTTGGGAGATTAGATAAGTGATAAGAACACAATTCTCCCCCATACCCAGCTGAAGTTGTTTCTATTGTTTCTCTAAAAAAAAAAAAAAGTGATCTACTGCGCTATTATATTTCAGCATCTGTGGTTAACGTGCTCATAGACAGAGAGGTAGTGTACTGAGGAATCCAGTGTGTAAATAATGTGAACAAACAGATTGATGTATGTTCATAGTAGTCTGCTTTGCTACAAGCGGTCGATCACTGCTGAACTAGTGATGAGCCTTAAATGGCCTCACAGGAATGCTTGCTTCTGGTGTGGCTTACATCTTGAGATGCAAGAGAAGGGAGGAATTTGTTAGGTTTGTGAAGCCATGCTAGTCTTAAGTATTTAGCTTTATAAAGATGAACAACTGAATATTTTTGCGCTGCCAGCTAGGCTCCTATACTTTTGTCTGCATGGGACTGATGCTTCCTATTCTTACTTCTTTAAGTATCTGGATAGGTATAATGTGATTTGGTATATTGAATGACTGCATGCTTATTAGGAGAATTTTATTTTGGGACTTCTGGCTGATAATGAAAGAAAGCAAGCACTAAAAGTATGCTGGATATTTTCTGCTTTTGATGTGTGAGAATTTTCAGGTGATATATTTCTTTTGGATTGCTGCTTAACTGGGGGAGGCTTAGCCTTGGTGGCAGCGCACAGCATTTTTATGGAAACTCTAGTATTTAATGTGCTTATACAATGTGACCTGAAGTAGAATGGAGTTGTGCAGTGTTCTAGAGGAAAAAATTAAAATGTGTAATAGAACGTCTTTGTTCGTATTTTTAAGACTTGAGTACTCGACCTGTATTACCCAGTTTCTGTGCGGAGCAGGAATATTGCCTATGGAGAGATGAGGGGAGGCAGAGGATGAAGTGTTTTGGACAATAAATCCATAGTGAGTATTTCAAGAAAAGGTGGAGCTAAGCATATGCATTCAATTATCATTTCAATTTAATTTTTATTGGGGAAAAAAACCATTCCATGTTGCAATAAATCTCAGCAGTTCAGTATAGCTTATTTTCCTTATCCTGGTGTTATCAATGTGATTGCATTATCTTAGCTTCATTCACCTTCTTGTACCATGGATTTCCTCTCTTGAAATCTGTTTTCTTTCTGCCTGCCTCACACCTTGTTATGTACTTGACTCAAATTGTACATCTAAACATTGATGCTAGGTCTTATTCTGAACCGGTTGTCATGTCCTTAATTTTCATATGGGCATGTGGGCTGATGTATTTGATGTGACTACTTGATGATGTAATTATCAAACACAGACTTCGTTCTTGCTGTAGAATAAATACATGATAGTAGACATCTGGATTTAATGCTACTGAGTTTTTTAAAACCATGAAGGTAATCCTTTCTTAGTAGGTGAGCTGCCAGAAGTCCATGACTAGTAAGTACACTATAAAAATAATTTTCGTTAGAGGAATGTAGCTGATTCTATTCACAAAATATGCATAGCTTCAAAATATGGAAGAAAAAAAAAAGTTAAAGGACTAGTTGATTGTCCAGATTCCCTAGAGGAAATTCCTATATAACTGGAGGAGTCTGTCACTCAAATTCCATCCATGTTTCAATAGGATGTTTAAATCTATTTGTAGAAGTCTATGATAAGGATATCTTGATATGTATATTTGATATTTTGTAATTTCTAAGCTATTAACCTGTAATGATACTATTCCTTTTTATAAGGTTCATGGGAGGAAGGGAGGAGAACAATGTTTTGTGAAAGCTTTTATCTCCTGAATTTCACAGTGCTTCTGTAGATATTCATCATACCTGCAACATAAACTGGCAGATTTTTTTTATGAAGTGCATAGAAGAATGGATTGGAAGAAATTAATTTTCTATAACAGTATGCTCTGCATAGTTTGGAGTTTGTCCTGCATTTTCTATCTTTCAAAGTGCCTTTGTCAGAAAGGAATTATTCAGTATTTAATGTTGGGGGGAGGGAACATTTTACATCGGTTAACTATCCATGCATTGTGATTATTAAAAGCGGAGACTCATGGTGACGTGTGTACTGATTAAAAATCCCTATCTCACCAGTCTGTGTACATTTAATGGCTATCTTAACTTACCTTTGTAATATGGATACAGGACAATCAAATATACTTGTTTTCATGTACTTCGTCTTGTTATGGGTCTTTGAAGTAGAGACTTTCTGAAGTAACTCTCAAATTCTTTTATTCTCTTGCCCTGCAATGACATAGACAACTGGAAAAACTGCACTCTGTTATTCCTTTGCTGTTTCTTTAAAAAGTATACTTGCAGCCTGAGGGCAGAGCATGTGATAACCAAAACCTAAAAGTATAACATGAATGACTGTTTGTTGGAAACTTCCTGCCAACATACAGCTGTGTGATGGGGTACATGAAACAGGAATTTGTGTCCACCTTCCCTCCTCCTTCTTCCCCCAAACTTGTTT